>ML784593.1:135073-169907 GCA_009831015.1 Picea engelmannii
TCATCTTGTACTTGAACATTTAAGTGGGGTAAAAGGAGGTTGCCCCCTCGAAGAGGCTTATTATCTGATATTGTCTCTTTTTCAAGGCGTTGAGTACTTTTCTTGAGGTTTTTCTATGCTATATTGATGTTTGGTTCTTAACAAAGAAGTGTACTGGAAGAATATACTAGAAAGTTGAAGAAGTATTTAAAACCATTCCTTATAGCACAGAAGGAGATAATATACCCACAAAAGAGAAAATTAAGAAAATAATACAATCTATGGAGACTTATAGAAGCCACATTACAGATTTGTCATAATTTCTAGCACCTACAAATCCACCAAAAGTAAGAACACAAAGAGCACAGGAGGCTATAGATCATGCAGAAAGAATTACTCTTATACTCCAGGAAATAACAAATATTTGCAATAAGATCACACATCTATGGAAAAACCTTTAGGAGGATAGGAAACTTTAGGAGTTGGACCAAAAATAAGAAGGGATAAATACTGTGATGCAGGAATTGAAGCATAAGAATAAAACTATGACAATACCTGACATACTAAAAAGTGCACAAGAGATGAAGAATATGTAGGTAGATCTTAATTCCTTACAAGTGGATAAGAAGTCAAGGCAAGATCAATTATAACCTTTACAAGAAGAAGCATAACATATTCTCACTGATATTTACACAATAAAGGGCCAATTTGAACAAGTTGGCTTGGAAAGTGGGGAACTATTGAAGGAACACATTACTGTGCAGATTGTGGAGATTATAGTGGAAAATAACTTGCAGGTAAAATACCAAGTTGAAGAAGCTAAAAACAAGTTTCAAGAGCTATAGAAGTTAGTACAAGAAGCACACACTACCTAAGTGGCTTGGGATGAGCCATAGGTGAGTGTTGGGGGCATGTTGGTGCAAGCCAATTTGGAACAAGATTTGAGGAAATATTGATAAATATAGGGATGAAAATAAAATAATATGGAAAGGAACGATAATTAATGAAGGAGGTTAGATAATGGACCAAAGAAGGAGCACGCATCAAAAAACTTGTAAAAGTAGCGCTAGGAAACCAGGAAAGTCAAAGAAAGGAAAAAAGATGCAGATCAATGAAGAAAACAGTCGGATTTTGGACTAGCCACGATCAAGGAGTTAGAAAGTGGACAAACCTAATCCACCTAGGGTTAGTGAGTTAGGGTTTTGATCAATTTTGTAACGGGTAATTAACCCTATTTTATAATATAAATATATTGTTGTGAGAGAGGGGAGAGGATCATGATGAGAGAATGTTTTGGGAGATATTAGAGTGAGTTCTTGAGAGATATATTAGATCAAGCATTGTAATCGAGGGAAAGGTCATAAGATATGGGTGGTGGATCCTATTGCGACCTTGTCAGCCTCTGAGTAGAAGTGGAGAAGAAATGTAATACATGCAACACTGTAACATTGATGCATAATAATAAAAGAGCCAAGACAACCAAATTTTTTGGACGTAGCCCAGGGGGGTGAACTATGGTAAAGTTGTGTCTCTATGTGGAATGAGTTGGAGTCCATATAAATAAGAGTCGTTTAGTTAGTCAATGATGTAGAGAAGAATAAGAGAGGTAGTGAGCACAATCAAGAGCAACAATAGGTGAAGAGTTGAAGAAGTCTGAGCACATGCTATGTGTCTGTAAAATCAATAGAAGAAGTAATTGGAGTCAAATATCAACTTAGTATTGTATTTTGTAACCACGCGCACTGCACCGAAGTTTATTAATATCAAGCAATTCGTATTTCTGAGTTTGTCTGCTAAGCATAGCAATTCGTCATTCCGCATTTATAAATTATTCTTAAAGAATTTTATATTACATCGCCCAACATTTTATGTAGTTTGTGAACTGCTTGACAAGTCCTGAGAGTTCAGAGACGAAGTTTGTGGCGCATAGCATTTTGTCACAGTGTTGCACACAGTTTCCTTGCACGCTGCGGATTCAAGAATTGAACGTTGCGAAGTGGATCCTAGATCTGGTATCAGAGCTAGTTGATCAAAAGAAAAGTTGATCAAGAGCAGGTTCTATCAGAACAAGTTCAAGAGAAGAAAATTTGTTGGAAAGGGAAATATGGCTTCTACCTCTAATCTGCAACCTCCCACTTTTACAGGCAATAATTATGAGATGTGGTCCTTGACCATGAAGGCACTTCTTCGAGGTCAAGATGTAATGGATATAGTTGATAATGGCTATGTGGAACCAATATATTAGGCAACATACAATGCCCTCACACAAGCTAAGAAGGATGTCTTGAAATATCAAAGAAATAAGGATGGAAAGGCATTTTTTTACATACATCAAGCCATGCATGAGAGCATACTTCCAAGAGTTGCATCAACAAATAAAGCCAATGAAGTATGGAACATATTATAAACCTCTTATCAATTTATGGACAAAGTAAAGACTTCAAAACTGCAAATTTTTAGAAGAGATTCTGAAACTTTGTCAATGAATGATACAGATACAATAGATTCATTCTACACCCATGTCATTGGCTTGATAAATCAAATTAAGTCTCATGGTGAAACCATAGAAGACATAAAAGTTGTTGAGAAGGTACTTAGGAGTCTTCCTCCTAAATTTGATACCCATTTTGTGACTCTAGAAGAGAGAAAAGACTTGAGTTAGTTTAGCCTAGATGAATTGCAAGCTTCCCTCATTATTCATGAACAAATATTGAATAAGCCAAGTATGAATACATTTTCCGCACAGTCATCTATAAGTCATGGAAGAGGAAGGGGAAGAGATAACTCTAGAAGAAAAGGAAGAAGTTTTGTCAGAGGTGGATGCAGTAGCAGTCCTGGAAATGATTGTGGAAGATGTCAAAACATAAGTACCATTCAACCAAGTGGTCAAAGAACTAACATATAAAAGATTTAGTTCCATTACTATAAAAAGTGTGGACATTATGCATATGAGTGCAGAAAGAGACAGTATAATTAGAACAAGCAAAGTCAATGTCAGTCAAACAACACAAATAATCAAACCCAGCCTATGTTTATGGTGAGCGTTGTAAAAATGCCTATAGTATCCCAAGTTGAATGAAATATTGATCAAGCAAGTCCATGTGACATATGGTATTTAGATTCAGTTTACAGTAACCACATGATAAGAAACATAGAACTGTTTTCTAGTTTGGACGAGTCAGTACAAACCAAGGTTACACTTGGAACAGATATCCAAGTCATTGTCTTCGGCAAAGGTAGTATAAATATTTTAACTAAGAAAGGAGAAAAAAAAGTTATGTCTGATGTATATTATGTTTATGGTCTGAAGGATAATTTGATGAGCATAGGACAACTATTACAAAAAGGATATTGAATCTACATGGAAGATAATCACTGTGTGATTATGGACAAATGCCCAAGCAATAAACTTATTGAAAAAATCCAGATGACAAGTAATAGAATGTTCCCATTGACTTTGAATCCAACTAAGGATAAAAATGAAACACAAGCTATTGGTAAAGAAAAATATGTGCAGTCAGACATTGCATTTACAGTAGAAAGTGCGCACAGTTCCAATGAAGAAAATAGTACGTGTAGTATCAAGAAAGGAGAAAATGGCGCAAAGATGAAGGAAACATTCCAATATGAAATACATGATGATTCCTAGCTATGGCATTTCAGATTTGGACATTTGAAATAATCTGTGATGTTTAGTTTGTGGAGAATGAAGCATGGGATGGAAACATAACAAAGACAATCAAAATTATTGATGCAATGGAGCGTGGTGACACAGAAGAAGAGGTGTTTCAAACACCATGTACAAGTCATTGCACGGTCCCTTCTACATCTAGCACTGCAATGCATATCAGAGCATAAAATACTCCAGTAAGAACAACAGGTGTTCAATTGACACCTAGAGCGCAACAAACACTAGCAAGCAGTCCCAACAGTTCTACATCTCTAGATCCAAGATTAGAAAGTCTGTTACCAAGAAATAAAAGAAGTCTCTGCGACATATATAATGAAGACACAACAAATTTATTTTCAGGTTTTGTTTTTTTTTTTTCAAAAATAGATGATCCATTAACTTTTGAAGAAGTAGTCAAAGATGATATATGGGCAGAAACCATGAATGAAGAAATCAGATGCATAGAGAAAAATCAGGCATGGAAATTGGTAGATGATCCAGATTTTATGAGCAGAATGAAATGACTACATAATATTAATAGGTTCTTAACACAAAATAACAGAGATACATTAAAATTGGTTTTCTATTCAATAAGGAAATAAGATGAAACTGTAAATTGCAGCGGAAACAAGCTTACTGGAATGATGGCAGCTTATCTCTAAGAAGAGATGTGATGGCTGCAATCATTCACAAGAATATGATTACAATGAGGCTCTGAAGGCCTTTTTACAATAAAAAGGAATTCCAAAAACCCTAGAGATCCAAAAACCTAACCCTAGGAGATGAAGTACCAAAAGTCATGTGGACCCTGTTTGGGTAAGTTAGTACATCAACTTCCTGGGGTCGTAACTTTTGCATATGATCTTCGTTTTAGGTGTATGATAGGCCATTGGAAAGGTATCATTGAGAAGATTCATTTTTGGGGCTCAATCATGACTTTGAATATCATTGAGAATCTTGATCCTGAAAAACCTTCATTTAGGCCCTCAAAATGGCCCCGAAAGTTAAAACTGCTAAAAATAGTAAATTGCCAAAATTGTCAGAAAAATATTTTCAGCAAGTTGGAAAAGGTGGGTGGCCACCGATATCCACCTAGATCAATCCTACCTCTTTAGGAAGTAGTGTTATCCATTGTGTTGAGTTACCCGATCAGATGAGGAAATTTTTTTTGAATTTGGCCCCAGGTGAGCCACTTGCCTTGGTGCAGTAGCTGCCCTGCTTTGACGACTTGATAAAGTTGTATCCTTTGTTTTCGAGTGCCCTTGGTATGTGTTTCCACAATATAATCATTGTATGCATGTTGTATGTAGTCGTAGTTGAGCGTTTTTGGGGTCAGTTGCTCTGCTACGTCTGAGGTGTCCAATAATGGTGGGAAATAAGGGCGAAGGAGATCCACATTGAAAACTGGGTGCAGGCCAAGGAAAGGAGGAATGTTGAGCTCAAAATAATTATCCCCCATGGACTTGGTGATGGTGTATGACCCATAACAGAGTGGGAAAATATTCTAATGGGGTCCTATAAGGCATTCTTTATGCAAGTGCAACCAAACATTTTCACCCACCTGAAACTTATGTGGCACCTGATGTTGATCATGATGTTGCTTGTACTTGTCATTGGACTTCTGTAGGATATCCTGAACCTATTAGTAGATGTGTTGGATCCACTGAATGAACCAGGTGGATTTGTCAGCTTTAGTTGGAGCAGGAGATGAGTCAGGTGAGGTGACTGCAAGGGGACGTGCAACATCTATGGGACCCAATGGTTGGAATCCCAACCCCACTTGAAAGGGGTTGTGGCTGGTTGAGCTATGCAGGGCTTGGTTGTAGATATGTTAGACATAGGGAAGGATTTCATACCATGTGTGAGGGTGATTTGAATTATACATGCGAAGGATATGCACAATCATTCAATTGAGGACCTTGGTTTGGCAATCTGTCTGGGGTGGAAGGTCGTGGATTTGGTGAGCTTGGTGTACAGCTGTGACCAGAGGCTTGACGAGAATGTGCTAAGAAATCGACTGTCTGGATCTGAGAAAATGGTTTGTGGGATTCCAAAATGTACAAGGTGATGATATGGGATGGATGTGCCCCTTGTTTATTAGTTATTGGATCTATCGCTTGATATCCTCATTCTCTAACAAAGAGCGGTGATAGACTTGCCCATTGGGCAGTGGTACATTAGGGGTCATATCGATGGGGTTCTTGACCTAACAGTATAGAGGTACCCCGGTAGGTGAGGAGAAGATATTTGAGTATTCTTCCACGACCTTATCTACTTTCTATTGCTGTGTGGAGAGGTTGGACACAAAGACCATGGATGTGTCTATGATCTTTCTCTTACTCTGAGAGTGAATCACAAAGAAGAAAAACTTCCCTATCTAAGAGAAGACCTTCCTGCATTTCTTAGCAGAGATCACGAAAATAGCATTAGGTGGGACTGCCTCGAGTATCCTGTACAATTTTATGTTCAAAGTAATAATAACAATACAAGGCCTAGACTTATATACAACATGACATTTCCATAAATAACGTTGGCCCAAAATAACATCACAAACTTTGAGAGGAGCAACATCACACAATACCTCATCTTTGAAGGGCTTGATGTCATACAATAGTCAAAATTGTTGGTTGATGTAGAGATCGCTTCCTTGGCGGAGGCATCCAATGGTGTAGGGTTGGGCATGTAGTGTTGTCGGCAGGGCTAGCCACTTGATGACCTCTACTAAGATGAGTTTCTTCTAGCTACCACTATCCACGATGAAGTACAGTGGGGTGCCTTTTACCCACATCTGTGAATGGAAGAGGCATTCTCCTTCTTCTGGCTCATCTGGTTCACTAAGCTGGAGCTTGGTGGTAGCAATGGTGGCACTAGGTTCCGCGTCAATTATTTGATTCCCCTTTCTAGTTCTGTCACAGAGTCTAAACCCACATCTGATTCAGAGGCTTTCGTTTTGGCCACTACCGACTGCTTTGAGTGGCAGTCAACAGTGTTATACCAAGGGCTCTTATGGAAGTTGCACCACTTCCCGGTATCTTTCTCTGTCTTTCTAGTGTCCTTCTTTTCTTGCGGATTGGACTGGTTGTCCTGATACTATCCATATTTTCTCTATCCTTTTTTCTATGGGTTGGGGCTGCCCTTTCCTGGCTTTTGTTGTGACGGGTTCCCAGGCCCAAATTTCCGCATCTTTTGTTTGAGCTTCTTCTTGATTTTGATAGCATATCGATAGGCCACGCCCAAGGATGAGATGTCCAAAAATTCCATTTCAGTCTCAATGTATCTATGCAGGGTTCCACGATACTTGAGCATCATATGTCGCTCTGAATATTCGATACCCAACTTGGTGCATAAGGTATGAAAGATATTCTTGAAATCTGGCATTGCTTGGTCTATTTCTTGCCATAGTGTGGTCCATTTGGTATACAAGTCGTCATAACTTCCGATAGGGTAGGATTGTTCCTTAATAGCATCCCTGAAGGAATCCTAGGTAGCCGTGACTGTAAATAATGAGGGTTCCTCTGTTTCCTTTTGCTCACATAAATTTTCCCACCAATATTTGACATAGGGAATGACTTTGAGGAGCGCAAAAGTAATCTTTTCTCTATTCGAAAAGTTATGGACAGAAAAATACCCTTCTAGTAGATTCAACCACTTGTCTACAACATCTTCATCTATCTTACCTTCAAATATAGGAATATCGAATTTTATTTGTACCTTGAATGGGGTGGATCCTCTGCTCGAGGAAGATGTGTCGCATGTTGGTAGCCATTGAAGGATTTGCATGAAACTATCCATCATCACGTTCCTTTTTTGCGTGAGGGATTCCTCAATCAATAGTTTGAAAGGATCTCTTGTCCCATCATATTTATTTTTTCCTTCCATGAGAGGTCACTTGGGTGTGTGAGAGATTTTGTACTCAAGAGAAACAAGCTCGAGACCCAACTCTTTGTACTCCAACCTCATTGGGGACATGCATTAAGACGACAAGGAGAAGACTTATCTGATACCACTGATACAGATTTTATGAGCAGAATGAAATCACTATAGATTATTAATAGGTCTTAACACAAAATAAAAAAAGATATAGTAAAACTGGTTTTCTATTCAATAAGGAAATAAGATGAAACTGTAAAATGCAGCGGAAACAAGCTTGCTGGAATGGTGGTAGCTTATCTATGAGAAGAGATGTGACGACTGCACTCATTCACAAGAATATGATTATAATGAGGATATGAAGGCATTTCTACAATAAACAGAAATTCCAAAAACCCTAGACATCCAAAAACCTAACCCTAGGAGATGAAGCGCCAAAAGTCATGTGGGCCCCGTTTGGGTAAGTTAGTACATCAACTTCCCAGGGTCGTAACTTTTTTATACGATCTCTGTTTTAGGCTAATGATAGCCCATTGGAAAGGTATCATTGAGGAGATTAATTTTGGGGGCTCAATCATGCCATCGGCTATCATTAAGAAGCTCAATCCCGAAAAACCTTCATTTGGTCCCTCAAAATGGCCCCAGAAGTTAAAACCGCTGAAAATAGTAAATTGGAAAAATTGTTAGAAAACTATTTTGAGATAGTTGGAAAAGGTGTGTGGCCACCGATATCCACCTGGATCAATTTTCCCTCCTTATTAAGAAATGGTCTCCATTGCGTTGATTTTCCCCATCAGATGAGGAATGTTTTGTTGAATTTGGCCCTGGGTGAGCGACTTGGCTTGGTGCAGGAGCTGCCCTACTTTGACGACTCGATAACTTGGATCCTTTGTCTTCAAGTGCCCTTGCTCTGTATGTCCAAAATATGATCATTGGATGCTTGTTGTATGCAGTTGAGGTTGACCTTTGTTGGTTTCAGCTACTCTGCTACGTCTGAGGTATCCAATAATGGTGGGAAATAAGGGCGAAGGAGATCCACGTGGAACACTGGGTGCAGGTCAAGGAAAGGAGGAATGTTGAACTCAAAATCATTATCCCCCATGGCCTTGGTGATGGTGTACGACCCATAACGGAGTGGGAGAAGCTTTCGATGGGGTTCTGTAAGGCATTCTTTCTGCAAGTGCAACCAAACTTTGTCGCCCACCTGAAACTTATGTGGCAATCCATGTTGATCATGACATTCCTTGTACTTGTCATTGGACTTCTGTAAGATATTCTTAACCTGTTGGAAGATGTGCTGGATCTGCTCAATGAATCGAGTGGCTTTGTCATCTTTAGTTGGAGCAGGAGATGAGCGAGTCAAGGTGACTGGAAGGGGAAGTGCAACATATATGGGACCCAATGGTTGGAATCCCAACCCCACCTGAAAGTGGTTGTGGCCAGTTGAGCTATCCAGGGATCAATTGTATCTATGTTGGACATAGGGAAGGATTTCATCCCATGTGTGAGGGTGATTTGTGTTAGCACTAGGAGTCACCCTCTGATTGCAAGGAAGGTAAGCCCAATACCCATCAGATGATATGTGAAAGTATGAGTGTTCTTTTGAAAGGTTGAATGGAAAAACTCGAAATGATAATATCCTCACTCGTAAACAGGGCTAACATGTAACAACAAATAAGGTCTTGACTAATTTCAACCAACAGTTTGAGAGTAAATGTGGATAGCAAGAAGACTTGAATGAGAGGAATGTAAGAGCTACTGCAAACATCAGGTCCACAAAATCCCAAAGGAAGAAAGTTTATTAAAACAAGATCTTCTTGAAATTAGAAACTAAGGAGCTAAATAAACACCATGACAATAAAATGATCAAACATCCATCATATCATTACCACAGTCATCCATATGAAACATTCAAATATGAACATTTAACATTAGAAGAAAATAGTCTGAAATAGGAGTTGATTTCTATTAGTCAAAAAGTCTTAAGTCCAGTACATACTAGATCACAGTCATTTATCAAAAATATTACAGTTTCTTGGGAGCCTTGCTCTACCATCCGAACCCATTAAAGTAATTCATCTATCTATTTATAACAAGAAAGGGAGGCAACAGCTGGAGGTACGAGCTAGCCTCTTTTCCTTAAAAATGTTAAAAAATTTATTTATTCTAACAACTAAGATAACAGTCTAAGCTATAAAACAGGGAAGTGTTAGTGACTAAACCCAATCATTCTTCTAACTGCTTTGATCCTATTTTGTTGCTCAGCTCCTATTTTTCCATGTGTCCCTTTGGAGCTTGTAGTTGTCCTCTGCATGCTAACTGTTACTTCTATCATTTATTCCATCATTATCTTATCCAAAACTGTTGGCTTAGTCTTCCTAGATCCCTGGTGTTTGCTGGTTACTCCCTTGGGTAGAAATTCTGTGTAGCGCCCCCTAAAATGGAACAAGGAGAGAAGGTAGTGCCTATGGGTAGAGTCACTGTGCTACATATCTACAGCTACATTTGACTTCTTTTGCAATATTGAGTAGCGCCTGTGTGTGAACCTTCTCTCTGTAACATATTATGCAATGCCTGTGGGTAGCGCTTGTATGACAATTTTTCATTTTGTAAAATATTACGCAGCGCCACCTACGCTACGTCTGCATAAGGGTTTGGGTAGCTATGCCAAAAATGCAGTGTCTTTGACTCCTGAACGTGTGTAGAGCCGTTTGTGTCCTTCCATGATGACAAATCAATTTACATAGATGCATTTACCACTGAGTGAAGCTAGCACTTAACAAAAAATTCCAAAATTAATATAGCTAAACACATAGAAGCCTATATAGGTGGAAAAACTTAGTATGTCCATATCAGTTAACCTTCCCAAGAAGGAACAACACTAAAAAATGGGGTTTACCACTACCAGCTACTTTGTTATTTTAACACTTAGCATCACACTCTTTTTGGTGGAAAGAGTGTCTCCAACTAACTCAGTAGACTTCTTCTTCTTAGCACTGGTAGGCTTCTTCAGTATAGTTGTGCTCTCCTTAGCTACTGGTTTGTCATCTTCAATGGTAGCCTCAACCAACACCTGTAAATTCTTTTGGGTTACTTCATCTTGGAAATGCTTAAGTTCTTCCTTTAGCTTCCTGTTCTGAGCCTGGAAACCCATGTTCTGCCTATAGAGGTTCTAGAGCTGCTTATGAAGGGGTTGAACCCTTCTTACTACAAATTTTGTTAAGTCAAGAATATCATTGTAGCCCTCTATCAACTCTGTCATCTTGGCTCTCTCAAATATGGTTTCCCTTTTCAACTGGGCCACTTCCCTTCTTGATTCCTTAAGTTGTCTTATGAGTCTCTTGAAGGTCTGATCACCAAGGGGGTTGGGAACATGTGCAGTCTCAGCAGGCTTCTTCTCATCCTTTTCTTCCATCTGTATCAGACTTTCCTTGCATGTTTCATCTACCTGCTCAAAACATTTTCCTTTATGCTTCTTCTCTTACACAACAACCTTTTATTTATTCTTCATAGGCTTTTACAATCCTTCACAGGGATTTGATCTTCCCTCTCCAAAGGTCTTTTGGTACCTTTACCCTTGATTTTCTATACATGGGTTTCTTGTTTCTCTTCTACAGATTTTTCAATTTCTTTCCCTTTCTTATTATGTATAGGGGTTTCCGGTAAAGGTTGTCCTTTGAAATCCCCCTTAGGAATTGGTGACCTAGTGAAAGGTCTTTTACCTTTGATTTCAACTGCTGAAGGAGGAGAGGGAAAGAGAAGTTTATTCCCTTTTTTTGATGTCACCTTGGTAGAAGATGGAACTTCTTCTAACCTTGGTGGAGGTGGTGGTGAGAAATCTCTGTGTGGGGAGGGACATACTTCCTCCTCAGCTTCCCTGACCTGCTTATTGATCTCTGGAACAGGGACTCTGCCCTTTCTCCTCTTGATGATCCCTGTTTTAGTACTGGTAGGTGATGAAGAGCTTGCAATCTGTGATTGGGGAGTAGGTGTTGGGTCCATATTGAAGTGAGAAGTGACCAAAATATTCTCCCAGGAGATCTCTTTCTTTCCCAACTCTTCAGAGACAAGCATCCTGATAAGTCCAGAGTGGAAAAGACTGGAGTCCACATCCTTAGATTTGGATTGCACCCTATCTTCCATTTTACCTATACTTCTCAGCAGGTAATATGGAATATTCATCTGAACCTTACCAGTAAAATCCAACAACAACCTTATGTGGTAATGATACAGGGTGTTAAATATCCCTTCACAACTAAAATATCTCTGTATGATTTTATACATTCTATCAAACTGGTCAATCAATTGATTGCTTGGCACACTCTTAGATAAATCATTGGCTTGGTATTCAGGCTTGATAATATCTTTAATGAAAGGTGAACTCAATACCATGGCCTTTAACCAATTTTCTCCTCAAATGGGGATCATTGTTGTAGTTGAGATGGAGGCTTCAATCACCTCAAATTCGAAATCTCCAACTCTGGTTTTCTTGCCATCAAAATTTAGTGCAAATTGTTTTGCTACTTCTGATTGGTCTCTTTGCATGTTTTGGCAGAAAGAGAGGCATCCTGCTCTTCGAAACATTTCCCTTTCCATGTGTTCTGTGTCAAAAAGGCGCATGTCCATAGGTTCTTTTCAAACTATCTTGCCACCTTTATGTTTTTTCTTCGACTGAGGGGTCTCCATGACTCAGAAAGAGGGTTCTTAAGAGGCTGTAAGGGATGTTATTGACTAGAAAACTTCAATTCAAGTCTCAAATCCACAAGGATGGCCCTCCAAATTAACAATGCTTAGAAAATGAACTTGGCTATGAGAAATGGACCTTCAGGCTTATACAGGTTTTTAGAGTGTAGACTATGAGGAGGTAATTCTGAAATGACTCTTCGTACAGGATGAAAAGAAGAAAAGAATAATCAGAGAGGTTTGAGCAGCATCTATGCGTAGTGCAATGCATACACAGAGGATAGGCTATTGCAGGCCTGTGACTTTCAAAGGCTATGACTAACAACAATAATCATACTATGGATATGAGTGATGATGTTTACAGAAATGAAAATATGGCTCCCATACTACCCTGCAAGCTTAACAAACCGAAACCCGAGAACAAATATCCTATGAAAATTAATATGTGAAGTAGGTTGCAAAGGATACCTATGAAGTCGACATCTGTTGAGCTCCTCAGCGTGATCTTAGGATGATATTGAGGAAAATTCGACCCTGAAATATCTCACAGCCTTGGATTTAGTTGACATGTGATCATTTGATCTGAACTGGCAAACTTACGTAGCGCATCACTGCTGAACTTTTCAAATTTAGAAACCGTTACCAAGAATCATAAATACAATATTTTTGAAAGAATTTCAATCGACTTTTGGCACTGAAAACAAGGGTTAAGGTATCATTCGTGGCAATCATGACTTGGAGTGGATGAATGATAAATGTGACAGGTGCTACAGAAATGCCTACTGAGTGGGAAACACTCTCCAAATCAAAAAAAGTGTTTGGATAGGTGAGTGGGGATGATGAGGTATGCATTTGAGGTCATGAGTGAGGAGAGAGGTGTGTCACATCAACCTGGTCATGGGAGGTATCAACCTAGGGATGAATCACGAGAGGGGACATAAAGAATAGACCATGAGCTTAAAAGGGTTTAAGGACCAAAAATTGAATTGTGGATCAACACATGAGCTATGAATCAAAGGTTTAGTCATCCTAAGGGGTCCTGTCATAAAAAACATTTAAGGGATGAGAAATTTATTTTAATGAGAAAATAAGAATCTAAGGTTTTTTAACCACTTTTTTTAACAAAAACAAACTAAGAGACCCAAGGCAACTTAGTGTGATAACATTGGCTCCACAGGGGATGGCATGCGCCCTGTGGGCTACCAAGAATGAGTAGATTTAGTGCCTTATCCTAGGGCTATGGGGTCAGTTATTGGAACACAAAAATAAAATAAAATGATATTTACAATGATATAAAGAGCCACTCCAGGCTCAATTAAAGTACTTTTTTAGGAAATGCCCATTTATAGGGCCACCAAACACCTCTTCATTCTCCATATTCTGCAACTTGAAAGTGTGATTAGGGAATACCTTAGAGATTTTGAAAGGACTGATCCATAATGCTTCAAATTTATCGTGCTTGCCTTTATCTTGCCTCGGTGCATCCCACTTGAGTACCAGATCACCCAATTTGAAATCCTCTTTTTTCACCTTGTTGTCGAATGCATGCTTGATCTTCAGTTGATGATCATATGCTTTATCTACCAGCTGCTCCCGGGCCTACTTCACTTCAACCAACTATTGAATCCTCCTGATCATATCATCCGGCTACCCTTGATAATCTTGGAATAATTTTGCCACAGGCAAGGCGAGTTGAGAGGGGAAAATGACCTCAACTCGATAAGCCAACTGGAAAGGATAAAGGCCCAAGGCCCTCTTTGTTGTCACTTTGTCAGCCCACAAAGAAAACCTGAGTTTTGAATCCCATGCCTTTTTGTTTTCCTCCAACAGTTTTTTAACGATCTTTATAAGGATTTTGTTTGAGGATTTTGCAAGCCCATTTCCTTGTGGGTAACAAGGGGTTGAGTGAATCAATGTGATCCCTTATTGTTCACAAAATTGAATCAATGTCTCAGCCTTGAAAGATGCAGCATTGTCAGTAACAATTTTGTTTGGATAGCCAAACCTTGCCATAATGTTTTCAAGGAAACCAATGATCACCTTGTGGAGAGCATTTCTGGTAGGGATAGCCTCTATCCACTTAGTGAAATAGTCTGTGGTAGTCAATATCCATCTATGTTGGCCACTAGAAGCGGGATGAATTTCCTCGATAAAATCTAAGCCCCATTGTTGAAAAGGTCCTGAAACTGCTACAGGTTTTAATGGTAAAGACTTAAACTGTTGCTTTCTGAAAAATTTCTGACATTTAACACATGCTCCGATCTTAGCACAAACATCTGTGAACAGACTAGGCCAAAAATACCCAGCCCTAAGAATCTTGTAGGCAGTAGTCCTCCAAAAATGATGCCCCCCAAACAAACTGTCATGAAAATTAGACATAATCCTTTGGGCCTCTTGTGGGTCTAGGCATCTTAACAACATTCCCAATGGATCCTTCCAATATATAATTTGATCAACCAAGCAATACTTTATTGATTTGATTTTTAATGCTCTCCCCTTTTTCTTTTCCATATCACTTGGAGGTTATAAATTCTGCAAGAATAATATAATTTCCCTTTACCAACTGCAATTTGCCGATGCCGGGCTGATTTGAGCACCTCTATTGTTTAATTCAGTCTATGGATTTTCTGAATATGAACCAATGAAATTTACTCCCAACGCTGAGCAATTTGATTCATCCAAGAGCTTGGATAAAACTTGGCCCTTGACCAATTTGGTAGGCCCAATTTATAAATCAAATTCAAGGATCTTAGTAATCCATTTGTTGCATTTTCCGTCAATATCAGGCTAAATCAAAATTTCTTTTATAGTAGATGATGGAACATAAGAAATAACTTTTGAATGAAGCACATAAAATTTGAAGGACTTAAGAGATTTAACCAGTGCATAGGCTTGCTTATCCATAATGTCATATTTTAATTATGCGTCCCTCAAAGCTCGGTTGAAAAAGGAAATGGGTTTCTCTAAGCCTTCAAAGTTCTTCTGCAACAAGACTACTGCTACTGTATCAAAAGAGGCAAAATAAAAAATAAGAAAGTCTTTGGAGTAGTCTAGGCTGACTAGGATTGGGGCTTCTGTCAAAGCTTTCTTTATTTGATCAAAAGAACTACATGCCTCAGTAGTCCACTTAATTTCATTGTCTTTCCTCAACATGGTTGTGATACACTTAAGCAGCTCAGCAAAATTTGACACAAACCTTCTTAAGAAATTAACCTTTCCTAGAAAAGATTGAACCTCCTTTTTAGATCTAGGAAGTGATAAGGTTAGTATGGCTTCAACCCTGCTGGGATCAATCCTCACACCTTTAGATGAAACAATATGCCCCAATAATTTCCCTTCTTTCGTGGTGAACAATGACTTTTTAGGATTCAAAGAGAGGCCAAATTTTCTGCATTTTAAGAAAACCTTTCTTAAGTGATCATAGTGCTTTTTGTCAGATTGAGAGAACATGATTATGTAATCTAAGTATATAGCAACAAACTTTTCCTTCTCTCCAATAAACTCTATGTCCATAGCTCACTGAAAGGTTTCCCCTGTGTTTATTAAACCAAAGGGTGTCTTGGCGTACATAAATGTACCCCAAGGAGTGGTAAAAGTCGTCTTCTCTCTATCTTTTGGCAAAACAAAAATCTGATTGTAGATAGAAAAACCATCAACCATAGACATCCGGGTTGCACCTGTCGCCCTTTGTAATATATGATCCATCTTGGGAAAAGGGTAATTATCCTTTTTAAATCTTCTGTTCAGATTTCAGAAATTGACAGAAAGTCTGATTTCTCCATTCTTTTTCCTCACGGGGACCAAATTAGCCACCCATCCGGAATATCTCAAAGGAACAATAATTTTTTCATCTAAAAGCTTCTTCAACTCCTTGTTCATGATAGGCAATAACATAGGATTGATTTGCCTCAACTTTTTCCTGAAGGGCTTAGTCTCTTCTTTTAATGGAATCGTTTTCTCTATAATGTTTGTATCATAAGTTCGGAGGTCTTCGTAAGTCCATGCAAATACATCAGCAAACTGCTTCAACAATTTGACATATTCTGGCCTCTGCTCTCTTGATAAGTTGCTTGACAACTTGACATATTTTGGATCCTTTTCTGTTGCCAAATTGCACTCAGTTATATTAGCATCATCAGTAGACACTTTCCCTTTCCTTGCCACATCATTTTCATCAAACAATTTTTCCAAAGGAACTAGTCCTTTTGGAATATCGTTGCTAGGTAGTTGCATGATATGATGATTAGCAATTCTATTAAGGAAAACATCAGCATGTGGACTGATTTCAGAATCAGGATCCTGATCAATGTGTAATGCAGCAAATTCATCAACAGACTCGAGAAATTTTTTAAGTTCTAAATTATCTTCAAACACCTTCCAATATTTGACATTGTCCAGTATAGAAGGCTTGTATTTGACTTCTACATCATACTTGAGTTCTGGTGGTATAGGTATCCTGAAATTTCTTGCTAATACTACCAAAGAATCAACTACAAAATTCTCTTCTCATGGAATAAAAGAGATGTCATACTCAGAGAAAAAATTCTCTACTAGGTCCCATACTTCATTTCTATAAGATCTAAGCCTAGGGTGCTTAGTTTGGAAAATATTTTTAGTTTGATGGACTATCAATTCAGCATCTCCAAATACTGACAGCTTTTTAATTCCCATATCCTTTTCAGCTCTCAAGCCCAAAACAAGAGCTTCATACTCTACCACGTTGTTGGTAGTTTCAAATTCTAGTTTGTATGACAAAGGTATGGTCTCCTGAGTTGGTGAGATAAACAACACTCCAACACCGGAACCTTCCTTAGAAGAGGCTCCATCAAAGAACATCTTCCAAACAGAATTAGTTGGAGGAGGCTCTTCGGATAAGGTAACATATTTTTTCCTTATTTCAAGTGGGGTTCAAGAGCATCAGTTAGATGCAAAATGATAGACCCCAAATCAGTATCAAGAGAAAAAAAAAGGATGATTAGCAGGGTTTTCTTCATCACTAATAATGTAAGCCAGCTAGGCTTCTCTGTAAAGTCTTCTATGTTCCCCACCAAACACTGAGATAGTTGCATATGAGAGATCCATCTGCAAGGTTCCTCCAAGTCTTTCAATGCAAGACCTTGACAAGAGCATGCCAAACTTAGGAGGAACATCGGCCACCACAACATCCATAAGTATACTTTTCATGGGCAGCTGAAAAAGAGTCACAACCATGTCTTTAATGACCCCCAGACATTTTACTTTCCTAGATTCGAAATAATATAAGTCATGATAGGTTTTGGTGATTTCCAGTCCAAGCTCATCCATAACAGATTTTGGCATAAGATTATGGGAGGCCCCTGAATCCAAAATATGGTTATGCAGCACCTTGTCATGAACATTGAGAGAAGTATAGAAGGGAGGGGATGAATAATCTTTGTTTTCCACCAAAGGACCTAAAATCACAGCTGGTTTTTCATCTTGTAGATTTATTGAATCAGTGAAATTAGGAGAAACATCGGGCTATAAAATTTTGGTAAGATATTTTTTAATTTCTTCATTTTTTATCAATTCCAAAAATGGTACATGGATCTTAATTTTTTGGATCTCACTCTCAAAACTGAAAGAGGGGGAAGGCTTCAAAATCTTTTTGGTTTCAGGAGGAGGATTTATGATCAGAAGTTGTGGGTCTTGAGAATATTTTTCCTTGCTTCTCACTGTTACAATCTTGGAAGAATTTTCTTTTTGAACAGGCTGATTAGGGGCAACAATTTTTTCTTCATTCTTCTTAGATCTTAGATTATATCTACTATCATTTTCCTTCATTTTTTCTCCCTTGCTTAACTCATTGATTTTAATATCCATTAAAGATTTATCATAAGAGGATTGATTCAAGTGTGGGGATGGGGATGAATCACCTAAACAATGGATCTCAGGATCAACGTCTACCTCCTCTTCTTCTTCATCAGCAACTAGATTATTCTGAAAAGGAGCTTGAATCCTTTGATCATCTCTCTCTCTATTTCTAGGATCTCTAGGAAGGATTTGGGGAGCATTGTTGGGTCTCCTGAAATTACCTCTATTTTCAGTGTTCTAAGCATTTCTATATGGTTGTCTTCTTTCCAATTTTAACTTCTCAATCTCAGTAGAAATGGATTTTACTAATTTCGTCAACTCATCTACCTGTGAATGAACAGCAGGAGAGTCAAAAGTGGAAGCTTTAGCCTTGTTTTTCCTCCTATCTCTATCAGATTTTCCCTTGAGCTTATCTGAGGCAATTATGTTGGATTCAACCTCTAAGGCAGCATCTTGCATCTGCACTAAAGAAGGTGACCTTCTCTCTCTCAATAGAAGGCAGAACTCGGAGTCAAACTCACTTGCATAAGTGATTTTTCCGTGGGTTTGATCTCATCAGGGATATTCTTGTACATTTTGTTAAATCTTTTTGAAAAGTCAAAGACAGATTCTCCTTCTTTCCTTTTCCAAGATCCAAATTCAGTAATATGGTATAGAAAATCCTTTCTGTCACTCCAGTGCCGCAGGAAAGATTCATCCAATGCCTCAATACTAGTGATGGATCCAGGGGCTAGACCCCTAAACCACTTCCTAGCCTCCTCAAAAAGGATTTGGACGGAAACCCTTATCCAAACATCTTCATTTTCAATATTTTGGTTATCTGCATAGCTATAGAAAGAAGCAAGATGTTCCTTAGTAGTTATATCCTCTTCTCCAGTAAACTTGGGTATGTATTTCAAATAATCTCCATGGGGAAGAGCATTCATTGGCTGAGGCAAGACTAGAGGAGCATATCTTCCAGCCACTATGGCATCCATCCTATTTGTAGGGGGATTAACAACTTCCATTTGATTTTGGATTCTAGGTGAACTAGCAGGAGAAGGAGGTCGAGCTATGTGCATATTAGGAGAAGGAGAAAAGGATAAAGGGGAGATTTCAGTCTTCACAATAGCAGGTGGAGTCTTTGAAGAGGATGGTAAGGTCTAAGAAGGAGATCAAGTTCCTACTTATTTGGCAACAAAAGTTTTAATAGAGAGAGGTGTAGCAAAACCTAATGTAGGGAAATCCTCAAAACTATCAAGATTGAAACACTTCTCAATATCAGGGGAGGAGAATATATCCATGTTTTCTTCTTTTACTTCAGTTTCAAAGGTTGAGTATTCAACAATAAATTCTTCAAAATCTAACTTTTGAGATACTTCAGCAGAAGATAAAGGAAGCTTACTTGATAAAACAGTTGGAGTATCAAGAGTGGAATCAAGTGAGTGATCGGAAGCACATGTGGTAGCAGTAGAAAAACCTTTTTAGAAGATTTTCCCTTCTTGATTATCTTTTCTAGGTCAGCCTCAGGTGGAACCAAAGGTAACTGTGGATTTGATCTTGTATGTCTGCCTTTAGGTGCCAGAGTTGAATCAATGGAGTCGACAAGTGCAAGATGTAATATTCAAAATACTAAGTCCCAATGCACCTTGATAGCTAGTAAGCATTGCCGTTCTATCCCAAGGAAAAGTCTTCAAATCATTCCCTGAAAGCGACGCCAAAAATGTTAGCACTAGTAGTCACCTTCTGATTGCAAGGAAAGTAAGCCTAGTACCCATAAGATGATATGTGAAAGTATGAGTGTTTTTTTGAAAGTTCGAATGGAAAAACTTGAAATGATAATATCCTTACTCAGAAACAGGGCTAACATGTAATGGAAAATAAGGTCTTGACTAATTTCAACCAGGCATCTACATCTATTTGACCTTCAAATACGGGAATATCAAAATTAACCTGTACCTTGAAAGGTGAGGTGCCTCCAAATTGGTCGCTTGAAGAAGATGCGCCTGATGATATTGGCAGACGTTGAAGGATGTGGGAAAAATTCTCTATCATTTCGTCCCTCTGTCGTGTGAGAGCTTGCTCAAGCAACAGACTGATAGGATCATCTGCTCCATCGTTTTTCTTTTCTTCCGCCATTGAGGGTTTCTTGGGTGTGCAAGAGTGATTTTCCTCAAGAGAGACAAGCTCGACACCCAACTTGCTATACTCAAACCTTGTCAGGGACATGCACTGAAAAATAATCAAGAGCAGCCTGCTCTGATACCACTGATCCAGATTATTTTCGGTATGAAATGAGAGTGGAGATATAATAAAGAAATGCATAGAGATATTGCAGATATTCAATAATATAACAGAAATGTATCAGAGATGCAACCATAAACATAGATATACAGTAATACATGATTTCTATTAATTAGAGAAATGTACAGAGACTGTAAAAATACAGAGTGAAAGACTCGCTAGAATGGTGGCAGCTTATCTCTTAGAAGAGATGTGACGGCTACTCGCATTCACAAGAAGATGATTACAATGAGGCTCTGAAGGCCCTTTTACAATAAACGGAAATGAAAAAAGTCCTAGACATCCAAAAACCTAACCCTAGGAGATGAAGCGCCAAAAGTCACGTGGGCCCTGTTTGGGTAAGTGAGTACATCAACTTCCCGGGGTCGTAACTTTTGCATACGATCTTCGTTTTAGGCCTGCGATAGCTCATTGGAAAGGTATTGTCGAGAAGATTCATTTTGGGGGCTCAATTATGCCTTTGAATATCATTTAAAACCTTGATCTCAAAAAACCTTCATTTGGACCCTCAAAATGGCCCCAGAAGTTAAAACCTGCTAAAAATAGTAAATTTCCAAAATGGCCAGAAAACTGTTTTGAGCCACTTGGAAAAGGTGGGTGGACATCGATATCCACCTAGATCACCGTCACCACCTGTGACAAAACATTCATTACATGTACCTTCGTACAACAATATTGTTTACTTGTAAGTATTTTCTTGGTTGGTTAGAAGACTTTGTGTGGAAACTTTGAAGACAGGCACGCTCCACCACCATAACATTTTCAAGATTTGAGGCACAATTTTGTCGAATGAAGTAGTTTGGAATTTTCAAAGTGACATTTTTCCTTGTCGTACCTTCATTTTATTATTCTTGGCTCAGTGTTTAATTTTTTCCATAATCAATGCAGGCCCTTTTATCGGACATGTTAAAGATTTCGAATCTATTAACTTTTTGACAATTTTTTATTTTATAGTGAGGTTAGCCTTCTTTCTTTTCGAATTTTGATTATTTCAATTATTTGAAATTCCTTGAGAATGTATGTAATTGAGTTAGTTCTCGAGAATTGTGAGTACTTAGAGAGATCTTAGGGTTGGTTATATATCTCTTGAATGCATTGTGGATCAAGAATAATGATTTAGTGGATCTAGAGGATCCTAGGGATTTCTATGAGGGTTTTTTGAATCTGAAACAAATTGTAGTTTTAGAATCCTTGTGTATTAAAATTGTAAGTCTATGGGCATGAATCAAGCCAAGAGAGTGAGATGTTCAAAAGGTCATTGAGAGGTCTTATGTATTCCTATGTACAATATATATACAATCAAGTAATGAGAATCACTGGGAGCTCCAACAATGGCGAGTGATCAACCACCAGGCGGATGGGAAAACTCTCCTAGGTGAAGTATAGGTTTTAGGTGTTTTCGAAAGAAAGTTTTTCGGTTTCTTCAAGAAGTTTAGTGTGGTTATAGGTGTTTTTTTATCCTCTCGTTGTGTTTTGGTGTCCAATCTTAGTGTCATTAAACCTACCTTCCTTCTCCACTATTTATGATCCTTACTTCTTGTCTTTAGCTTCGCTGACATTGCTATTATTACGCTCATATTTCACTGATCTCGGTGTCTTACATTTTAAATTTCCCATTTGGAAAACTAAACTACGTTTACAACTTCCCTAGCTTTCAGTTGTTGGTCCTTCATCACTTCTGTTGGAGTTCGTATTTTAAAACATGTGGCATGTTTCTTGTTTATTAATGCGTTCATTGGTTTTAGGTCCAACTACCAGCATTGATTTCTCGTTTTGGGTCGATGAACTATATTAAACGCCTCTTAGTGAAAAATAGGTGTTGTTAATATGGAACCCTTACCTGATGTTGACATAAACAGAGACGTCACGACACTAATGAGTGAAAAAGACGAGGTTAAATGGCTTCAGGGAGGTATTTTCTCAAAGGATGATTCATTGGGTGAGTTACCTGGCGCATTAAATCATGCATCACGTAAACTGTACCATGCTACAAGCATTTACGATCATTTACAAAACTTTTCTCCTGATTTTACTTCGAAACAAGCGTCGATTTCAAGCCATAATCTTTACTCTATTTCTTCTATTGATGTAGGCACAAAACTCCCTCTGCGTGAGCCAAAGTCTATTTTTGATAGTAAGCTGAGTATTAAAGGTGGTGGTCCGCTAGATAGACTTAGGAATACCTCTAAACCTACTAACCAGACTGGTGTCTGAAGGTGGGTGTGGAAGGAAAACAAGAGGATTAGGAGGATGGTGTTGGGTTTGGATGTGGGCCTTAAAGAAACTTGTAGGTTGGCCCTTTGTGCTTGGTGGGTAGATTATCATACTCCTATCTGGCTAATAGTCCGGTCCTGGAATGGATTGCAAAAAACTAGGTTCCTATACTCAGTTATGCACCCGAGATGCTTTTCCTTGCGAAAGGTTGGATAGGCTTTATATGCAAAACTCCAGAAGATGTTGCATTACTGTTGAAAAAATTATGGGTTATTGGGGGCAGCATCCTTATGCTGAAACTATGGAGGGTGGCCTTTGACCCGCAAACTAAACATTTCTAGCTTCAAAATTTATGGGTCCTATTTCCAGGTTTTCCTTTGCACCTGTGGAACGAAGGAGCATTGAGGTGATTGGAGATGCTCTGGAGTGGTTCATCACTCTGGATCTTACAACTTTGGAAAATTTTGTGAGGAAAGTGGGAAGGATATTAATGGAAGTCGATATCCATGGAGGACTTCCAGAGGCACTTGATATTGAATGGCATGGTCGTCATATCAAACATCGGCTAGACTACATGGGTATTCCCTTCCAGTGCATTTGGTGTCGTGGAATTGGCCATTTACATCATGACTGCATAGGGAAGGTGCCCGAAGAGAAGTCAGAAGACACTCTCCTACAAGAGGATCCCCTTGACTATGTTTTTGAAGAGGAGTCCTTTGGTTGTGAATCTATTCACTATCATCCCGAGCCAAGTTCTCAGACTGAAGAGGTGACTTCACTTACAGGTAAATCAAAAAACTTTTGTCCTACTTTTTTTTCATCTTTATCTCTTTGGGAAAGGGATGAATTGGAAAATTTCCGTTGGCTGCAAGTTTCTACCTCTTTAGATAAAGGCCTTGTCATGGGGGGATTTGAAAAAACCTTTCTTGTTGTGGTGACTTCGGCTTTACTTGTTGATGGAGATACATCCCCTTCCATGGGGTCTGGACATTTGTTGTCTGTTTCTCCTATCCTACCATCTCTTACACCTGCAGTCTCACCTCAACAGTCTCAACCACAGTTTTTTAGCCCACAGGACCGAGGATTAGTACCTTCCCTTTCCCCATCTACTTTGTTAGACACTGTGATAGAGCCTGGGTTCAGAGAATCTGAAGAGGATGAGTCCTCAATCAATGTTGTACTTGATTCACTGATTCCTTTTATCTAAGATAAAAATTCTTCAATAAAATTGTCTGAAGGTTATTCATAGCTTTGCGGAAAACTTGGAGGCAACTTCATCAAAGATTCAGCCAGGGGAGTCGGGGAAAGAATTTCCTTGGTCTAGGGGTCTTGGCATAGAACTATCCTCTATAAAGACTCGTAGTACACAGAAAGAGTTGGCACAAAAATTTCCTCAGACTGATGATTCGGTTCCATCCTCCACTGATAGTGGGGCTCTTAGAGCGATGAAATCCCCGGTAAGGGATAAATAATGTTATTACTTTCCCTAAATTTAAGAGGGGTTGGAGGCACCCTCAAAGTGGCCTCAGTTCGGTGACTCTTGGATAATTCTTGTCTTGAAATTGTTTTTTTTTAAGAAGCCTTGGTAAATGCACAAAAAGCAAGGAATTTCATGCACCTCTTGTGTCCTTCCTAGGTTTAGAGTGTAGTTAATTCTATGGGTACTTCGGGGGGACTATTAGTCTTTTGGGATCCAAATTTATATGAGCTGGTTCCTTATCTTACTATTGGTGGTATTATGTTAATAGACAGGTGTAATTTAAACAACCAGGAGTTAGCATTGCTTAATATTTATGGCCCGTGCACAGATCATAAACAATTATGGAAGTCAATGGAAGATAGTGGAATCTTATCTATAAAGAATTTAATCATTGTTGGGGACCTAAATGTTGTTTTATATTCGGAAGAGGTCTTCGGAGGAATGTCCAGGTCTGGGAATACAAATGATTATTACAGAGTTATTTTCATCCAAAATTTTGATTGACATCAAGCTGACGAAGTTGGTTCCTTCCTGGAGGAATGGGCGTTGTGGTCAGGAGGAGATTGCAAGGAGATTAGATAGAGTGCTTGTTTCTGAAGATTTATTATTTGTTGTTGTCCTTTATAGGTCTTGGGTAGAACGTCCTTTTATCTCCGATCATGTGCCAATTATATTACAACTAGATTTACCTCCTCTCTATAAAGCCTATCTTTTCAAACTTAATTCTAAGTGGCTGAAGGATCACGATTTTGTGGACTTAGTCTATAATATTTGGAAAGACCCAATGTTCCTTTCAGAAGGTGGAAAACAACAAAGGATTGTATGGAAATTAAAAGTTCTAAAATCTCAAACAAAGCTTTGGTATAAAGAGAAATTAGCCAGAAACAAAACAAAGTTGTTGACTCTCGAATCAGACATAAAGGATTTGATTATACTTTTGGCAGGTGATCCTACAAATCATGCCATGGAGTTATCCCTTCAACAAATGGAATTAGAAAGAAACGGTATATTAAAAGGGGTTGAAGATCAATGGAGACTACGCAACAGGGCAATTTGGATGGCTAGTGGGGATAATAATACTAAGTTTTTTCACAAATTTTCTACCCACAATAGAGCCCGGAAACATATATGGGAGATCACTGATAGCACAAGATTAAAGATTACTGAACAGGGAGCCTTAAAGGAAGCAACAGTTCTATATTTCAAAAATTTCTACAAGGACCCACTCACATCGAACACTATTGAACAAATAAAGATTAATGAACTCTTTCCATAGATTTTAAATGATGACGAGTCTTACTTGTTGTACAATCCTGTTACTTTGGAGGAGCTAAAAGATGTTCTATTTCATTTTAAAGAGGATAAGAGTCCAGGGTCGGATGGCTCGACAACTGAGTTTTTACTTTTTTCTTTGATTTAGTAGGGGAGGATATCCTAGAGATGGTGGATGAGTCAAGAAGGTTAGGCACTATTGTTGGAAGATTAAATTCAACCTTTCTAACCTTGATCCCGAAGGAAAACAAACCGACCACCTTTGACGACTTCCGCTCGATATCTTTGTGCAATCTATCTTAGAAGTTGATTTCAAAAATCATCACCAACCAGATTAAACCATTTCTTTCCAGATCACTCTCTGAAGAACAACTAGGGTTTTTGAAAGGAAGGAGGATTCAAGACGCTATCGGCACAGCTCATGAGAGCCTCCATAGAATCAAAAATAAAAAATTTAAATCGCTTGTCCTAAAACTGGATTTAAGGAAAGCATATGATTGTATTGACTGGGTACATTTAATATTGATCCTTCTAAAGGTGGGTTTTGGAATTCATATGACAAAATGGATCATGTCATGTGTCAATCCTCCTCCTTTGCAGTATTGCTAAACGGTGAGGCCACCGACTTCTTCAGAAGCGGTAGAGGATTATGCCAAGGTTTTCCATTATGACCATTGATTTTTATAATGGTGATGGAAGGCCTCAGTTTATTACTAAAATCTAGCATTGGTGAAGGAAATATTTCAGGTATAAAAGTGTCCATATTATTAAATATTCTTCATCTATTGTTCATGGATGACATACTCATTATGACAAAGGAAAGTTTACACGAATGGGAAGAAATTGACAAAATTATCAAAATATTCTGCAAAGCCTCTGGTCTTTCAGTTAATCAAACAAAGACAACTGTCCATTTTGAAGGGCTCACAGAGTTTGAATTGACCCCTTTCGAAACAAGTATTCCTTATACATTCAATGATCTTTCGATTGGTTTCAAATATTTGGGTTACTTTCTAAATACAAGGACTCATAAGGCAAATGACTGGGATTGGCTTGTGGCCAAATTAACCAAGAAAATTTATTTATGGTGTAACATGTGGTTTTCTATGGGAGGTAGATACATTCTAATCAAAACATTGTTGGAAGGGCAACCTATTTATTGGATGTCTATGAAGGCGATCCCACGATCTATATTAAGCAAGATTAGAAAATTGATGTTTCACTTTCTATGGAATGACCATAAGGATTCATAACAATATCATCTTTGCAGATGGGAGACTTTATCTAGACCAAATAAGAATGGAGGTTGGGGTTTCTGGAACCTTGTGCACTTCAATATGATATTGACTGTAAACACCCTTTGGAGGGTCTTACCGCAGGGCGATATCTGGCATAAAGTAGTAATGGACAAGTAATTTTCAAACATAACAGTGATAAACTGGTTTAGGCTGGCTTCACAATAAATCTATTTTGCTTCCATGATATGGACGAGCCTTACACATTCTATTCATGTTATCACTCATTGGTTGGCTTGGCGGCCAAGATCTGGACATCTCATTTTGATTGGAAGAGACCGAATCCTAGGCATCACTGATAAATCCTTCCTTCCTGCAAAGATTCTATCTATTTTAAATCAAAAAATAATTACTGTGCTAGCACAAGCCACTAAAGGCTAAGATCCAATTACACATTCAGAAGTATGGATGAGCTATGAGAAATTGAGATTAACAGGGGATCATGCTACATAGTGGGATAATTATATATCATAGCTTAATGGGTTCGGGATCTCGCTCCATGACACCAATGAAACACTTATATGGATTGGAGGCGATTCATATGGAAATATCACTGTTAGAAACATTTATGCATCCCTTATATCCACTCAGAATTTCCCGATTTGGCGTGGATGGAGAGTTAACTTATGGAAATGGAATTTACAACTGAAGATAAAAATAAAATTATGGTTGACCGCGTACAACAGGATCCTTA
This sequence comes from Picea engelmannii, assembly GCA_009831015.1. Classification (NCBI taxonomy): domain Eukaryota; kingdom Viridiplantae; phylum Streptophyta; class Pinopsida; order Pinales; family Pinaceae; genus Picea; species Picea engelmannii. The sequence goes on from ML784593.1 coordinate 162,346, forward strand.
CCTGGGAGGTATTAAATAAAAAATTTGGGAGGGCCCAGGGATTCACATACTCTGTAAACATAACAATGAAGACATAAACCATCTCTTTATACATTGCACCTTTTCCAAAATTGTTTGGTCCAAAATTTCTCATAGGATTCATTTTAAAAGTGCATGGGCGGGAACGTCTCTTATAGATTTCTTAGACTCCTGGACTATAAACTATTCTGTTTCAAATAGGGTGGTCGTAATTACATGTTGGAATATATGGATTGAAAGGAACAAAGCGATCTTTGATGAAAAAGTTATGTCAACCTGGGTTGTAGTATTCAGGATACTTGGCTCACACACCAAAAATCCTCATTCACAAAAAATATTGAACATAAGACAGAGGCCAATAAATCAGATTGATGAATTACCTATTGCTTGTTTTGATGGGGTAGCTACAACAAGTGGTTTAAATTGTGGAGCCAGGGATGTCATAAAATTCCCAGATTCAACTATTTACAGGTGGTTTGTCAATTGCGGGGAAGGTACTAATACAAACGATGAGCTTATGGGAGTCTGGGCCACACTCACATTAGCAAAGTACTTGAATATTCAAAACATTCAAATTATGGGGGACTCCAAGGTGGTTATTGACTAGCTATACCATAAATGAAATCTTCAATCCACCGCCATTGAAAGATGGAAGCGCAGAACCTTGGAGATGTCTACAACATTTCAAGGTATTTGCTATCATCATATCTACAGGGAATTCAATAAGGAGGAAGATATTTTATCAAAGCATGCCCTATTGGAACCAAAAGGAAGACTATCAAATTTTTCTTGGGAAGGAGGGATAGAGGGCCCTACAATTCATATTGATCTATTTTAAGTCCTCTTTAGTTTTGAGTTTGGTCAGAGATATTGGCTGGTGTTTGTTTTTGTAAGTATTTTTTATATTTTGAAGTATGAACTTCATAATATTATATGCATATGCATTGTGTAATGTTAGTGGATCCTTATTGGATGGTTTCTTCCTACTTAGTGGACTGTAGTTATGACAGAGTGTATCCTTATGGACCGTCAAGTATCAGAATTTGATCAAGGATCCTTTGAAGATCTACACAAAATGATAATCTAATATAATTTTGAGCGAATTTTCTATTGGAAAAAAATGTAATGAGAATCACTCTATTTAGAGCATTATGTAGAATTGATTAATTGAGGACCTCTCGTAATGTGTTTGAATCTATGTGTATTATTCCGTGTATTAAATCTCTGTAAGGAACATGTGTGCAGGTTTAGATGGAACCCTAGAAGTAAAATTTCACATAAAAAGAGTTAATCAAGATCGAGCATCAATCATCGAAGGGATTGATGCCCAAATGTGGTTAAGACTTGTTGAGATCGTAGCAATATTGAGGAGGAACAAGTTACAATCAAACTCTATGCGTAGATGAAGCTAAGAACAATGAAGAAACCGTTTTATAAGTGAAGAGAAACAATAACCATCCAATCAAGGAAAATGGTTAATCGTGACTATCAATAGTAGAGTGAGTTTGGTTAAGTATTGAGGAAAGGATAGATGGATGAGATTAGATCTTGGATATAAGTTACTTCAGATCAATGGCCAGAACCAACCCACTCTGTAGAAGTTTAAAGTGAAGAGTTTAAAAGCCTTTCAAAATTGGTGTATCAGAGTAGTGTAACTGAAAGTACTTCAATAGAAGGAGATCCAAACAACTGTGGTGATTATTCAAAGAGGCACAGATATTGACGAAAGCTTGGACAGTCGAGAATCGAAGTAGTGTCAAAGGAGCTTCAGGATAACAAATTCAGAGTGATAATTGGAAGAATGTCACGACAGAGGAAGAGTGATGGATGGTCAAGATTTGTTTAGGTGATCCAGATGGTAGATCTAGAGAATACGCATGGTCATCTTCTATTGGGAGAAACATTCAGAGTGGTTTCATGTTGAAGGATGAAGGAGGGTGACCATATGCATTCAGAGTGATCTCGATCAATGCTGAGAGAGTGATGCATGGCAGATTTCTATTGGATGTCGGAGTAGACCCATCAAGGTCCAACAATAAGAGAAGGTTTGAAAGAGTGACATCGATAAATGATGGAGATATATTCATAGTTGAATAGATTGATGACTCAAGAACACACACATGGCAGGTCACCAGAGTGACATGTGGCAACTCACGGAGCCCAAAAGTGGCATTAGTGAATGAGAGGAGGACATGTGGTTGTGACGTGGATGAACGAGTAGGTGACATGTGGCAGATGGATCCAAAAGTATGAAGGTGACACGTGGGAAGATATGTGCAAATTGACTGGCAAAGAATTGATGAAAAGTAACAAGCATAACTATAGATCTAAACAAATTGACGATGGAGAAACTCCAGACATTTGGAGTCCGAGAAGGGAGAGAAATATTGTCGGAGCAACAATTTCAGAGTATCGCAGTTGGAAAGAGTCTGACATAAGGAGCATGATACAAAGGAAAGAGGGATTAATCCAGATCGTCCATCGGTACCGTCTAGGGATGAGATCCAATCCGTTGACATAGTTTTTTTGGGGTTGGTCACAATACGACGATTGAAAGGGTATCGACGAAAGGATTGAGGAATATTATGTCGAGTGAATTGATATGTTAGATTCGTCCATCCCCTTGGAGATGCAATATGGATCATCCATTCTTTGATGATCAACAATGGAGACAAAGGCCGAATTAAGCCCCAATAGTATTAAGTGCACGGTCACAGCCCGAGGTCACTTGAAGGTTAGCTTCTATGGATTTAAGTGCTACAAGCTCCTAGTTGTAGCTGAGGTCGTATTTCCTTAGCTTCAAAGGAACAAAGCAACTAGCGGATGTGTTTAAACCTATAGTTATGGTATAGGTTCTACAAGAAGAAGCGTTATCCTTTGAGAGCTAGCGAATTGGGGCAAAGATAGAGACATCAAAACTCTAATTCTATTGAAGAGGAATATTGGGCCTGGACATTCAGATTTGGAACATCTCTACTTCAGATTTGTAGCAGAAATAAGATTTAATTTTCTACACCTGTGGGAATACAAGGCCATGAGTTCCTCAATGTATTAGGGAAATTTTTGATCCAGGTGGATATTGGTGGCCACCCAGCTTTTCCAACTAGCTCAAAATAGCTTTATGGCAATTTTGGCAATTTACTATTTTTAGCAGGTTTTAACTTCCGGGGCCATTTTGAGGGCCTAAATGAAGTTTTTTCAAGATTTATGTTCTCAATGATAGCTGAAGGCATGATTGAGCCAAAAAAATTAATCTCCTCGACGATACCTTTCCAACGAGCTATCACATGCCTAAAATGAAGATCGTATGCAAAAGTTACGACCCCGGCAAGTTGATGCACCAACTTACCCAAATTGGGCCCACATGACTTTTGGCGCTTCATCTCCTAGGGTTAGGTTTTTGGATGTCTATGACTTTTGGAATTCCCAATTATTGTAAAAATTCCTCTAGAGCCTCATTGTAACCATCTTCTTATGAATGCGAGTAGCTGTCACATCTCTTTTTAGAGATAAGCTGCCACAATTCTAGTGAGTCTTTCACTCTGTATTTTAACAGTCTCTGTACATTTCTTTCATTAATAGAAATCGTGTATTACTGTATATCTGTGTTTATGGTTGCATCTCTGATATATTTCTATTATATTACTAGATATACGCGATATCTCTGTGCATTTCTGTATTATATCTCTACTCTCATTTCGTGCCAAAAATAATCCGGATCAGTGGTATCAGAGCAGGCTGCTCTTGATCGTTTTCAGTGCATGTCCCCGATGAGGTCCAAGTATAGAAAGTTGGGTCTCAATCTTGTCTCTCTTGAGGAAAATCGCTCTCCCACACCCAAGAAACCCTTAATGGTGGAAGAAAAGAAAAACGATGGAGTAGATGATCCTATCAGTCTGTTGCTTGAGCAAGCTCTCACGCGACAGAGGGACGAAATGATGGAGAATTTTTCCCACATCCTTCAATGCCTACCAATAGAATTAGGCACATCTTCATCAAGAGGCCACTTTGGAGGCACCTCGCCTTTCAAGGTACAGGTTAATTTTGATATTCCCATATTTGAAGGTCAAATAGATGCAGATGCCCTAGATAAATGGTTAAATCTACTAGAAGGTTATTTCTCTATTCATGATTTTTTAGACAAGGAAAAGATCACCTTCGCACTCCTTAAGGCTCTCCCCCATGTCAAACATTGGTGGGAAACTTACTGGGAGAAGAGTTCCATAAAGGAGTTTGGAATATATGGGGTCGAGCCCACTTGGCATTTTTTTGTGGATGCGGTAAAGGAACAGTACTACCCTGTTGGCAACTATGAGGAACAATACATGAGATGGACCACATTGCGGCAAGAGAGGAGCCAAGCAATTCTGGAGTTCACCAATACCTTCCATACCTTGTGCACCAAGATAGGTATCAAAGACTCCAAACGACATTTGGTTCTGAAATACCGTGGGGCTCTACACAGATACATCCAAACTGAAATGGATTTTCTGGACATCTCATCACTCGGTGTTGCCTATCAATATGCTATTAAAATCGAGTAGACATTTAAGCACCAGAACAAATGGGAGTTTGGGTCTGCAAATCCACAACAACCAAAGTGTGACAAAGACAACCCTAAAAAACAGTCTCCCGAAAACCAGTCCAAGCCATAGGAAAAGAAGGGTCACGGGAAGACAAAGAAGGACACCGGAAAATGGTGCGATTTCCAAAAAAGCCCCTGGCACAACACGGATGAATGTCGCTCAAAATAGTCACTGGTGGCCGAGATCAAAGACAAGGAGCCAAACCCTGATTCAGAATCTGATTCTGAAAATACTGGTAAAAGACAGATCATCGATGCAGACCCCACTGCTATTTTCGCGACTGCAGCAATTCAACCAGAAGAACCAACAGATCTAGAAGAGGGGGAGCGCCTTTTTCATTCACAGATGTGGGTGAAGGGTGTTAGACAACTGAGAGGGGGGGTGAATCAGTTGTTACTGTGCTTAAACAATTATGGTTCTTTTAAACTCTTTGTAGAGACACTAAATGATGATCACAATATTGTAGAGAAATAAACAATGGTACTTTCAGCATCATTCACATATATGAGAAACACAAAGACAGATATTTCCCGAGGAAACCCATGCAGGGTAAAAACCTCTTTTCCTTTATATGATAAGTAATGGTTACAATATTTACAGTATCATACATATGAGCACCAACTCATAATGAGGCTACAACCTCAGTTTTGCAAGCTGCAACTTGCTGAGAGCACCAACTCTCTGTTTTCTCTAGCACCCACTAGAAGGAAGCACCAACTTCCTGGTTTCTCTAGCACCAACTAGAAGGAAGCACCAAATCCCTGTGTTCAAGCACCCACCTGAACCTTTGAGGACACCAGTCCTCCCTAGATCCTCCCAACCACCCTGAAATATAAATCTTTGCTACTGAAATTTATTACAGTGATATGATGTTCAACAATGGCTTACCCGACTTATCACTATTCTGCAGCATTTCGTTGCTCTGTCTGCCTCATTGCCTTCCTGCACACATGACTTGCTCTATCTGTTCTTCTACTTATTATGCTCTATTCGCCATGTCCATTCACTGCACAGATCCTCTTCTGTGCAATTCAGCTGCTGTACTCTCCTCCTTCTTCACACAAGAATCACCTTCAACAACAACAACCACAACAAACTCTAACAGCAACAACAACTCCATCTCTTCTCTGTACTGTGTATTTATAGCTTCTTTGAACCTTGTGCATGCAATGTTCGCAATGCCTTGCATGTTGACTCCGCGTCATTATCCTCCACCTCTCGAGTTCTCTGTCTGATCATCATCGTTACTCTTCATCTTCTCTGGTGGTTCGCCCCGCGTCTCCAGCATCACTGTTCATTATACTGAGATTCCTCAGCCTCTCTGGCAGTTTGAGACTCTTCGTCTTCTCTCTGACTGTCGAACTCCCCATCTCTATTTCAGTTACAGGCCTCAATGCTCATCAATTGTCAATCACCTCCATGAACATCTTCATCCCTCTCAGAGACTCTTCACTTCCTCTGCCAGTCATCCCGTAGTGTCTTTGAGTCCTCTGGCAGAACCCATCAGCGGTTTCTGGCAGTTACACTGTATCGTGCTACAGTTTCCCTTTGATCTTGTTCAAATTCATCTGCACCATTGGACTGAATCCATGGGATCTTACATTTATTTCGGCATTTCGGCATTTCGGCATTCCTGTGGCCAAGTGTCTCAACACTTCATATCGCGATATCCAAAGCTCTGATACAAATCTTTTCTGTGCTAGCTCCTTCCTCTATATGACCAAGGCTATGACCAAGCGCTTTCGTGATTTTGCATTTCATGAATCTGGAGATGAATCATCTCGACTCTCCAAGTCCTGATCCACAAAACTCTGATATGGAGCTGAGATCAACAGTCCACGATCTCGATGATTCTACGGTCCAGATCTCATCGTGAATTCATATCTCGCGATTCCTTCAATAGAGGTTCTTGTCACACCAAGTCGTGATAGGCGAAACTCCGAGATGGAGCTTTATGGTGCTCTGATCTTTCGCCACGCGTCCTCTTGATCCAACAGTCCATGATTAAATCGAGATCTTGCATCTCGCTATTCCTTAGATGGAGGTTCTCGCCACTCCAAGTCACGATAGGTGAAGCTCTGAGATGGAGTATGATCAATGATCCAGAGCTGATCTCTATTTAACGGCTGCGATTGAATCGTGATTTCGCATATCGTGAAATCGGCATTCTTGATGCATTGGGTTCTTTGCCTTGTTTTCTATTCCTCTTGATGTCGCGATCCGTGAAACTCTGATAGGGAGTCTGATCAACGGTCCACATAACCCCTTGAGATGGACGATCCTCCTTCTTTCGGGATTTTGTGAGCCCATTTTATCCTTGCACTTTAAACACCGTGTAGGTTTTCCCCGATCCAATGGGGGTCAGATCCTGCGCTCATATCTAACACCTGAGATCTATCCTCCTCTTCAACGTGCACTCTTCTTGTTTTTATTCTGATCTGACAGCCCTCATGTTGTCGGGAATTTTGGATGGGATCCAACAATCAGCAACGCTTCTCCTCCAAGATTACACATCCTTCTTACTTGGAAGAATTTCGACTCTGCGCTAATTCCTCTTGAGCCTACGTTGTTCCTGTTTGTCCATCGATGCACACTCTGATCCTGCCATCTTCACTGTTGTACTTGCCATCGTTTACTTCGATCATTCGATCTTCTTGCCTGTTGATCATCGGTGTTGTACTCAAGCCATCATTACTGTTGTACTTGCCATCAATGACAAGCTTACAATTCCTGTAATACATTTGCCAACAATCTCCCCCTTTGGCATTGATAGCAACTAAGGCACCCAAATTCTTTTCTCCCCCTTTGACATCAGTGTCAAAGAAGAGACATGCTCCCCCTGAGCTATTGCAGTAATTTTAGGAGGCATTAGATATTCAAACAATACAAATCTCCCCCTAATAAGATGGACTCTTTTAGGTGTGAAACAAAATGACACCCAGCTTCTGTCTGAGATAT
>ML784593.1:175956-213926 GCA_009831015.1 Picea engelmannii
AACTTGCTGAGAGCACCAACTCTCTGTTTTCTCTAGCACCCACTAGAAGGAAGCACCAACTCCCTGGTTTCTCTAGCACCAACTAGAAGGAAGCACCAACTCCTTGGTTTCTCTAGCACCAACTAGAAGGAACCACCAACTCCTTGGCTTCTCTAGCACCAACTAGAAGGAAGCACCAACTTCCTGTGTTCAAGCACCCACCTGAACCTTTGAGGACACCAGTCCTCCCTAGATCTTCCCAACCACCCTGAAATATAAATCTTTTCTACTGAAATTTATTAGAGTGATATGATGTTCAACAATGGTTTACCAGACTTATCAATGTTCTGCAGCATTTCGTTGCTCTGTCTACCTCATTGCCTTCCTGCACACATGACTTGTGCTATCTGTTCTTCTGCTTTTTATGCTCTGTGCGCCATGTCCATTCACTGCACAGATCCTCTTCTGTGCAATTCAGCTGCTGCACTCTCCTCCTTCTACACACAAGAATCACCTTCAACAACAACAACCACAACAAACTCTAACAGCAACAACAACTCCATCTCTTCTTTGTACTGTGTATTTATAGCTTTTGTGCACCTTGTGCATGCAATATTCGCAATGCCTCTGCATGCTGACTCCGCGTCGTTATCCTCCACCTCTCGAGTGCTCTGTCTGATCATCATCGTGACTCTTCATCTTCTTTGGTGGTTCGCCCCGCGTCTCCAACATCACTGTTCGTTATACTGAGATTCCTCAGGCTCTCTGGCAGTTTGAGACTCTTCGTCTTCTCTGTGACTGTCGAACTCACCATCTCTGTTTCAGTTACAAGCCTCAATGCTCATCAGCTGTTAATCGCCTCCACAAACATCTTCATCCCTCTCAGAGACTCTTCACCTCCTCTGTCAGTCATCCCGTAGTGTCTTCGAGTCCTCTGGCAGAACCCATCAGCGGTTTCTGGCAGTTACACTGTATCGTGTTACAGTTTCCCTCTGATCTTGTTCAAATTCATCTACACCGTTGGATTGAATCCATGGGATCATGCATTTATTTCGTCATTTCGGCATTTCGTCATTCCTGTGGCCAAGTGTCTCGACACTTCATATCATGATCTCCAAAGCTCTGATACAGAGCTTTTCTGTGCTAGCTCCTTCCTCTATATGACCAAGGCTATGACCAAGCACTTTCATGATTTCGCATTTCATGAATCTGGAGATGAATCATCTTGACTCTCCAAGTCACGATCCGCGAAACTCTGAGATGGAGCTGAGATCAACAGTGCATGATCTCGATGATTCTATGGTCCATATCTCATCATGAATTCGTATCTCACGATTCCTTCGATAGAGGTTCTTGTCACACCAAGTCGTGATAGGCGAAACTCCGAGATGGAGCTTTATGGTGCTCTGATCTTTCGCCACGCATCCTCTTGATCTAACGGTCCATGATTAAATCGTGATCTCGCATCTCATTGTTCCTTAGATGGAGATTCTCATCACTCCAAGTCATGATAGGTGAAGCTCCGAGATGGAGTATGATCAATGGTCCAGAGCTGATCTCTATTTAACGACTGCGATTGAATCGCGATTTCGCATATCACGAAATCGGCATTCTTGATGCATTGGGTTCTTTGCCTTGTTTTCTATTCCTCTTGATGTCGCAATCCGTGAAACTCCGACAAAGAGTCGGATCAACAGTCCACATAAACCCTTGAGATGGACGGTCCTCTTGCTTTCGGGACTTTGTGAGCCCATTTTCTCCTTGCACTTTAAACACCGTGTAGGTTTTCCCCGATCCAACGGTGGTCGGATCCTGCGCTCAGATATAACACCTGAGATCTATCCTCCTCTTTAGCGCATGCTCTTCTTGTTTTTATTCAGATCTGACAGCCCTCATGCTATCAGGAATTTTGGATGGGATCCAACGATCAACGACGCTTCTCCTCCAAGCTTACACATCCTTCTTACTTGGAAGAATTTCAACTCTGCGCTAATTTCTCATGAGCCTACATTGTTCCTGTTTGTCCATCGATGCACACTCTGATCCTGTCATATTCACTGTTGTACTTGCCAGCGTTTCCTTCGATCATTCGATCTTCTTGCCTGTTGATCATTGGTTTTGTACTCAAGCCATCATTACTGTTGTACTTGCCATCAATGACAAGCTTACGATTCCTGTAATACATTTTCCAACAAAGGGGACCCCGCTGCATTTTATTGTTGATAGCGGAAGCCAGAAGAACCTCATCTCAGCAGAGGTCGTCAAATAGTTAGGATTGTCGACAACACCATACCCACAACCATACAGCATCGGGTGGCTTTGCCAAGGACGAGATCTTCGTGTCAGCCAGCAGTGTCGATTATCATATGACATCCAACCCTTCAAGGATGAGGTATTATGTGATGTTGCCCCATTGGATGTCCATGATGTTCTCTTGGGTCAGCCATATATGTGGAAACGCCATGCTATCTATGAGTCTCGACCTCGTAGTGTCATTATTACTCTGGGGGGTCATCTCTACAGGATACCAGAGGTAGTTCCAACTACTGCTCCACCTAAACAATGCCGCAAGGTAGTATCTCATGCTACAAAATTCATCTTCTCCACGATCTGTTCAAAAGGGGAACAAAAGGATACTGCAACCACCACAGCTTCAGCCCAAGCACCTTCTATCCAACAGAAGAAGGTCGACAAGGTTGCAACAAAGCACAAAGATTCCTTCTACACATAGTCATCTCATGTAGCCAGACTAGTTAAAAAGGTCCAACCCTTCCAGCCACAGGTTCATGACGACCTTCAACAAACCAAGCAGCGCGATGTCTCCAACAAGACAAGCAGCTCACCAAGATGCAGATTCAACAAACGCTTTTCCTTCTCCGTCGAGAACTCAAAGCAATGGATACCATTGATTCCTAAGGATGGAGGATTGATCTAGGTGGATATTGGTGGCCACCCACCTTTTCCAACTGGCTCAAAACAACTTTATGGCAATTTTGGCAATTTACTATTTTTAGCAGGTTTTAACTTCCGGGGCCATTTTGAGGGCCTAAATGAAGGTTTTTAGAGATTGAGGTTCTCAATGATAGCTGAAGGAATGATTGATCCCCCAAAATGAATCTCCTCAACGATACCTTTCCAACGAGCTATCACACGCCTAAAACGGAGATCGTATGCAAAAGTTACGACCCTGGGAAGATGATGCACCAACTTACCCAAACTGGGCCCACATGACTTTTGGCACTTCATCTCCTAGGGTTAGGTTTTTGGATGTCTAGGACTTTTGGCATTCCTGATTATTGTAAAAAGGCCTCCAGAGCCTCATTGTAACCATCTTCTTGCGAATGCGAGTAGCCATCACATCTCTTCTCAGAGATAAGCTGCGACCATTCTAACGAGTCTTTCACTCTGTATTTTTACAGTCTCTGTACATTTATTTCATTAATAGAAATCGTGTATTACTATATTGTGTTTATGGTTGCATCTCTGATATATTTCTGTTATATTACTGGATATACGCGATATCTTTGTGCATTTATTTATTATATCTCCGCTCTCATTTCGTGCCGAAAATAATCCAGATCAATGTTTTAGCTAAGAAGTGAATTTTTATATTAAATTATAAATTTTGGATAAAAATTTATGGATAACTTGAAAGAGGGTTGGAATTTTCAAATAGAACAACTTGTATGTTTAGATTAGGGTATTACCCATTTTTGACACTTTTAACAAAAAAATGATGAAGTTTATGAAGAATTTTTAACTGTGATAGTCAATTTATCTCAAATTTCATCCATGAATTGAAATATGAAACTCTCTCTCTCTCTCTCTCTCTCTCTCTCTCTCTCTCTCTCTCTCTCTCTCTCTCTCTCTATATATATATATATATATATATATATATAAAACAATTAAAATTTAAAAACTAATTTTGATTTATTAAAAAATTGTTAAGAGCAGTCCATGACCTCTAGGCAGAGGTCATCTGAAAAATTCATCCCTGCCAATGAATCTTTCAAATAACATTATTCTCCTTCAATAATAATGATAATTCAATGCTCATTAACTAATAGCATTGAATAATAACTGTCCTAGCTGCCAATTAACAAAATTTATGTAAAAATATTAGTTGGACATGATGGAAATAAGTAAGCTTCTTAGCTCTCAATTTTTCATCCAACAATCCATCCACGTTGTATGGAAATAGTAGTTTCTGAGCAACCACTAAGGGTAAGCGTCACACACATAACAATTTACAATACCTCCATTTTTAAGTGCTCGTTGTACATTCTGTGCTGCGTTGAATTATGTCATTTTCACTTCCCAGTGATGTAGAATGTTGGATATACATGAGTGTATATATCCTCGAATGTATAACCTATATACATCCAATAATGTATATATGCTAGAGTATACGAGATTCGGTAAATTTCATTTCAATGCACCAAATTTCTTGATTTGACAAATTTAAAATATACTTATATTTAAACTTCAAAAAAACCTATATTTAGCACATTATAGTGATCCAGTAAGATATTGACACTTTCCACTTGTCTATTCATGATTCCAGCGGATTAATGTTTTTTCTTCCTGAATACACTCAGTTCTTTATGTGAATCCAATCTTGTTCTTTCTTCCCTATATATTGTAATGTCTTGGATGTAATGGTACTTGATCTCAACGTGGTTCGATTTGTCATGAAATACTGGATTATCAAAGATCTTCACACAACTTTGGTTACCATAATGAATAATGGTGGAATCCAGCACATGCTCAGATAAATATGCAAGGAGCTTGTGAATCCACACTGCTTCACAGACTGTCATACTTAATGCAATGTACTCTTCTTCTGTTGTGCTCAAAGCCACATAAGTTTGTTTCCTACTACACTAGGAAACCATGGAAGATCCCAAAGTGAAGCAACACCCGAAGGTGTTCTTTCTATCCACTGTGTTCCCTTCCCAATGAGAGTCAATATATTCCTACCATATTATATCAATACTGGAAGTATATCTTAGACCATTTCCAATTGTGCCTCGTAGGTATCTCAACACATGCTTCATAACAATCTAGTGTGTCTATCTCAACTAACTCTTAAAATGGCTAAGTGCACCCACTGCATAACAAATATCTGGTCTAGTTGGGAATCAGTTGTTTGTACAATGTCAGATCAATTTCATCAAAATCGGAAGAAGACACACTTAGTTTCTTCATATTTGTCACCATTGGTGCAGCCATGGGTTTATAGTTCAACATCTCGAACTTTTTCAATATCTCAACTGTGTACTTCCCCTGACTTAGGAAGATCTCATCAGTTCTTTGCCACATCTCTAGTCCCAAGAAGTAGTGCATCATACCAAGGTCCTTCATCTCGAACTTAGAGGCCAACGCATACTTGCATTCAATAATAAGGCTCTCTATACCGGTGAGGAATAAATCATCAATGTAGAGGACCATAATCAGGGCCTCACCGTTAATAGTCTTGTAGTACAAGTTGGGATAAACAACACTTTTGCTAAATCCCAAACTCATCAGGTGTCCATCAATCCTCGCATACCAAGCTCGAGGTGGCTTCTTGAGTCCATACAGGGCCTTCTTTAACCTACACACCTGAGACTCCTTCTCATGTATGGAGAAACCATCTAGTTGCTCGATGTATATTTCTTCCTCAATATCTCCATTGAGAAAGGTTGTATTCACATCCATCTGATGTAGTCTCCATGGATGCTACGAAGGCAATAATCATCTGGATAGAAGTGTATCGAGCAACAAGAGAAAATGTCTCCTCATAATCTATTCCCTCCACCTGATAGAATCCTCTAGCAACAAATCTTGCTTTGTTCTTCTTGATACTTATGTCAACTATATGTTTGATCTTATAGATCCATTTGGAAGTCACTACAGACTTCCCTTCATGTCTCAGAACAATATCCCACACATCATTCTTCATGATGGACTAATACTCCTCCATCATGGCATCTCTCCATACTGGTTGACTAGATGCCTTCTCATAACATGAAGGATCATAATCAGTGATGTGGCTCATAGATGCAACATAGCATGAATATCTCTGAGGTCTCTTACTCTCTCAGAAGGTACCACGAGGATTTGCATGTCCTTCTGCCTCCTGCAGAGTCTGATGAGTCCATGCAAGTCTCTTTTGACCTACTGCAATATCTCTGGGAACATGAACTAGAGTTACAATATCAACAGGATCAATTGTCTCCCTCTGAACTACTGGAGGGTGAGGGGGAGAAGGAACCATCTCTTCTTGTCTCTTACTATTAATTTCCATGTGAGATACTCTATATCTCCTTAAGGCTACCTCCTTCTCAAAGATAACATCTCTGCTCACATCAGTCTCTGACCAGGGATGTAGCTCTGGTATGCCTTCAAAGACTCACTGTACACCACAAATGTACCCTTTCTACCTAAAGGGTCTACCTTGGTCCTTTTCTCCTTGGGTACATGAATGCATACTGGACACCCAAATATCATGAAGTTTCCAACCTCGGGCTTCACTTTAGTGAAGGCCTCCTCGGGAGTCATGTTCCTCAAATTCTTATGACTTCTATTATGAACATACATTACAATCATGAATGCCTTTGCCCACAAAAACATAGGTAAATGTTGATCATGAATCATCTTGGACCATACTTGACATATCGAGGTTCCCTCATGAAACCAATGTCTAAGACATATCGAGGTTCCCTTATGGAACCAATCTCTCACAACACATATTGAGTTTTCCTCGTGAAACCAATATCTTGGTTCCTTCATTTGACCATCTGAGGCACGTCAAGATGAAGTCCACATTACAAAACTCTTCACAAAACGAAAACTATCTCTCATTTTCTTGGGCCCTCCCTTAAGGGATTCAAGCCTTGTCCTCATTTAATGAGCAGGAGTAGGAGTAATTAATTTTTCAAAAACTTCTTCACAAATTGTAGACTACATACAAATCTCCATAAGCTTGTGCCTTATCCTTCCACATGTTATGTCGATTGTTCGATCAACTGTAAAGGCATCACTTCACACTCATTAGCATTGCTACAGTTGCCATTTGATATCATTTCTCTCTAAGAAGAAGACATTGTAATACTATGCCTCTTAAAAGAGCGATTTCATAGGCTTGAAGATTCCACCAATGCTTTGAATCCTTTTGACCATGGTGCCGGACATGTCAATTCTAAAATGTCTCTGAACCTGAGACTCATATACGACATTATCATTGACGAATAAATAGAATTCCTTTGCTGCCTGAACTGCACATAGGTGCATATCAATATCCTCACTACATCATGACAATGGCCTCCTCGCTTGGTGGTCGTCCCACTGTGGATGCCAAACATTTACATTGACACTATATACACAACCTTTTCTCTAATGGTACCTTGATTCTAAAAGGAAACTCAACCTCACACATAATCAATATGATAGAATGGGGTGCAAACAATCAAATATTCCACTCCATATGGGTACAAACAATTATAAGTATTCTCGGCTTCCAACGATCTCTCAAGAGTATCTTCTTGGATTCTTTTACCAATCACTTGGATGCAGGCACTAGACCGTATCCCGTACTCTTGTTATCTCCATCGAGATCCAGAGGCATCATCACCAAAACCTGCACTCATTTAACCAATATTTCACTAATGGCGGGACTTGTGTGCATCAAGTCTTTATCGACAATAGTCTGGGATTGCATAATGTAGACTTCACACAACATCCTCGGTCACCGTGAAATTCTCGAAGACGTTTTCATCTTATTCACTCTACAAATCCCTTTCTGGGAATTTTTCAGGGATGTCTACAGATCATCTAGTGGATCTGAAAAACACTTAGAGTGATAAAAGATTGTATTATCTTTGGAGAAGCCGACCAACAACAAAGGGGAATCCTCACATTAACCGATGGTTCTATTTTTTTCAGAGGCTTTACATGGAATTGATGCACCATCTACACTAAGTTTCCATTTCTCTTCCATTTACTTGAGCTCTCCCGTGAGGGAGTCGAGCTGAGTCCTACTCTGATACCATGTTGGTTTTTCTTCATATGAGATATGATCGATATATTATTACAATGAAGAGTGTTCCATATATAGGGAACATATGGTGACCATCTCCCGTGAGGGAGTCGAGCTAAGTCATGCTATGATACCATGTTGGTTTTTCTTCATATGAGATATGATCAATATATTATTACAATGAAGAGTGGTCCATATATAGGGAACATATGGTGACCATCCATGATATGCATCCCTTGAATAATCAATAACTATTTATTATTATCATTTACTTATTATATATGATATTTAATAATCAATAATTATATTATTAATTATTATTCTAAGTGAATGTCTTCCCAATGTTGTCCAAACATCAACATGAAGATGGTGGGATAGCCATGGTAAAAATTTCTCTCCATATTCATGGTATTTGGCTGAAATTCCCAAAACCAACACATGAGAGTTTTGAACATTTCAAGAAAAATCCATCTTATCATTAGTCTCAGGGTATGAATTTCAAAACTAAATAATCTGTTAAATTTGAGGATGTTGATAACTTCAATACCAATAGTTATAAGGAAAAATGATGATTATAAAAAAACAAGGGCAATAGCTGCAAAGCAGCTAGTGCCTGCCTTAGGATTATGTTTACATTTTATTTAGTTAATTGATAAATACAATAAAGGTTTTTAAACTATGTAGTGTTTAACTGTATTCACTCTTTGTGTTTAATGTTATTTTAAGTTTCACCAAAAGGTCGATTTCAATTGTGTCAACAATTTTAAATTTGAAGTTTGTTCAACCATTCAAGCCACCTCCAAGCAACACATAAACCTAATTAAATTTATATTTGGAGTCACCACTATACCAACAAATGCATTTAAATTTGAAATTGTTGAAAGGCACTCCACACCAATGGATGGACTTAATTAAAATAAATTTGAATGCTACTCTAACATTTATTTCTATTTTTAAATCTTTATCAATGATAAAAATGGGTATTTGACCTATAAGAATTTAGAAATCTATATGCAATTTTTTTTTCAATAAAACTATGAAGAGTAAGTTATTGAATGATATTGTATGTCTAACACCGATATATATTTAAATTCATGGAGATTCATATTCTATCTCTCTTTCTTTATACAAATGTCTAAATTTTAAACATTTTTTAATGGAAGATAAGCTATGTATTGTTGTTATACTATCGTTAAGTGGTAATGTGAATATTTTATTGAGATAAGTTTTCAACATTAAAAATTATTAATTTCCTAAAAGGGATTTATACAATATTTTTATTATTTTATGTTGGTGTTTATAGTACAAAATGTCTGTTTTGGTCATGAATATGGATGAATAACACCCTATCATCATAATAATCACATTTATGATGAGTGATTGTTTTAAGATATTAAAATTCTCAAAATTGTAATTTTGTTTTTTTTAAATAATGTATTTAAAAAATATGACTATATTTGACATTACAAATTTTACTAATAATTTTATTTGTAATATTTGCATGGTGATTTACAATTTAAAAAATAATTAAGTTATTATTAAAGAAAACAACTTTTAGTATTTTATAAAAGATTACAAATGCTTTACATAAACCTATGTGTTTATAATCTTTAAATTTTGAGAAACTCTTTTTAAGACAAATAAGAAACTCATTTTAAGACAAATAATCTTTAAATTTTGAGAAAATATTTTTATGACAAATAATAGTCACCTAGTACTTAGTATTAATGCAAAGCTACACATGGCATTTTTATGATTTTTTAAAATTTTATGTATTTTTTATTAATTATCTTTTTAGAATAGTCACCTCTAACCTGGACTTATTAGTTCCATCAACTTTTTTAGCCAATAAAAAAATTTATAATTTTGAAATATCAAAAGTCTAAATATATATATATATATATATATATATATATATATATATATATAAATCATTTTAATAATTAAAAACTCTAAACCTTTAACAAACTTTACAAAAATTTGCCAATAAAATTTATAAATCAACTCAATTTAACAAAAAAAAAATAATCACTATATTCCATGAAATAAAAACAAATTAACCATATTCAACAAACAAATTGCACTTTTTTTCCAAGAGAAAATTAACTCAAATTTATATAGAGTATAAATTCATTTACAAAGCCAGCAACAAGCTGTGACCAAATCAGTGCAGCTCCAACATCCATGCACAAAGGCGTAACAGACACCACAACCCAGTACAAACAAAAAAACCCCAGCACGCAGGCTGTGAACAAAAGACCCAAAAAACCAAGGCAAGAAACCCCAGAGAAAAAAAACAAAACGCAGACTAACAGTGAGGCCCCAAGCGCCCAACATGGCGCTCCACGCAGGAGCCGGCACAGCAGCCCAACGAAAACCACCACCGCCGAACCAAAAACCCCTCCGAGGAAGGCTAAGGGAAAGATGTCACCGAAGTGAACAGCCCCACGGACCCACGCGGACCCCAACAGCAGCAGATGGGAAATGGGGACGCCGACAGCTAACCAGGACCCAAGCACCCAACGATGGCGCACCACACGGGAGCACACGCAGCTGCCAAAAACGACTCCACCGCCTCCGCAACAAGACCACCGGAAATGACTCTCCGAAGAGCCGCCATACAGGCCTCCAGTCGAAAATCCAGCAACAGAGCCGGCCACCCAATCCGCACCCTCCGACAGGACCGCGCGTCCAAAGGGAGGAACACCATCCCGGTGCCAGCAGCGCCGCCGCCCAGAACCAAACCCGACGCCAAAACGAAGCCTCTAAGCAAGGAGCTCCAGCCCGGCCTGCAGCGCAGCCTCCCCGAACCCCCCCGACGCCAACCGAAAAACCAGGGATGCGGCTAGCAAGACCTAGCCGCAGAGCCCCCAAACGAAAAACCTAAAATGACTCTCAAACCCTAAAATTGCCGCTCTCCGCTCCGCTCCAATTCCCCCAAACAAACAAACAAATTGCACTTACCCGTCAAATCTTCCACGGCCACAGTTTCCCGAGTCCTAACTCTACAGTAAATATTAGCTGGTCAAAATAATATCGATGTTATAATCATGTGCAGCTGATAGTGGGAAATAATTAAGTTTGACATTTCATAATGCACGCGATTCGACATTCCGACAAGCTTTTTTTAATTATTTTCCTCTTATGAATGATTCCCCACGAATGAATTTACATTTGAAATGATAATGATTCCCAAGAATGAATCCACGCGTGCATCGTTAATATTTTTATCCGTTATTTTAATGTTCGATTTTGTAATGTTTGCTTGCCTGGGAAGGAGTCTGCGCCCTCCCATCCAATCAATGTAACATCCACCAGTGCCCCCACAACCATCTATGTATATACTCTTAAAGTCGCTATATATACATATATATTCTTAAAGGGGTACCGTAAATGTATTCAGAATTCTTATTTTTGATAATTCAAAATAAAGATAATATAGATTTATATTTTTGTTTTAAAATATAATAAAAATTAATTTAATCTAAATATTAAATTTTAATATTATATCAAGAATTGATTTTTTTATAACAATGATTTGTTCTTAATTTGTTTTTGATTTTTTATAACAAGGATTTGATTTTAATATTATAACAAGGATTTGTCTTTTTGTTATGTAATATTTCTACTATTAAAAAAGTGGAAGATAAAAAGTACTTTCTCTTAAAATATATTACATAGACATACATTAGGTGTCAAATTCAATCTAATAGTTTTAAGAATATTGATCTCTTAAATATCAAGAACATCTTCATAAACATATAACCAACATCTAGCAAATAAGAGAGAGGACCCCAAGGTGGGCAAACATTCATGGAAGCAAAGCATTCTTTTCTTTATATAACTCCCCCAATTACATGTTGAGATATGCCAACCAATTTAAACAAGTATTAGATATTGGGCAGATTTTATAGCCCCTGTTATTATGTATTTAGTTGGATCAAATCAGCTAGAATTAGACTAGGGATATGAGCACATTAATTTTAATCAGTTTTATGTAAATGAGTAAGAAATTCTATATATCTATGTATGTCTGTAGAGGCAAAATATCTTGAGAGAAGTTGAGTGTGTATAAGCTTGGCATGGCTAATGTAATATCTTCCTTGAATGATAAATAACTGAATATATATCATTGTCCAGTGGATATTTCCTTGTTTAAGGTTTTACCACTTGTTCAATTTGTGTGATTATTATTGTCTGTATTTTGTGCCATTTAAATCCAGTTAATTTATGCTTTAGCTACACAACAATTGATATTAGAGCACGTGCACCAAGCAAGCCAAACAGATTCCTACTGGATATGAGTAGAGAAATCTGATCCGGGCACTGAAAAACGAATTCTTTGCAGAAGGGGCGTCCTTTCCTACCCATACGCTCCCTAATAAGTGTTGTAGGTGCGTCCATGGCTCCCACACTTCGTTCTTGTCTTTTCACTGGAGGAGCATCCAGAGAGGGACGTGCCCTGTACAAAGAGATAGGAGCGTCCAAAACACGTTCTGTGCATGGGGAGAGGGGTGTCTGGACACCCTGTGCATACTTGTGGAGGAGAGTCCTCCAATTAGCACAAAGATTGCAAGGTATGATGCCGGGTTGGTAATTTTTTAAATTGCACATAACTCAAAGTTTATGGCAAAGAAGGTATGAAGGCGGGTGCATTATTTTAAAGAATAGCTCATAAATAAATGAGTGGAATCATTTAAGGAGTGGAGATATCTTATAAATGGGTCGTTCTTAAACAAGGGCAGCGAGGCTGCTGTGTACTGCCTCCTACACTCCAAATTGAATATGAGGGGCCTACGTACTGCGTAAAGCCCTGGAGCTTCTTGAAACCTATGGAGTACCGAAAGGGGCCTGCATACGAGGGGCCTGCGTACTGCGTAAAGCGAGCTTCTTGAAACCTATGGAGTACCGAAAGGTATCCTCATGCCTCTAGAGAACGTGGAGGACGGGGGTGGCGTTGAAGCCACCGGGGACATCTAGATGAAACAGAAGGTTGGAGTGAAGCACCATTTTAAGCGCGCAGACAACTTTGTCTCATACTGCCTCCTATACCCCACAGTCTGAGTACTACACTCTACTATTGGAAACTTTGAAATAAGTGATTGAAACCTCGAAATAAGTGAAGGCTGCAATAACACTATAAAGTTATCAGCCAATGAAATGTAAGAAAACTCAGTTTTTTTACACATTAAAAAATAAAATTTTGAGTTTCTTATGTTATACATTAAGTTCTTTACAAAAATTTTAAAGTCAAACCAAATTAATAGAGTAGTCAACGCTAACTCATTTCTATGTATACTGCCTAGGAGGCAGTACAATAAGTGGACCTTATATATGTAAGGTGGATATAATAGTGAGTTTTTTTTTTTTTTAAATATATATATTTAATTCTTTATGATTTGAAACCTTTTTTGGTTTAATCTTCAATCTTTATTATTTAAGGATCCACTTTGAACTATATAAGATTATTCCTCCGTTTTAAAGAGTTTAGTTTATAAGTTGTGGTATTTGGGGCTGATTTTTGCAAATGGTGAAGGTTCAGAGTTCGAAGTGTGAATTGGAAAATTTCAGTGGAAAAAACAATTTTGAGCTCTGGAAGCTCAAGATGCGGTATCTGCTGGTGCAACAAGGGTTGCATAAAGCATTGGCGAGAAGGACGAAGAAACCGACAAGCATGACAACTAGGAATGGGAAGAAATGGATGCAAAAACACTCAGTAGCATTTGTCTATGTCTGAAAAATGAAGTTTTGTTTAATATCATAGGAGATGATACATCAATAGACTTATGGAGCAAGTTGGAAAGTTTGTATATGACGAAGTCCTTGATGAGCATAATTTTCTTGAAGAAGCAATTATACAATTTGCAAATGAAAGAAGGTATGAGAGTTGTTGACCATTTAAATACCTTTAATACCCTTATAGTTCAATTGACTAGTATGGAAATTAAATTCGAAGATGAAGATAAGGTTATTACACTATTGTTCTCATTGCATCAGTCTTGGGATAATCTAGTCACCTTTATTAGCTTTAACTCAACATATGTTTTAGATTATGACTTTGTTGTGGGAGCTTTGTTGGTTGAGGAGATGAGGAGAAAATCTAGTTAAGAAACCTCAACTTCAGATGCGATGTTGGTAGGTCGACCCAAAAAAAAAGAGCAGAATCAAAGAATTTCTCCACGATCTAAGTCAAGGGGCATAAAGGGTAGAGTAAAATGATGGTAGTGTGGAAAAACAAGGAATCTCGAGAAAGATTGTTGGAAAAGAAAATAATTCGAGAAGAACTCTACAAAAGAAGTAAATTTGGTTGCAACAAATCCATGTAGTCTGATGAAGTTTTATCCGTTTCTAGTAGCTTACGATATGAGGAAGAATCACAGTTAGATTCTGGTGCCTCCCACCACATGTGCTCACATAGAAACTGGTTCATTTCTTACCAATCTGTTGATGAGAGTGTAGTGTTTATGGGGAATGGATTTCCTTGTAAAAATATTGGGGTTGACAATATCAGAATCATGATGTTTGATGGTATTGTTAGAGACTTAACAGATGTTAGATATGTACATGAGCTTAATTTTTTATTTTTTTTTCATTAGGAGTTTTGGATTCTAGTGGATATAAGTATATAGGTAAAGGTGGAGCACTGAAAGTGTCGAAAGGTAGTTTAGTAGTGATAAAGGAAACAAAGGTTGATAACCTTTATAAGATGGAAGGTAGTACTAAAGTCTCATCTAAGGTGACATATGTATCTTCTTGTTTATTGCATAAGCAACAAGGTCATATGAACAAGAAAGAGTTGTAGAAATGTAAGTTTCTTTCAGACTTATGATCTTTGTTTCTGGTTTTTTGCTTGTTTTATATCTTTGTTAGTTATGATGATGGGGAAAATGGATATACTGTGTGGGATCCTACTACCCACAAGATCATCATTAATAAAAATATAGTGTGTATGGAACAACCGGAAAAGTTAGTTAAAAATCGCAATGGTAGATTTGTTTGCATGCTAGAGACTTCATTATATGGCCTAATGGTACCCACGAAACTGTACAAGAGGTTTGAATACTTCATGGTGAGAAAAATGTTTTCAAGGGGTAAGTGTGACTATAATATTAATAATACATTCACTATCTTGATGTTATTTATTGATGATATGCTCGTTGCAAGACAAATCATGGTTGAGATCAGTGAGATAAAGGCTTAGTTGGACATGACATTTCAGATGAAGGATCAAGGAGCAACCAAACAAATTTTGAGCACAAAAGAACACATAGACGAAATACATGGTAAGATGTGGTTAGCACTACATAAATTGATATTGATGAAGTTCAACATGAACATTGTGAAACCTATTACTATTCATGTTGCTTTCCACGATAAGTTTTATTTAAGTTTAGGCCATGTTTATATAGAAGAAAAGGTTATGTCTTGTATACCATGTGCCATTAAAGTAGGAGGTTTGTTGGATGCGATGAAATGGTTAATACCAAAAATTTCACATTTGGTTGATGTTGTCAGACACATGGAAAATTCAGGTGGAGCAGTTAAATGGGTGCTTCAAAGTTTTAGAAGCACAAGTGTCACCTATAATGGTTACAATGAGTTAATCTGTGATAATTGTAATTTAGATTTTGCAGGTATTTTGGATAGAAGGAGATATACCTTAACATATGTCTCAAAGCATTTCTTTGGAAGACATGTTGGAGGTGGAGTGATCCCTGAGAAAATCCATATTCTAGCAAATCGTACAGATGTGTTCATGAAACCAATGTTATTAAAGAAGTCGTGGCTTCTCTTGGCTTGCAACATAGGTGATGAACAAAATTGGACAATGATGTTTAGGTAAATTGTTGTCAAGATGGAGATTGTTGAGATATACCAACCAATTTACACACGTATTATATATTGGGCATATTTTCCCTATTATTTTGTATTTAGTTGGATCAAATCAACTAGAATTAGAATAGGGATAGGAACACATTAATTGTAATCAGTTTTATGTAATTGAGTGAGAGCTGCTATATATCTATGTAAGCATGTAGAGGAAAATTGTCTTAAGAGAGGTTGAGTGTGTGTAGTCGTGTTCTGGCTTATGTAATATCTCCCTTGAATGATAGATAACCAAAGATCATTGTCCCATGGATGTTTCCATGTATAGAGTTTTACCACGTAAAATTGTTGTGTTCAATTTGTGCGATTGCTATTGTCTCTAGGTTGCATTTTGTGCCATTTAAATCCAGTTAATTTATGCTTCAGCTACACAACATTGCAATCACTAGATCACACACATGTATGGAGTTCAAATGGAATCGATAAAACTCTCAAGCATATGGATGATCTAACCTAGGAACCAATAGGGTCCAAACTTGTTGGAAATAGTAATTACAAGTCGATGAGCTTCATGTCTCCGCCAATTTTTCAATAAGTCGGTTTGCAAATACAAATTCACACATTTACGCAAACTCAGTTTAGTTAATCGACAAGCCGGAGAGTTAATTAATGAAGCCAATATTTATCTTTATCGATTCTAGTTAAGTAGTGAAGAGTTAGTCGAATTTATTATCTTTTTTAGTGTTGAGTCAGTCTTACTTCTACAAGAAGTCTCAGTTTCATCTTTATAAGTCCGAGTTTTTAGTTAGTCATCACAACAAAGAGAGAGGTAGAGAGAACATAGTCGTGAAGGAGAAAACAACAACAACTAAGGAGTTGAAGAAGTCTGAGAGCACAATATATGTGTCTGTAAAATCAACACAAGTTGTTGGAGATGAAGCTCATCATAGTTTATATTATATAATCACACGCTGCACCATATTTTATCTCAATATCAAGTATTTTTTGCATTGAAATTTTTTTGTGTATTTCTCAGTTTATGTGCTAAGCATAGCAATGTGTTATTTTGCATCTATAAATCATTTTATAAAGTGTTTTATCACAATGCACAATAAATCATGTAGTATGTGCATTGAGTGGTAAGTCTTGAGAACTTTGTTGCGATTTTTGTTTTTGGGTGCGTAGTATTTGAAACGGTGCTGCGCAGAATAGTGTGCGCACTGTAGATCCTAGATCTAGTATCAGAGAAGGTTGATCAAAAATAGTTTTTATTAGAACAAGTTCAAAAGAAACAACTCTATTGTAAGGTGAAAATACGACTTCTACTTCAAATCTGCAACCTCCCACTTTCACAAGAAAAAATTATGAGTTGTGGTCCTTGACCATGAAGGCACTATTCTAAGGTCAATGTGTATGAGAGATAGTCAAGAATGGCTATGTGGAACCAACATATCAGACAACATATAATTCACTCACACAAGCTGAGAAGGATGCATTGAAAGATCAAATGAAGAAGGATGGAAAGGTGATGTTTTACATACATCAAGCCATGCATGAAAGCATACTCCCAAGAGTTGCATCAACAAAGAAAGACAAGGAAGCATGTGACATAATACAAAATTATTATCAAGGTATGGACAAAGTCAAGACTTCAAAACTACAAATTATTATAAGAGATTTTGAAACTTTGTCAATGAAAGATACAGGTTTAGTAGCTTCCTTTTATACCCATGTCATTGGCCTAATAAATTAGATTAATTCTCATGGTGAAACCATAGAAGACATAAAAGTTGTTGAGAAGGTACTTAGGAGTCTGCCTCCTAAATTTGATACCCTAGTTGTGACTCTAGAAGAGAGCAAAGAATTGAGTGATTTTAATCTAGATGAACTACAAGATTCCCTCATTAATCATGAACAAAGATTGAATAGGTCAAGTATGGCGTTAGATAATTCATTTTCCATGCAGACATCTACAATTTGTGGAAGAGGAATGGGGAGAGCTAACTATAGAGGCAAAGGAAGAAGTTTTGTTAGAGGTGGACGCAATAGCGGTCTTGGAAACACTAGTGGAAGAGGTCAAAACCCAAATACCAGTCAGCCAAGTGGTCATAGAACTGACAAATAAAAGATTCAATGCCATTACTCTAAAAAGTATGGACATTATAAATATGAGTGCAGGAAGAGACAGTATAATCAGAACAAGAAAGGTCAAGATCAGTCTCACAATGCAAATAGTTCCTCCAGTCCTATGTTTATGGCACACACTAAATAAATTCCTATAATATCACTAGTTGAATGCAATGTTTCTCAAGAAAGTCCATGTGACATATGGTATCTAGATTCAGGTTGTAGTAATCACATGACATGAAACATAGAATTGTTTTCTAGTTTGGATAAGCCACTCCAAACCAAGGTTACACTTGGAACATATATCCAAGTCATTGTCTTAGGAAAAGGCAGTATAAAAATTTTAACCAAACAAGGAAAACAAAAAGTTATGCCTATTGTGTATTATGTTTCTGGTATGAAGCATAATTTGATGAGCATAGGATAGATTTTATAGAAAGGATACATAATCTACATGGAAGATAATCATTGTGTGATTATCGAAAGATATACAAGCAATCAACTTATTGCAAGAATTCAAATGACAAGCAACGGAATTTTCCCATTGACATTAAATCCAACCAAGAAGAAAAAAAAATCTCTAGCTCTTGGTAAAGTAAAAGATGCACAGTTAGACAGTGCATTTACAACAGAAAGTGCATGCAGTTCCAATGAAGAAAATATTGCAAGCAGTATCAAGAAGCGAGAAAGTGGTGCAAAGATACATGCAACATTCCAATATGAAGTGCATGATGATTCCTAGCTATGGCATTTCATATTTGGCCATTTGAACTTTGGAGGTCTAAAGCTGCTATACACAAAGGATATGGTGAAATGTTTTTCATTGATAGAAAAACCAGAAAGAATATGTGAAGGATGCATATTTGGAAAGCAACATAGAGAATCATGTCTAATTGGCAAGTCATACAAAGCAAAAGCTCCACTGGAAATAGTGCATCAAGCATTTTTGGATCAATGCAAACTCCATCCATAGGAGGCAGTACCTATTTTCTAACATTCATTGATCATTTCTCAAGAAAGACATGGATTTATTTCTTAAAGCATAAATATGATGCATTGGGTTTTTTTCAGCAGTTTAAATCTCTTGCAGAGAAACATAATGGTTATTACATCAAGTGTCTAAGGATTTATAGACGAGGAGAATACATTTCAAGAGAATTTCATAACTTTTGTAAATTTCATGGCATCTACAAACAATTTACCACGCGGTATACACCACAACAGAATGGTGTCATAGAAAGAAAGAACAAAACCATCATGGAAATGACGCGCAATATGTTGGAAACCAAACAATTGTCAAATGAGTATTCGGCTAAGGCAATAGCAACTGAAGTATACATCATGAACATATGTCTGACAAAAGGTGTAAAGAATAGAGTTCCTCAAAAGGCTTGGACAAGCATGAAGCACAATGTGGCACACTTAAAAGTTTTTGGTTATGTTACATATGCACATATTCTAGATGAGATGAGAAAGAAGATACACAAAAAATGACAAAAATGTATATTTGTTGGTTATTCTGAAGAAACAAAATAATACAAGTTGTATGACCTTGTTGCAAGAAAGGTCATAATCAACCACTATGTTCAGTTCGTGGAAAATGAAGCATGGGATGGAAGCATAGCAAAGTCAGTCAAGATCACTAAACATGATGAAATAGAAGAAGCAGAAGTGGTTAAAATACCAAGTACAAGTTAGTTTGTAGTTCCTTCAACTGCGACAAAAACCCCAACACAAACAACTCCAGTAAGATCAGCAGGTGCGCAGTCTACACCAAGAGTGCAAAAAACACTAGAAAACAATACGAGCAGTTCTACATCTCCAGATCCAACATTAGCAAGTTTTTTACCAAGGAATACCAGAAGTCCGCGTGACATCTATAATGAGGACACAACAAATTCATTCTTTGCTTTTTCTCTGTTTTCACAAATAGATGATCCATTAACTTTTGAAGAAGCGATCAAAGATAATGTATGGGCTCAAGCCATGGATGAAGAAATCAGATGCATAAAGAACAATCAGACATGGAAGTTGGTAGATATACCTGAAGACAAGGATGTTATAAGTGTCAAGTGGATTTATAAAACCAAGAAAGATGCAGAAGCACAAGGAAATGTTAGTTGCAAGAGGTTTTACATAGAAAACTGGATTTTTTTTCAATGAAACATTTGCATCAGTTCCGCGCATGGACACAGTCAGAACTATGTTAGACATTGCCACATAGAAAAAATGGTCAGTTTACCAAATGGATGTAAAGTCAACATTTTTGAATGGACACTTAGAAGAAGAAGTATATGTGGAACAACCACAAGGCTATGAGGTCCCAGGACAAGAGAAAAAAATATATAGGTTGAAGAAAGCACTGTATGGATTAAAGAAGACTCTCAAAGCTTGGTACAGTCGCATATATTCCTATCTCACATAGAATGGATTTCAGAGATGTAAATGTGAGCCCACACTGTACATCAAAAAAAATAAGCAAGGTAATATGTTAATCGTTTGCTTATATGTGGATGATTTGATTTTTAGAGGTGATTTTGGCATAGAAGAATTTAATTCAATCATGAAGGCTAAATTTGAAATGATTGATTTAGGGCTTATGAGATATTTTTTGGGTATTGAAGTTCACCAGTCCAAAGATGGTATATTTATCTCACAATCTAAGTATGCACATGAAATCTTGAAAATATTCAACATGATAAATTTCAAAGTAGCCCCGACACCTGTCATAATAGGGTTGAAGTTAAGCAAGGAAGATAAAGGGTCCAAGGTGGATCCCACACTATTTAAAATACTCACAGGCAATCTTATGTATTTAACATCAACAAGACGTGATATTATGTATGGAGTGAGCCTAATTTCAAGGTTCATGGAAACTCCAAAAGAATCACATTGGAAGGAAGGAAAAAGAATTCTGAGATATGTGAATGGAACAAAATATTTTGACATGAAGTATTCTATTTCAGAAGATTTTAAACTTATTGGATACACTCACGGTGATTATGGAGGCAACATAGATAACATGAAAATTACCTCTAGGTACACATTTCATTTTGGAATAGGTATGGTATTATGTGCATTAAGGAAGGAACCCATAGTGACTCTTTCTTCAGTAGAAGAAAAGTACGTCGCAGGAACAACATGAACCAACAAAAATATTTTGTGACAACAATTCAACCATCATGTTATCGAAGAATCATGTGTTTCACAAGAAAACTAAGCAAATTGATACAAGGTATCATTTTATCATAGAATTTAGTGAATAACAAAGAAATCTGTTTAGAATTTTGCAGGTCAAAAGAACAAGTCAGAGATATATTTACAAAATATTTAGCAAGAGATGCATTTAAGCATTTTCATAGTAGTCTAAGAGTCTGCGTAGTAAAATATGAGTGACAATGAAATGTCAATTCAATTTTTAATGTATTTTTGTAATCCAACCTATTTATAATTAAGGGGGAGTGTTGGAGATAGTAATTACAAGTCGATAAACTTTAAGTCTCTGGCGAATTTTCAGTAGTCACACTGTCAGTCAGTCTGCAAATACAAAGTCACACACATTTACGCAAACTCAGTTTAGTCAGTTGGCAAGCAAGTAGGATAGTTAATTAATGAATTTGATCTTTATCTTTCTCGAGTTTAGTTAAGTAGTAAAGAGTCAGTCGAATTTATTGTTGTCTTTAATGTTGAGGCAATATTACTTCTACAAGAAGTCTTAGTTTCATCTTTATAAGCCCGAGTCTTTAGTTAGTTGTCACAATAGAGAGAGGTAGAGAGAACATATTTGTGAAGAAGAAAACAACAACAAATGAGGATTCAAAGAAGTTTGAGAGCACAAGCTTTGTGTTTGTAAAATCAACACAAGTTGTTGAAGCCAAATCTCATCATATTTTATATTCTGTAATCGCGCTTTGCACCGAAGTTTATCTCAATTTTGTGCATTGACATTTTTTTGTGTATTTTTGAGTTTATGAGCTAAGCATAGCATTTTCTTATTTTGAATCTATAAATCATTTTATTAAGTGTGTTATCACAGGGTCGTAAGTCTTGAAAACTCATTTTGAATCTATAAATCATTTTATTAAGTGTGTTATTACAGGGCAGTAAGTCTTGAAAACTCATTTGCCAAGTTTTTTTTGCTCTAGTATTTGAAACTGCTCATGCTATAGATCCTAGAAAACTAACGATCAAAACCATGAACCACCGTACACCTTGCTGATTCAAGACCAATTGCCTCAATTTATTACATCAATAGATTTCATTAAAATAAAGTTCCTCCTTGTAAATGAAAGAGTGATATTTAATATATTAAGTTCCTTGAATTTTAAAATGCATCCTCGTTAGTCATTACTGTAGGCGATTACCAATGATTAACACGATTAAAGTTCCTTTTGCCACATTTAACGACGAAGGTTACCATCTCATTCTCCACTCCTAGAAATATGTATTGTATGATTTCCACTGCAAAACAAGCCCACCCATCGAGCTTTCTGATCTCTGTTTGAATTAGAAGATCCAATTTCTTTATTAACTAATATAAATTACTGAATTAGTATAATATGGCCGGTATTGAGTTAATAAATGCATGTTGGTATTGCCATTTTCTGTTTGGTATCCATTTTAGTTTCATAATTTTTCTTCTGATTGATTGATCTGTAGGAAAATGGAAAATGTTATATATAAACTCCTCGACCTTCCTTACAGTCATTCCAAAATGTCAAGCTTTCATTCATTCTCCATCTCATCTCTTATACCGCTTCGCAACTTGCATTGCCTTCTCAAGCGCCCTGCATTACTTGTTTTGCTTTAGGCTCTTCCTGCCTTTAGCAAAGGATGCAGAGGCCAACGTTACATCAAATGGTGGGACAAGGTTCCAACACGTTGCAAGCCATAAGGTATAAGCTCAAAGAATCGGGAATTATGGAGAGGCTCTCCACGATTTCCTTCCTCATATGCAGAACATATAACTGAGATCATAACACTGCATATGAGGTGCAGTTGTATGTTCTCTTTGTTTAAACGAACAGAACATGCATACAAATTCATATAATGAAGGAAATCGTGAAGTAAATCTTGACCTAATGATACCTTGAAGAACTCTCGACCTAAATAATTATTTGTTTTTTTATTATATCACATAAAACTCTAACTTTTTTATTATATCACATAAAACTATGACTGAACCTCATGCCTGCTATGAGTCTTTGCACTGGAATGTTGTAATCCTCTTGAGTTCAGATCGAATTTCTCAACGTAACAGCACTGGAATTTCTCAATATAATATCTCTTATACCCTTTATTCTTATCTATGCACAGGTTACGTGAGTTGAATTATTTTCGCTCAAATGTCAAGCCATGTCTCTGTTCGAGATGATGTTTATAGTTGTTTTGCATTATAAGAGTCACAGGTCTTGGAAATGCAAACGCAAGATGCTTGGTTTGATGTGCTTCATTACGTGACTTTTCGGATGGACCGACCTGTATTTTATCTCACGGTTCTTCTCTCACAAATAATGGTATTGTTTAAATTAGGATTTAATGGGATCGAGGTATTGTTTAAGTTAGGGTTTCATGGGATGGAGGGATTTATGCACTTCGTTCCTGTCTACCTGTTTTTATTTATTATGTATAGTTTAGGTTTAAAAACTCGGTGGAGTGCTTCCATTTTGAGATCTTTCAGTATTGTTTAAGTTAGGGTTTAATGGGACTCAGGGAAATCTATTCGAAAAGTTATGGACAAAGAAATACCCTTCTATCAGATTCAACCATTTGTCTACAACATCTACATCTAACTAAACTTAAAATATAGGGATATTGAAGTTGATTTGTACCTTGAAGGGGGAAGCGCCTCCGTCTGAGGAAGATGCATCGCTTGTTGGTTGTTCCTGAAGGATTTGCGCAAAACTATCCATCATCTCATTCCTCTGTTGCATGAGGGCTTTCTCAAGCAACATTTTGAAGGGATCTCTTATCTCGTCGTCTTTCTTTTCTCCCGTCATGAGAGGTCTCTTGGGTGTGCGAGAGATTTTTTCTTCAAGAGAAACAGGCTCGAGACCCAATCCTTTGTACCCTGACCTTGTTGGGTACATGCATTAAGAACGACAAGGAGAAGACCTCTTTGATACCACTGATCTAGAATTTATGAGTAGAAAAAAATGAATACAGATTATTATCAAAATATGCTTAACACAAAATATTAGTTATATAGTAAAATTGGTTTCTATTCAATAAGGAAATAAGTTGAAACTGTAAAATGCAGCGGAAAACAAGATTGCTAGAATGGTGGCTACTTATCTCTAAGAAGAGATGTGATAGTTTCACTCATTCAACATAATATGATTACAATGAGTCTCTTGAGGCCTTTTTACAATAAACAGGAATGTCAAAAACCCTAGACATCCAAAAATCTAACCCTAGGAGATGAAGCACCAAAAGTCATGTGGGCCCCGTTTTGGTAAGTTAATACATCAACTTACCGGGGTCGTAACTTTTGCATACGATATCCATTTTAGGAGCACGGTATCCCGTTGGAAAGGTATATCCAAGGACTACACATGTTGCTTGTGGTAATTTCTACAATTCTTGTATGTGGTGATCCCTAAAAACGATGTTTAGGGCCTCAAAACGGCCCCGGAAGTCGGGGACCCAAAAACTAGGAAAAAATCGTCGAACTTGAAAAATGCCAAAATGAACCAGTTGGAATAGGTGGGAGGCCACCAAAATCCATCTGGATCATTTAATATGCAGGAATATAAACTAGTCGGGGTCTCTATTCATGTAGGTGTAAAGTTATTTGTGGATCAGTGTCCCAAGACACGTGAAGAGGAGGAGGAAATGTATCGTGTTCCATATGCAAGTGCAGTTGGCAGTTTGATATATGCAATGGTATGTACTAGACCAGGCATTTCACATGAGTTGGGAGTTTTGAGCATGTATATGTCAAAGCCAGGGATGGAACATTGGACAACATTAAAGAGAGTTTTCAGGTATTTGTGTGGCACTACTAGTTATAGATTGTGCTACCAAGGAAGACCAGTTTTGGACAGAGTGTTGGACATACATTGGATTTTTGGATGCAAACTGGACTGGATATCTATATCATAGAATATCTACAAGAGGGTATGTGTTTAACCTATTTTGAGGAGCAATTAGTTGGATGAGAAAAAGATAGTATGTAGTGGCACTTTCAACTACAGAAGTTGAATACATGGAATCCACTTATGCAAGCAAGGAAGCAGTATGGTTACCAAGATTGTGTTCAAGTAACCCCATTGGTACAACACGATGTAAGGATAGATTGTGACAGTCATAGCACAATTCTTCGGGCGAAGAACCTAGCTTATCATTCAAAGACAAAGCATATTGATGTTCAATATCATTTTTTGAGAGATATGGTTGAAGAAAAGAAGGTGTTGATGATGAACGTGGACACTTTGAATAATTTCTTACATTCATTAAGGAAATCTATAAGAAATGAGAAATTATCTTAGTGTAGAGTATTTATGGGCATTGTTTCCCTAGATTGTTGACTATGTAACCTTGTAACCCCCTCTATGCAAAGAAAACAACAAGTGGGATAATGTTGGGTATGTGTTATATTATTTGCATGGATAAAGATAGTGTCTACATTTCTTTGGGTGCACAGCAGATTAACCAGGGAGTAGAGCACCCCCGAAAACAAATTTGGCGGTCTTTTGCATCTGTTTCTTGGCATTTTTTCGGCACATGGTTTTTGCCGATGGTTTTCTATTTCCGGTTAAGGAATTAGGGTTTTTGAATAATACAAGTTATTGGAGTAGGGTTTTGGATGATATGAGACCCTATATGTATATTGTATTGTAAACAATGTATGGAATGAATAAATATATAATATGTTGGTTTTCCTGGTTTGGGTTTCCAGGGGAAAAATATCTGTGTAATGTGTGTATTTTCCAAATGTGTGTATTTTCCATTGTATATTTTCTATTCTTTTATTGAATTTTTTTTTGTAGTAAATAATTGTACAAGGTTAAAATCTACAATTCACACTTGTTGGAATGTACTAGATACGTTGACACCCATTATCATTACAATGGGTTGTCTCACGTTTGTTAATGGTATACATCAATTACCAGTAATCAAACTATGTCTCACTTTGTTCGAATTCAACACATCTATTGGCATAGTGTAGAATGTACCATCAATGGTTGATTTTAAGACCTCGAGACTATATTAGAATCACCTATTTTATGTTGTTTCACGAGTTACGTTGGATAGTACCACTCCCACTTATGACATCAATACTTGTGAAGGATAAGTTGTTCAACTCTTTTTTCCAGATATCCTTCACTGATTATGAGACATAGTTCCAATGTATATCTTTTTCATCTCTCTCTCTCTCTCTCTCTCTCTCTCTCTCTCTCTCTCTCTCTATATATATATATATATATATATATATATATATAATTTATGGATACAAAGTGTACTTGATTTGGTGGTCATTCTTTTCTCACACCTGAGCATGGGTATGCATGCCTTAGGAAGAGAGTATTCTTACTTGTTTTTTGTTGTAGGTTTTGTTCTTAGATTGGATTTTTGGTGACTTTCACCCAACTTTCCTGCTTCTTTACCTCCAATAGTTATAATGTATTTCGACCATCAGTTTCTCTTATGACCTCACATATGAGGGGGAATCTATTATAGCATTAAATGCCACCACATATGTATTGATGAATGGTTTTTCATTTTCCGTGTCCTACTTGCAGACATCAATTCCCTATACCTCTTTAGATTCTTCAAAAACAATTTTTTTTTTACTTGTATGCACCCTAAGACTTATGCAAGCCACACATACACATGTTTCTATAAGGAAATTCACATTCATGTCATTTATTTCTCAAAAAATATATAATTTTGCACAATTTTGCATTGGGTTATGGGTTTGCTAGTTTCCTAACTCTCTTTTACTTGTACACAACCATCTACAACCACTCTAACCACTTTGATATGGTATAAATTGAACATGATCCTTGAGAAGAAGGTAATAATATTGGAAGCAAATGTATTCTCTCTATAAACCGCTTTGTCTACAAGCCATTATATTCCTGCTATTGTTTCATGTCCTCAAATGTGAAAACTCTCATTTCCATCCTTTTCCTTGCTTTCCATGTCTAATCAAGATGTCTCCTTTGATATTCTTTGGTTATGTCTAAGCATTAGAGTCATAGGTTCATCATATATTCAGTAGCCTGGGTAGAGGGACTTGGAGTCCCTTCATCGAGCAATTCCCTAATAGGTGTAGGTGATAACTACCCCAAAATTTGTTGTCCGTCAATAAAGATATTCTTTCTCTCTAAATTATGGCATTCTTTCATATGTTCATTATGTTTGAATATCGTTTTACTTAGAATACTACTTGCTGCAATTATTTCTATTTTTTATCAAATTCATAAAAGTTAGTTATCATTTAACTACTATCCTTTGTAGTTTTTCATTTCAAATTTTTGTAGGTTGACAAAGGAGAAAATTAGAAGGAGCACGAAATATTTCAGCCTTGAGATCTTCATCAGTCGTAGGAAACCAAGTAAGTCTTCCTTCCTCCATTATCATTAGTTAGTTATTTGATCAAGTTAGTTATATACTACTATTTTCTTTCTTGGGAAGTTGTTTGATCTTTAAATGGTCAACGATATGTTATGGTTTTGACCCATATACATATGGATTTTTCCCATAAAAAGGGACACTCCTTTGTTGATTAGTTTCAGTGATTCATATTAGGCCCACTGATGATCGAAAAATCTACTGAAAGTTATGTTTTTATCCTTGGTTTTGGACCTGTCACTTGGGATTGTCATAAACAACAAGTGATTTATCTTTCTTCAGTAGAAGAAAATTACTGAGTAGAGGTTAATGCAAGTCAAGAATCCTTATGTATTCTACAAATCATTTCATTGTTTTGATTCCAACAAAAACATCCGACCACCCTTTGGTGCAATAATTAGAGTGAGATTAAGCTCGCGAAAGATCTAGTACAACATCAATTCACCAAACACATTAGGATACACATGCACTTCATCATAAATCTCATTCATTATCGATTTATTGAAGTGCTCTTTTTTCCCACAGAAGATCAAGTCACAAACATTTTCTCAAAGTCTCTTATAGAAGGGAATTTTTCAAAACTTCAATCAATGTTAGGATTTCATGAAGTTATAATTAAGGGGGTAGGCTCTAATGATTTATTCATTCTCCTATTTCATCACCTTTGTAAATCCTTCAATATTATCCCAGTTTGTTCTTAAGGGGAGATGGTAGGATATTTACACACTTAGGATTTAATTAAGTTCAACTTGGTCTAATATGTCTTTAGGTAAAAGTGTGTTTCTTTAGTAAGCATTAGTATGCATTTGTATTTATTTAATCCGATGGTCACGACCTTGTTCTAAACATAGAGAAATTAGAGAACTCATATTCTCCTCGATCTTAACAACTATATTGATCTGTGACTTAACACTTGATTGGTCCATGATATCTATTTAAATAACATGGAGGGTTATTTGTTGATGATTGATTGTGAGAAAATTTCTTGTAAAATATTTTTCTTTTGCATTAGAATATATTTCTTCAAGTGGCCACTTTGTATGGGGTCATGGACTATTTCCCTCTTTAATGGTTTTAACCATGTAAAAACATTAGTGTACTGATATTTGATTTGGTTGTGTGGATTTTTATTGAAGGTGTTTGTTCTATGTGGAAATACCTTGTTTTTTTGAACATGATATATGTTTATGCATATGTTTATTTCTCTTTCATTACTATTAATGTAATGTAATCTCACCTTGTTCCAATCTCTTCATTACAACCCATGATGTAATGATTGTCCAATGGCCACATTTATTGTTGTATAGC
The DNA here is from genome assembly GCA_009831015.1 of Picea engelmannii. Taxonomy (NCBI): domain Eukaryota; kingdom Viridiplantae; phylum Streptophyta; class Pinopsida; order Pinales; family Pinaceae; genus Picea; species Picea engelmannii. The sequence goes on from ML784593.1 coordinate 204,797, forward strand.
CTATAATTGTGATGACTATGAGAACATCATTATAATGCATTTGTACACACAATGAGGCATCCTTATACTTGTCAAATATCAAATATCTCACACTATTGGCCTAACGATATGATGTAATAAAACTAATTCCTCAACTTAGGTGTTAATTCTTCTAGTCAACATTGCAGGGGAATGTTAGAAGGCATTTTAATGTTATCTAGTTGTTTGATGTAATTTTGTACTTAGTATGATAATTACTATCACTATACCATCATTTGTAGGGAACTTATATGTGTAACATGGCCTCGCTAGGATATTTTAATATTGCACATGTGCACATGGAGATAGATTTTGGGAGTTATTTTTTGGTGACCTATCTCTTAGGTAATGGTGGCCTACACTACCAGGTCATTCTTATCCATTACTTCTCCCTTATCTCTCAATGAGATTATCATCAACCTTTATGGATTGGTTGATATCCATCCTTGGTTGTGCCTTATTGTCAGTCATCTAGGTTTTTCCTGATTACTATAAATTGAGGCAATCGGTCTTAAATCAAAAGGGGGGAGGGAATTTTATTGTCTTGGTTGTTATCCTAGACCCTATGGGTCCTTAGGCTAGATCATCCATATGCTTACAAGTTGTATGGAACCCATTTGAACTCCATACATGTGTGTTCTTTAGAAATTGTAATTGGGAGAGTTATATAAAGGATAGAAGGATTTTCTTCCATGGTTGTTTCCCACTTTGAGGTTTTTCCATGTAAATTTTCATCTCATCTTTCTCATTTGCTTCAATCTACTTAGGAATTTAGATAAACTAGATCCTGGCGATATATTTATGCATAAGTTCCTGACCTTTCAGAGATTAATAATGTTAAAAATATTAGATTGAAATTGAGACCTAACTTATTCATATGCAAGGAATTTTAAGAAAAATGTCTTTTCATCTTTCACTTTTTTAGTAACACAAAGATTACATATTTCCCACAATGTTTTAGGTTTTGTTCCCAAAAATAAAACTAAATCCCTATTACACCAATAATATAAAAGGAAAAAAAAAAGACCTCGGACAAAAATCAAATCACTTTTTGTTGTAATGTTTACCATAGAAATCATTAAATTCAATTTTCAAAACATTTGTGATACAAGTGAACTCTACACTTTATTTCGCTTCCAAATTATTTAATTGTAGAAACTAGTTACAAATCTAACTAATTAATTTATGTTTATATGTTAGAACGATCAAAATTTTGTTGAATGTTTGGATTAAAGGGAATCATCTTCAATATCATTATACATAAATTTAATTCTATCATAGTTCTTTAAATTTTGTTTGTTTTGAAGAGATAATAAAAAATTTATATTAAATAGATAGTATAAAAAATGAAAAACATTTTCTCTTACACCATATACAAAAATATAAAACATAAATTTCAAAATCTTTGTAATAAAAGTGAATTCCATAACTTGTAAACTGTTACAAATGAAAAAGAATTTTAAATTTGAAATCCAAATTATTTGATGACATATATATAAATGTATAAATCTAGCTAATTAACTTAAATTTATAATTTGGATAAACTAAAATTTAATTTAATTGAAGATAATTATCTTTAATATTATTATTCATAAATTTAATTTGATTGTCATTTTTTAAATTTTGTTAAAAAAAATTAAGAATAATTTTTGTTATAAAATTGATATAAAAAAAATTAATCCATAGTGAAATTGAGGGTTGGTCAATTCCTAAAATGCCATGGGATGAAAGAGTGTGTCACCTTAAACATTTTCTCTTAGATTGTCCAACCTATACCTAGATTAGATCTCATTTTCAAAATACTTGTCATTTTCAAAACACAATTCTAAAGAATAGCAAGTAATTTGAAAAAATAATTTCGACTTCGAGCCTCATATGGTTAAGTTTAGGGGGAAGGGTCACACTTTTCAAAGATGTTCTTGAAATCATAATTGTGTATTGACTATCTTTAGCTAAAATAACTAAAAGTATTCTAAATGATATCAGAAGGAGGATGTTCACTTTCTTGTGGACTGGGAAAAAGATAAAAGAAATGATACATTTGATAAGTTGGAAAAAGATTGCAAAACCAAAAAATGTGGGTGGATGGGGTATTAAAAATATATTTTCCTTTGGAAAAGCCTTAGCAGCTAAATGTTTGTGGAGGTGTGTTATGGTGCCTGGTCTTTGGCATGAGATGATACTTAAAAAATGCCCCATGAAGAAAACTGTGGCTGAGTGGTTCAAGGAAGGAAGGAAAAATTGGACTGAAATTTCAAATATTTGGAGAGCACTCACCTCTTCCATTACCATTATAATAGACTCGCTGGTATGGAAACCTGGAAATGGGAAGGATATCAGAATTGGAGCAGATCGAATGGTTGGGTCTCACACTTATTTTAAATTGTCAAGGAACCATATTCTTTCTCTGAAGGCACAAGGTGTAGAATATCTTGCTCAAGCTAGGATGTTTGATATGGAGGTCACAAGACATACAAACTAGAAAAATGATGAGAGTTTAGGATTGGAAGGAGAATAGAAAGATGAATGGAATAACTATGTCAAGTGTTTAGTTGGATCAGGATATGAGTTAAACAATGAAAAAAATATCTTATTATGGTCTTGTGACACTAAAGGAGGACAGGTTAATGCAAAACAAGCTTATGAAGTCCAATTGTTGGAGGAGGTGGTGGTAGAAATTACTTTCTGGTATATTAAACTCCCGCATTGGCAGTTACCTTTAAAAGTCAAACTCTTTATTTGGTTAATGCTTGAACAAAAAATTCTTACTTGGGAGAATTTGGTCAAAAGAGGTATTGCTGGGCCTAGTAGATGTGTTCTATGTGGGAACAATGAGGAGAATGTGAGACATCTTTTTGTTGATTGTAGTTTTATCAAAGACATTTGGTACACTATTCAAAAGGACTTAAAATTTGAGAGTATTTGGGAAGGAGGAAAGATTGTAGATTGCCTACAAAACTGGATAAAGAAGAAGGAAAATTGGAAAGAAATTCCATGTTTTATTTGGAAAGAAATTCCATCTTTGAAGATCGTACTCCTAATAGGGTCAGAGTTTGTAATAGTATTCTATAGGACTTGGGAGAAACAAAACTATCATTTTCTACTAAGGGTACTAGGATTGATAGGCCTCCTATACTTGACTGGGATTTGGAAGTGGGGTTTTTCGATGGTGCATCACAAGACATGGGAACTAAATGTGGGACTGGAGAAATGTTAAAATGTCCAATGCTAGGCACTTTTAGACTCAAGATGAATTGTGGTGGTGGTACTAATACTAGGGGTGAACTTCTTGCCTTGTGGTGTATCCTATTTTTTGCTTGCTATAAAAAGGTAACTAGGTTACAATTGGTTGGTGATTCAAATATTATTATAGATTGGTTTGCTAATGAAAACAGTCTACAAGTGATCTCTCTTCAGCCTTGGATGACAATAATTCGAGTCCTGGGCGAGAGATTTCTTCAACTAAAAGCACAACACATTTAGAGAGCATACAATAAGGAAGCTGATCAACTATCAAAAGAAGCATTATTCCTAGATGAGGATGGTATATATTATGCACTGGGAAATGAAGAAAACTCAACAAATTATGAAAGATTAGATATAAGATAAACTTGCAATGGTTACAAAATGTGAGAATATTGGAGAGTACATATCTAAAAGTTATTCAGATTTACTGGAGTTAAATGTATTTTGAACAGAACTATATGCCGTATAGTACAAAAGGATCCGAAAGTTCTGATGACAGTTATTGTAACATAATTTTTATATTTCCTAATATAAGTTTTTTTCTTATTGAAAAAAAAAGTAATCACTTACCTCTTAAGGTTTAATAGACCAATTTAGTCTTAATGGAAGTTAATCATCATCATCATCAATATAAAAAATAAAAACACTTTCTTTACATTTCATATAAAATATTATATCTAATTTTCAAATCTTCTTAGTTCATTTAGTCATTAACTCATAAAAATGAAAAATAAAATAAAAAGTAATTGTAAAAACAAATTAACTCATATATATATATATATATATATATATATATATATATATAACTAGCACAATCTACTTGAAGAACGCAGAAAGGTATCGGCCACTGATAACACTCCCCGCACAGTGAAAACTTAACCATTAAAAAATCACTAATTACTAGGCTGAGAAAACAAAGAGAACAGACGGGCAACAATTTAAAACCATTGATGTTGATGATGTGTCTTTAAGATTGTTTCCTCTCCTCTATGCTCCTCCTCCTCTATACGAGCTTGCTCGAAGTGCAATGTGGATCTGCAATTACAAGTACAAAAATGGCTAATGCTCAGGTTGCGGACATGGCACAAACGGCTTGGAAGTGCGGCCATAAACCAGGCAAGAAACCGACACCACATAGCCATTAAATGTTGGCTTCCTAGCATTTAAGGTGAAGTGCGCGCTGGTAAATAATGTGCCATACATCCCACCAAGCTTAAACTTAAGGTAAATTAAGTGTCGAGCATTTAGATCCACATTCCACAAAGATTTAGGTTAAGTGCGCATTGGTAAATAACGTGTGAGCGTTTAGATCCACATCCCATGAAGATTAACGTGAAATGCACTCAAATTTACAGGTAGTAAATAACGTGCTATCAATTTTACAGGTAGTAATTAAGGTTACAGGTAGTAATTAAGGTGAAGGGCTTTATATATTCTATTGCTAATTACATAAACGTGTCAATCAATTGTACAAGATAGTAAATTTTTAATCAGATTAAGTAAATGTAAAAAAGTAAACACAGAAACGTTTCAAATCAAAATCTTCCATTTAATGTAACAATCAAATATATTCTATCTACATTTGATCCTGTCCATAAAAACAACATTAAAGATTAAAAACATATTAAATGTGCCCATTTCAAATAGGTATACGCCTTTTTGCTTAATTACCATAAAAATATTTAAGAGCCAAAGTTCAACCACTGGTATGGTGCAGCAACAAAATTAACGGTTGAATTTGCATGAATCTACAATAACGTTTAATTTCGGGGAATTTAGGGGTTCACCTGTTCATGATGGTTATGGCGGTTGCATCTGCAGCAGTTTAAGAGTTGCAAATACGTCGCGAGGTTATGAATGAAGGAGGGATGAAGAGCCTTACTTTCGGAGAACTGGGTTAAGAGCTTGTGATCCAGCGCTAGCTCAACGCCGACGTGAGAATAACTCCATGGATTAATTCTGTCCATCACGTTTTCCCAGAGCTGCATATTCTCGTTAAATAGTACGCCTGGTATCTTCGTCACCACGTCGTGAACGTTCACGACACGCAGGATCCCGAGGCGCAGCTCGTCGCACCGATCTCTGAAGGCGGTATTTCCAACGCGGGGGCCTGCAAATGAATAGACAGTGATGGGTATTTTCGATCGAGAATAATAATAACGGTTTAGTTCCAGCTCTGCGATATCATAAGCACACAAGATAGCCAATGCGCTTCCCATGCTGTGTCCGGCCAGGGTTATGCTCAGCTCCTCTTCCTCGTATTTATGTATCAGTCTTGCAATCTCAGACAGAAGCTGCTCTCTGGCGCTTCCGTTGTTGAACCTGCACGTAGAATCCTCTGAAGTGTAGAGGCCCAATAAACCCATCGCTACCTTCACATCGCCAGAAGGGTTTAACGGGTTTAAACGGGTAGGGGTTAAGATATACTTGAGATTGGCNTGCTCTCTGGCGCTTCCGTTGTTGAACCTGCACGTAGAATCCTCTGAAGTGTAGAGGCCCAATAAACCCATCGCTACCTTCACATCGCCAGAAGGGTTTAACGGGTTTAAACGGGTAGGGGTTAAGATATACTTGAGATTGGCCAACCATTCCGCGTACGTAGCAGTGCCGCGCAATGCCACCACAATGTCTCTACGTCCAAGTCGTTTAATCTCCTTCTCGTCCTCTGTAACTGCAACGTAACCAATCCAGTTAGATCGATCTCCTTCCAACTTATTCTTTATGAAATCGGGAATGTTAATGTCCGGCGTGGCGTAGATGTATTTTGTAACTTGATAACCGCAACTCTCCATCCCCAGCTCACCGAGCAGGCTCTGACGACCGTATTTGCAGAACCCATGAAACTTAGATCCGGGCTCCAGATCAAAAGCTTCATAACAAGCTCGCACGAACCCTCCATATCTGATGATTTCTGAGAGAAGCAGTGGATGCAGAGGATTCAATATTCCAGTCCAATTGTGGAATCTTTGTTTTTCTTTCCACATATCCGCTAGTTGTACATGGCCATCATCATTTTTATTCTGATGAGCACTGATCCCGAATTCATATCTCATGGTCTGGGTAACATGGATGATTTAGTAACTCTTGCCTAGAGCTTTGAAAAACGGATTCTCCTCTGGTTATGCCTGGATTCTGCATGGGAGCTGTAACTGCGACCATTCTTGTCGGTAGATTCTTACCAGAAAATGATCTACAGTTGAAGACTTTTCTGGGCCGTGGGTGAGGACGGCGAGGGAGCAGGGTAGATGAAGTCGAATATAATGCCATGGCAAGATTTAACCCTTATATATAATGGGATACTTTGAAGAAGCAGCTCAGTAACGCAGTAATCAGTGTTCGAAACTCAATCGAAATTTTCGAACTACTGGGAAGCATTGGTTTCGAGATTCTCACGGTTCGAAGCTGCCATGGAAATGTTCCAAACATCAGTTCGAATGAGTCGTTTTCGGCATATTTAGGTCAAGCCTATACAGAAATGACGGAGAAAATGAAATTGGGACTCCCACATATCTGAACACACTCTAAATCACGAATACTATTTAACACTATATATCTTTGGATATACACTGTCGGCAAATGATATTTAGATTAAAGATTTTAGGTGCCAATGAATATTTAAATCAGACATTTTAGGTTTTAGTTTTCAACGGGAGTCGGTAACGTGCTTTCTTTTCAAAATTTCATCGAAAATTATTGTTTTTATTAAATATGGATACTGTATTTTTAATATTTTTATTACAATTTTATGGAACTATGTTAATATTTATCATTGCAATTGAATCAATTTCATTTATTATTGTAATTATATCAATTTAAAATCTTTTTAATTATATATTTTATGTTAAAAATAAAAATTTATCCTTTTGAATTGTCTAAAGAAAATCAATTCTTGCTTAATATTAAGATTTAATGTTTATGATAACATGGATTTAAAATAATTTTTGTGACATTTTAAAACTAGAAATATTGATATTTATTTTCAATATTGATATCTATTTTCATTATTAGCTAAAGTATTTTTAATTTATTTACACTCTTACTTTTTATAATAATAATAATAATGATAATTTATTTTTAAGATCATATCTAAGTTAGACATCAAATTGGTGTATAAGACCTCCTCAACTTAATTATTTTGTTGGTAAAGTCTAGAAATATACATACCCTACTCTTCTGGATTTTATTTTACTAGTAAAATCTAGAAATATACATATTATACTCCTCTCAATTTGAACATGAAAAGGCGTAAACAAACATTACAAAATCTAAAAATAAAAAAACCTAATAAAATATAAATACATACAAATCAAGAATTCAAAGTCTAAATTCATTGCATTCAAAGTCTAAATTCATTGCAGCTTTGAGAAGAGAAAGTTCAAGGTCTGAAATCATTGCATCTATGAGAAGAGGAAAAGGATTCCATACGGCATTGAGAAATGTCAAACTTAACCATTTCCCACTATCAGCTACACGTGATTATGATATCAATAATATTTGACCAGCTAATATTTACTGTAGAATTAGGACTCACGAAACGTTTAGTGTGCATTATAACATTCTTTTAAAAATAAAGTGTATATGCATTTAAAAAAAAAATCTTTTAGAATTTGGCTATTTCTTCATATAAAAATTGTAGAGATAGAAAAAAATATATTTTTTTGTTGTATTAGTTTTTTAAATGTGGAAAGTTGGAAATGATGGGAGTTTTAATAATATATATTAAAAAAATATAAAAATATTTTTGATTACAATGATACTTTATATTACAATGTATAGAGATATTGTTACACTTTAAATCTTATTTCAATAAAATAGAAAGTCAATAAGGAACAATGTTTCTCCTATTTCAGCAACTACATATTTAAATTATTAATTTAATTTGTGCTAATAATTATATGCATATATTTAACACAATACTAAAACTTTAATATCCATATCCATTTGAAAATAAGAAACAAAATTGAAAATACATATATACAATTTTAACATCTTTTTAAAATTAAACTTTACATATATAAACTTTAAACATCTTTGTAAATTTGAAGCATTATTCTTTTTTTATTGGAAAAACCAAAATAGTATTACTTTTCTAATATGAAAATACAATAAAAGTCAATGATATGGTTGGTTGACATAAACTACAGAGTGGAGCAAATGCTTGCTATGAATAGGGTCTTGATATATTAGACTTTCATGTTTAGTTTGAGCTTGAAGGGAAACATACATGCATTAAAAGTTTTTCATATCCACAACTATAAAGTGAGTATTATTAAGTTTTCTTACTTAACTAATTTTTGAAATAATATTTACTTAGTCTTAGTTTTATAGTGATATTTTGAATAAATATAATGAAAATATTTGTAAGAAATTATGTATTTGTAATAATGGAATAAATATGTTTACATTTTAATTTAATATAATTTTAATTTAAAGCTCTTCTTTTAAGAAATTGGTTCTCAAGCTCTCATTTCTTTGATTTGAAACTCTCAAAAAGCTCCCAAGTTCCCAATCAATTGGGGACGTTTCCAACAAGTTCTCAAGCTCCCTTAACTTAGAAAATGAGTTTCAGAGATATTGGAAATGCAAGGAGTGGTTCCCATAAAACTATGGTATATTCCATTGTACATTGATAAGTGACACCTGTGGTATTTATATTTCTTTTCAAAATATAAACATAAATATATCTCACTATACTAGTAAGTATACAACATATCAAATATACCAAGTTTGATAATATTTATCTTCTCCTATCCAAAATTGTAGGAGGAACAAAATATATCACATCTTACTTTGATAATTATCTTCTCTTTCATTGAATTTTGTAGGAAGAGACAAAATATATCAATTGGAATGGAATTTTAGTGGA
>ML784593.1:226469-238193 GCA_009831015.1 Picea engelmannii
CATTTTCCACCCAAAGGGGCCCATCTCTTAGGAAAACACCTCCTCTACAGGAATTGGTGATAACACTCACTTGATGATAACCATATTGTAAATCCAACTTTGAAAAGATCTTGGCCCCACCTACTTGATCGAACATATCATTTATCCTTGGTAAGGGGTATTTTTTCCTAATGCTCATTTTGTTTAGTTGTCTGTAATCGATACATAGTCTTAGAGTACCGTCTTTATTTTTCACAAAGAGGACTGGTGCCCCCCATGTTGAAACACTCAATCTGATATACTCTTTGTCCAACAATTCTTGTAATTGTATTTTTAATTCTGTCAATTCTAGTAAACTCATTCGGTAAGGTGCTTTTGAGATTGGAGCTGAATTAGGTAGTAGGTCTATGGAGAGGTCTATTTCCCTTCTAGGAGGTACTTCCGGTATCTCATCCAAAAACATGTCTCTGAATTCACGTAGGAAAACAAAGTCTTCTAAATTTGGCTTATCTTCTTTTTCTAACAGATTCGTTACTTGGATGGCATAAACTTGACATCCTTTTCTCATACATTTCTTGAATTGCATCGCTGAAACTTGTCTAACTTATACAGGTTTTGGTATACCTTGGGTTGTTCTAGTGGTGCCATAATCTTCTTTATAGTTAAGTGTCTTTGCATAATAATCTAGTACTTCTTTGTTCTTTTCCAACAAATTCATTCCGATAATCATATCATAAGACCCTAGTGGTAGGATGTTCAGAATTGTTCTTATGTTTTGACCATCTAAGCTAAACTCAAAATTAGAAATAAAGTCAACTAATTTCCGTTTGGTTCCTGTTGCTAGCTGTACCATCCATGATTTTGCGTGTTTCAGTTTCTTAAGTTTGTTTGACTCTACTACATCAGGAGTAATATAACTTAATGTAGCTCCAGGGTCAATTAAAATATAAATTTGAGTGTTATTGATTTTACCTTCAATCTCTACCACAGAGGATTGGTGGTCAGCTTGCCGACCATCTATGGTTGCATTTATCTGATGCAGGCTTCTACCCACATCACCCACCGTCGAGGCTTCCTACAAATTATGAACAACGATTCCATTTGCTGAAATTAAACATGGAAATTTCCTCCTTAGATGAGGTCTCCACATTCCCAACACTTTAATGGCTTGCGGGGGCTATCCCCAAACTTATTCATTCCCAGATTTACTAGTTTACTGCTGCCTTGCGTATTCGGATGATTGGAGTGAAAATCCTTTCTCGGAAAGATTTTTGATGCATTCTGATAAGGAGATGGCTAATATCCCTTCTTCTGCTGGTTCATTCGATCTTGTTTCTTATCCTTCCAGGCTTTGGGAATCTATACCCATTGTTTATATTGGTCGTAGAACATTCGTTCTTTCCTGAATACTTCACTCAAGGATTTGGGGTTGTCAAACTCGATTCTGTCCCTGTAGGACTGTGGTAAACAGCTTAAGAATCACTGGATTTTTACCTTATCCTCCCGGATGTACGGTACAAACCTTAGTAGTTCCAGAAATTTATTTATAAGGTCCTCCATCATCATATGTCCAAGTTGTAACTTGTAAAATTCTTTCGTTTTCCTTTCATAATAGCTTTTAGAAAGGTACTATTTTTTGAAATACTTCTTAAAGTCAAACCATTCCAACAGTTTCTCGTTTAGGCCCTTGGCCAATTTCAAGTCTTGCCACCAAATGCTGGCCTTCCCTTTCATATTGTATATGGCCATTCTGACCTTCATATTGCTGGAATAGTTGTAGATCTGGAAGTATTTTTTGATGTCCAACAACCATGCCTCAACTTCTTCTCTTGTTGTAGATTCTCCATCAAAGGTAGCTGGTTTAATCTTTTTAAATTCTCCTTCAAGGTGGTGTACTTGTTTTCTTTTTCTGTCTGTTTTAATTTAGTCTTCAACTGAAGGTGTTCCTTTAGACGAACTGTCTCCTTTTTCTGTTTCTGGCCTAGAGTTCTTGGAGGCCCTTTTGCTAACCACTTCATCATGGTTATCGTCCTTTGGATTTTTCTTGGTCACTATACTATGCAACAGGACTTCATTTATCTCTTGTTGTTCCTACTGTGCTTTGTTCAATTTCTCATTGTCTGCTTTGAAAACCTGCAGCTCAACAATAAGATCCCTCATTGTTTCCAGTACTTCCGTAGGAGAGATTCCGTCACTATTCTGTCTTGGATCTCCATGAGGTCCCTGTTCTGGATTTCCTTCCATTATGATTTCTGCATCATCCTGAGCTACCATAATTCACACAAAACAAAAATGTTTTCTGTTTGTAACAAAAAGGTTTATTAGTTTTGCATAGATCGTAATATATGTTAAACAACTAATGTGGCCCTGTTTAGGTTCAGTGTTGTAACCTTTCGATTTGATACCATATGTAATATACCTAAATTTTGACATAAAAAAAAAAAATCTACTCTAGAACATTAATCCTAATTAACTTGATAGATCCGTTCTTAGGATAAGATGACTGTTTTTTCTCTACTATTAAACTCTAATAAGTTTCTTATATTATGGTTATCCATGTTGACATTTTTTTTCCATCCCAACACATAGGGATCTAGGTCATGCTAAGATAACCACCCATTACTCTAACAATTCCATAAGTCCTAAATCTTCCAAACATTCATACATATCATATATATACTATATTGAACTTGGACTATGGAGGACTTAGGATTCATGATCCTAGAATTCTTCCCTACGCAAAAATAATTCTTAAACTTATACGCAAGGGGATCTCAATAGTCTTTTAAAAGGCACAAGGTTCAAAACGATCCACAACCTAATGTAAATCGGGATACTTACCTTAGAAAATAGGTTGTAGGATTAACCTAAGTACTAGCATTGTTCTTTATAGTCCAAGCTTCTAAACTAAGTCCCATGGTTGGTTACCGATCTGTCAGTCACTATTTATATACGAGCTTATAAATGTGAGACTCCATTTGAAAAAATTCACTTAACCCTAACTAAACTATGTGATATCTCAACTGCACGATGGTTCTCTTCAGACGAGATACTGACAGGTCTCACCGCAGATGTAGTTCACCATTTCTAGTTGGTCAAGTCGAGAGGGGGCCCTCCTTAGTTCGTGTGACTTTAGTGTGAGGTCAAAATCTCGACAGGCATGAGTTAAAGCTCTGGTCTGGCCTTTAATGAATTCTTGTGTGAGTGCGAAAAATGATGATTTCACTTGACCCCTTGGCCGATAGGTGCATGCCAACTAATCCCCCTCACATGGGAAGAACCCTCCATCGTACTGGCCTCCTTTACTTTGCGTAATAAGGGAACTCTTAGGTTTAAATGTCATTCCATCAGCATTCACATAGTTTTTTCATTTTTCCTGTTCCCACAAGTACTTCTGTATTTCCTTCGTGAAGGAAGATTTGAACGCGCAGAGGTACCCACCAGGTGGAAGCCAGACATCCCTACCTGTTCAATCTGGTAAGTTCGTGACCCTCCTGTAACCTTAAAATTTTTGAAATAAATACTAGACTTTCCTTAAAATGGAAGAGTTCTTTTTGATTATAGCTCTGGTTATGATTATCCTTTGATAGTTTACTTCCTATGGCTTGTTAGTTGTGTTACAATCCCAGTTACGAATGCTACTGGGGAAACTTCCCTTTAGTAATGAAAGAATCCAAACCCTTTCGGGTCCTCTTCGGTGTACTTTCATTACTCCTATATCTACATTCTGGCATAGTCTATCTAGCGGGCTACGGGGTTGTGCTTCATTGATGTTTTAATCGTATCCTTCTTTTCGTCTTTCGGTTCGACCCTTTCAAAAACTCTTGTTATCTAGGTTTCAGACCCATGTACAAATTTCCACCGTAATAATAATCTCCGAATAAAAACTTGCTAGGATAGAGTCCTATCGAGAAAAAGTCTTGGAATGTTGAGAGAAAAAGATAACTCGTGACAGACCACCCATGAGTTTGAGAGATACGTGAAAGGGATTTTCGTTCAGTAAGTAAGGCATAGTGTAACTCTATGTCTAAAATGTTTCTAAAGAAATACATTTGGCAATATAATAAACCGATAATACAATTCCTGGCACTTATATCATTCAGAAAAGGCGTGATTGCTATTTTATTGGATTCTCGGGTTTGGTCAGATGTACATACTGAGTTTCATGTTGTAGTTCTTGATTAATTTAAACCCTAACATTCTTTCTCTGTTTTACTTCGGTGAGTAAGTTTTTGAGGGTTGTATACAATACGTCCTAATGATGGGGCCTCTAATTTGTTTTTGCGAGGTACCCATCAGATCGATATTGGATTCCTTTCCCCATCAATTTCGAGGGTGAATTGCTTTGTTATGATGCGAGGGATGGCCTSTGCTATGACCAAGTTAAGTATAATTCCGATTTTTATTCCTTTTTTTTTTTTWTTTTAATTTGGTTCACTATAAACACTTTACTATCCAATTCCAAATGCTAATGACTATTTCTTGTTTTCCTTGCAGGATAGAAGTCTCTGAACCTTCAGAACTTCGGCCATCTTTTCATGGGAAAAGGTACTCAAGTTCCTTAAACAAAACCCTTTGGGAATTAATTGTCCCAGATGAAAAAGTTGAAGTTTCTCGGCCTGAAACCATAACGTACCCAGTTTGAAGATTGATTCTTATTTAGCAAGCAAACAATTATTGTAATAATATACAATATAGATTAATTATAATTACAAAATCTACGTAGTTCAGACATACCCTAATTATGGGCTCTTGATTTTTTTGTATTTAATTATTCAAGGTTCAAGATTCTTCTTTTTGTATGTCGCATGATGAAAGTGAAAAAAAATACAGAACGGTTAAATTTCTGACTGTCAAAGCTTAGTAATTTATTCCGATATCAATGTAACTTATTAAAGGAAAACAACTTCATTGTAATCGAGTAGAGTCTGTTGTTTTCTCCCTTTTTTATTTCATTACTTATCAGACTATTACAGATACAGAGGCGATTTCTGTTGTTGTTTATAAAATTGTGAATTTTACCAGAAAATATATAAACCTTAAGGGTCCCAGAATATCTTAGATTTCATTTGGGGCCTTCGCGCCCTTCATATTTAGTTCCAGAATTTCCTCTGTGTTAAGCGGTGTTATTTCCAATTTATTCCAGTACTTTAACATGTAGTTAACTAGACCTAGTCAACTTACAAATTCTTATGAATACCTATTGAAATATTTATAATCTGTGTACTGTATAATTTCCTGTAGATAATTTTGCAATTCGTTTGGTTATTTCCATACATAATTATATCCTAGGTGTTTTCATACCCGGATATCCCCTATTAAATCATAACTATTTAATATGTATAAGAAAGGGATCTCATTTACATATTATATTTCTGTGTGTATCATAACCTACAGGAAAGTAAACATATGTCTCTCTCTCTCTCTCTCTATATATATATATATATATATATTCGTTATTCAATTCCCATTTGCACTGCACACTTAATTAGTACAATTCTGTAAGTACCATTTGGTTGTGGGGATTCTCCTACCGCTTTCACTCTAATACAACAATAAACTAACCCACATAAATTATTCTTTCGGGACTTAACCAGGAATATTCTCGCAACTAGTGGATTGATGGAAATTAGTATTTACCTAGTAATAAGATACAAGAGAGATAACAACATTCGATTCGATCTTTCGTCCAAAATATTATTCAATTCAGAATTAACAGATGCATTACACTAGCCATTTAACAATGTAATGATTTAAACAAAGGAGGATTAGGATAACATATCTGAATCAATTCGCTGGAAAACAAAAGGAACAACCATGTTCCTCCCAACTGTAGAATAGGTCAACCAAATCACTTTCCCGATTCACCCCCTAGCCTGACCATACATCCATGAGGGTGAAATTGGAAAAATCCTCCTCAACAATGTCCTTCAACTCCAACAGATTCCTCTTCCCTCACACTCAATCAGTAGTGTTCATAACAACAAGAAAAATCAATAGTCTCTTTTCCCCAACATACTAAGCAGTGTCCTGCCTCCTCACATATGCTATATAATAAAACAGTTCTTTTTGCCTAGATCTTTCTTCCCCCTTGGGAATTTTCACATCTTTCTACATCCCTAATTTTCAGGGTCTACCAATGGCCAAATATATGATTTTCCTCTTGTAGAAATCATCCTAGAGGTAGTTCCAACATGTTCCCCACTCATGGAGTCATGGTCAATTGATTTTTAACATGGTTGTTCAATTTGTCGTCCTACAATTAATATAAAATGTTATGTTTTCATACAAGTGTCATGGTTAAATAGTAAGTTGGGTCAAATCAAATATCTGTCCAATAGTCATAATAATTTATTACAATTATCAAATTCGAAATTCGGAATTGCCATAAATGGAATTTTTTTTCCAAATTTGAATTTACTAAAAACAGAATAATTTTCCAACAAATTTTAAATTTCAAAAATACTTTATGTTTTTGGGGATGTCACACAACCATTCCACCTTTCTGAAACCTATTTCCCTGTCCCTTTTGGTTGGTGTACCTGGTTAGCTTGGAGCCGGATTAAAGAAGCGGGTTGTCAGTCTCATGAGAAGTTCTCTGGGCGAGAGAATTGTTGGGGATTGATTTCCGTAGGTGCTAAACTGTAGCTACAACGCTCTGAGACTTTCGGTTCGGCCTATTGCTGAAGCCCCGGAAGGGAAGTGGGGCAGCCGAGGGACTGTTGAGAAGAGAAGGGGCACACTTCCTTGGGTGGGACAGACATGTGGGGAATGAGAGACTGTAGGTTGTTAGTTGAGTGAGTACCTGAGATAGAGTCTTTCCTGTTGTCCATGAGCCTTAGCCTAGATAGGAATCCCTTTACCCTGAGTGGAGTTCAGTCCCAGCTCGGGGTTGATTCACTGTTGAGAGTGATGAATAGTGTAATCTATGTATGGGAGGTTCGTGGACGGTCTGTAAGCAGTTGGTGACAGTCTTTCTAATATAAATACCAATTTTATGAAATATGGATATGCTATTTGTTATTTACATGCCCATGTTACGATTTTATCATATATGTGACTATGAATGCTTGTTTTCTTATCGGTAATTTCCTGTAAATGATGTATATCGGTAATTACTATTATTTGTAATATAAAAGTTGTGTTACAGAAAGTAATTGTTTGTTATGTTAGATGTAAAGCTTTCGCGAGCATGTTGTATGTATATGTTTAGTTGCATGCAGTCTAAAAATTAAATTTAGGTGGCATTGCTTAGTTGACTACTGGGTATGCCACTGTATGTTCCGCAGTATGGGAATGAAAGATGTTCCCTAGAGTAACATGTTCCAGCCTGATGGATGGGAATGTTACCGATTGGCATCATAGCATGAGTGGTTACTCTGGAGTGGCATACCCTGGTCTCAGGTTGGTCGAGGGGATTGTTACAGTATGCTATCAGAGCCTCGGTTCAACACTGAGCTTGGATGGACTAGAAGGGTGCAATCGAAGTGAATATTCACAAAAAAGTAACTTCAAAGTGACCAGAATTAGAGTCATAGAGTGTCCTTGGAAAATGTTGGCGTACTAGCGCGAGTGGTGAATTTGGTACCGCGCAGGAAACCGTGGCATGCCAGTGTGCATGGTAAATTGTGGCGCTGTGCGGAAGATTATTATGTGTATATGCACACGCTGAAATTAGCCTTGTGTGGTAAGCACACACATAGTAAGGTGCACATGGGTTGTGCAAACGCAGAGGAGTTTTGTTGGTACGCACATAAGTATGAGTATAAGTTGTTTCACGGCGGTGTATTCAGTAGTATGCGCAGATATTTGAGCCCGAAGGAATATGTTAAACTTGACATGTGGCATGCATAGGAAGAAAATGAATGTGGAATATCGGTGCACAGTATCGAAACCGTGCACAGTGGATATTGGCGCAGAATGCCAGAATAGTGCACGTAAGTAGTCAGTACGACGAAGAAGAAATGCACAGTAGATTTAGGTGCGCAGAGAAGCGTTTACCTTGTAATATTTTTATACACAATAATATGAATGAACAAGTCAAGTTAATGCACGCAAAGTTGCTTAGAAGGTGAGGAGTCTGAGTTTAAATTGCATAATAATAAAAGAAACATAAAGACATAACCGCATTGAAGCATTAATTAAAAAGAATTCCAAATTTTAATTTCTTCTGATTTAGACAGATAAAAATAAAATATAAGATTACAATAAAAACTTATTATAAAAGAAAACAAGAGTCATAACATCACCAGATAGAAATTGTAATAAAACAGTCTAAAATCTGTTTCTGTATTTATATAATCATATTAATTACAAAATTACAAAAGGGTGATGACAACAGTTAGCCTATTGTAGAAAGGACCATTGAAGAACATGCCTATCATCTCTTGTACTTTTTAACTCCGCTACCGTCTGTTCAAAATTCGCTGAGAAATGCTTATTTTTGTTGAAGACTTACTTCAGCTTAGCGATCTCTGCCTTTAAAGAGGAGTCTAACTAGACCGGTTGATTTTCTCCAACACTTTCGGCCACTTTAACTGTAGATTCCTCCTTCTTATGTCACTTACTCCTTTTCTTCTTAGTGGCTGGCTTGTTGATGACTAAATCCTTTATAATGGGATTCAACCTGACTTCCAATCGCGAGTCTATAACTAGATCTGTGTGGAACTTAGTTGATAGAAGGTGCACGAGGATCATTTCCTCCTTATTCATAGGAAAGCCTAACATGTTGCTTGAATAACTAGTTTCAATTGACTTAGCTTTGTCCATGTATCTTAGGTTGGGGATACCGAAATGTGTCTTTATAGAGAGCAAGAAGTCGAGCAGCTTGAATATTACTACGATTATGGATACACATATATCTTCATACTTAGGGAGTGTTAATTATAGAACTCCATTTGTTAAGCACAGACAGATTATGTACAAGGAGCGTTGGGTTTCCATGCTCGGCCAATCCATTTCGAATGATTAGCTTTTGAGTTCGTTACATGGTGGCATTCAGCTGACGTCATATGGCTACAAAGTACCAAACGAATGGAGCAGGGTGATCTGACTAGCCATCTCCTGCTCCACGAGTAGTGGATTTGACATGATTGAGACACATAACACCGCGTCCTAGAGAAAGTGGTTTCGACATAACCACCTTCTTGCACAAGTGTATCTCAGAAGACACTGTGTGTCAGCGTTCTCGAGACTTGGGCCTCATCTAGAATTGTCGTGGTGATAACACCAGGAAACCGGTAGTGATAATGTTGATGTGTATGTTGAATCGAAATGGTGCATATTCTCATGAATTGTTGATTGGTTAGTATGATTAGTTTCGATGGCTGCACATTTTGCAGAATTAACAACAACTCGGTCAGGTCATACCAGTGCAGAGTCTGTACGAATGGAAAAGGCATAGGAGAATTACAGTCATCCAGAGAAGAGCAGAGGGATGGATGTCCATTTGGGCATGGAAGGAAGGAACTCCAATGGACATGGAGAAGAAAGGAATGAAGATATGAATATGGTCGAGACCATTAAGAATTTGCAGAAGGATGTACAAAGCCACAAAGATGATAATGAAAGGCTTATGAAAGACAAAGAGCAACATAATGACTTCAACATGAAACTATTGGAAGGTTTGAACATAATAGAGAAGAAATTGGTTAAGGAGAGTGACTCAAGTAGATCTGAGAGTCACAAATATTCATAGGAGAAGAGAGAAGTAAAAAGTGCTAGTAAACATCACCATCATCCCCATAGGCATTCCCATAAGAGAGCAGGAATCAACTCAAGTCTATCCCCTATCAGAAGGTATAAGAGATCTGGGGTGGATGAGTTGCGAGGAGAAATGAACAAAATCAAACCTCCTACATTTGATGGCGAGCATAAGAAGGATGAAGATGCCGAAACATGGTTTCTAGGCATGAGGAGGTATTTTCAATTGCATAATTATTCTTCTTATGCTGAAGGTAGAATTGCTATCTATCAACTCAAAGGAAAGACCTTTATGTGGTGGGATCAACTTGTGCAGGTACAACACATTGTAGAGAAAAGTGTTACTTGGAGAGAATTCAAGAAGTATTTTGAGAATAAATACTTGACCAAGAGATACTATGACAAGAAAATGAAAGAGTTTTTTGAACTCAAGCTTGGAAGTATGACCATAGATGAATATGAGAGAAGGTTTCTGGAGCTATTGAAGTGTGTCTCTTTCATTAAGGATGAGACAATCAAGATTCAATGGTACTTAAGTGGATTTCCATCATTTATCAGTGACAAAATACAATATGATGATCCCAAAACATTAGAAGAGATCATAAGGAGAGATAAATGCTTATATGACTAGCTAAAAGCAAGACCAACTTTCCAAAAGGCTTGGGAAGACAATAAGAAATTCAAGATGGATCAGAGGAAGAAGGGAGCTAAGCCACCATTCTTCAGAAATAATCCACAATGGAAGAAAACGCATAAGGAAACCAGAGTGATTGACACAGGGAGTCAAGGGCCAAGACATCCACCTATGCAATGTTGGGGTTGTAAAGGAGACCATAGGTTTAGAGATTGTCCTCATAGAGGAGAAAAAAGTAAGACAGTTCAAAATGTAGAACGAGCTAAGACAGTAGAGGACATGGGCAGAAATGTGCCAAGGATTTATGCAGCCCTGTACAACAAGAAAGCAGAGTATCAATCCCACATGATTGAAGTGGAAGGTATGATCAACAACCAAACCCTTGTTATTTTAGTTGATTCAGGAGCTAGCCATAGTTATATAGAACCAAAGATAGTGGAAATTTTGAAATTACCAAGAAGCAAGAATGGGAAATCCCGGTTGGTGCAACTGGCTACAGGAGCCAGAAGAAAATTTAATGAGATGGTTAAGTCCTGCCTCATAGACATGAATGGACTATATACCAAGGCAGACTTGAGCATCTTACCCTTAGGTTCCTATGACTATTTAATTGGGATGGATTGGTTGGACCTACATCATGCTCTATTAGATTGTCATAAAAAATAATTCACTTGATTGGATGAAGAAGGGAACCAAAGGAAAGTGCAAGGAATTCCCAGGGCAGTAACTGTTAGAGAAATTTCAGCATTGTAGTTGAAGAAATGTTATAGAAGAGGATGTCAAATATTTGCAGCTCATATGGAGGAGACAACTAAGGACAAGGTACCAAATTGGGAGGATTATGTAGTCCAAAAAGAGTTTGAAGATGTATTCAAGGAAGTACCAGTACTACCCCCAAGGAGAGACATTGATTTCTCTATAGATTTGATGCATGGAGTAGCGCCAGTATCAAAGACTCCTTATAGGATGAGTACACCAGAATTGAAGGAGTTACAAATGCAGCTTGAAGAACTTCTGAAGAAGGGGTATATATGCCCAAGTGTATCACCTTGGGGTTCCCCAGTCTTGTTTTTGAAAAAGAAATATGGAACGTTAAGATTGTGCATTGACTTCAGACAATTGAATAAAGTGACTGTTAAGAACAAATATCCTCTACCAAGAATTGATGACCTCTTCGATCAATTGAAGGATGCAAGGATATTTTCAAAGATAGATCTCATATCAAGATACCATCAGGTAAGAATTAAAGAAGAGGATATCAACAAGACCACCTTCAGGACAAGGTATGGTCATTATGAGTTCACGGTGGTACCGTTTGGATTGTCAAATGCACCAACTATTTTCATGTGCTTAATGAATGGTGTTTTCCGAGAGTATTTGGACAAGTTTGTCATTGTATTTTTGGATGA
>ML784593.1:249964-285891 GCA_009831015.1 Picea engelmannii
TCCCACTAGTCACAGAGCTCCTTCCTCAGGAATCCCCTGAGAACTCTTCATCTCCACATGTTCTTGACTTTACCCTCCCCCAGGGCCACATCCCAGTTTGGGAGACAGTCCCCCAAGCCATTACTCAAATCCCCTTCTTTTACCCCCCACTAGGCATACAAGATTTCCAGGTAGCCACAATGCTTACCCTTCCCAATATGGTGTTGGCAATCTCAATATGGTATCTACATCCACCTGCGATGGTCCCTCAACCATCCCTCCCTCCCCAAACCAAAGGAATCTCAATGCATATTCCAATACTTACTCTAACTCCACCACCCTCACCCCCACTCACTAGCACCACTGCTACAGTTGAGGGCAGACGAAATAATAAATATCCCACCGCTCCACTTCCCCCATGAGTTCATCCTCCTTGCGCACTATGCGAAAAAGACGGACACCCCACCAATAAATACCCATCTCTTCCCGAGCTATGTAATTTAATTCAACTCCCTTAGGCAACGACGCCACTCGTCACTATTTCCAGTGCTACCCCTACATCCCCTAATACATGTAGAAAAGGGTTGCGAACCAAATTCGCATGTGCCATCTGTTCAGAGTATGGCCATTACACCCACCATTGCCCGACATTACCTTAATTTTAGCAGACGCTAACGACAGTCTGCCAGAGTTTTCAGCAAGAACCCCTTCCATCTGCATCATCTCAACCACATGTTACTAACATCCACTATGTCACGAACTCATTCAATGAATGTATGAGATGTCCTTTCTCTCTATGCGAATCACTTGATCATTTCACATATCAATGTCCTATGATCATTGAATATAGGGGTCATCAAATGGACCTTATTCAAAATCCTACACCCTCCCCACTACCAACCGAATCAATGATTACCCCTACTCCATCACCTGATGTTTTTCATATCTTCTCTCCTGAGCCTAAGGCACTCCCTACTCCCCCATGGTTCTTGGATAGTTTATATGCGGATTTTCCCCCAAATCCCCCCAATTCTCTAGTTCATTTCCCCATGGAAATTTTATGCCTGACTACCATTTTCAAGCCACAATATCTTGATATTTGGTTTATGTCAAGCAAACCATCGCAACCCCCTTGCATCACCCCCCTACCTCTTCACTGCCAGAAGACAACCACACGGTAACAATCACCAACGTTACTCTCTTGGATCCCCTATATTCTTGACAGTTCCACTGCGACGAAGATATCCTTGAAGAATTAACTACCCCCGACTACCCATGGGATTCGCTCTATCACAAAGCACTATTTATTTCACAAGGAGCCTTTGCGCCTCCTAACCAAAACCCCATATACATAATCAAAACCAAATACTTTCTCCCATCAGGGCATATAGATTAGTTCAATAACCCTATCCATGCCCCCGACACTTTTGAAGAAGGAAACATGCCCAACATTTCCCCCACCGTCAAAATTGATATTTCCATCAAACCTGGAATCATAGAGGAAATCACCATCAGCACCGCATGCTCTCCTAAAGAACTCATAGCTTACAAAGCTCTCTTCTAGGAATACTGAGGCATTTTTTCCTGGTCATACACAGAAATGACTAGCCTTGATCCCTCTATTGTCGAATGTCGTATAGACACATGGACTGATATTACCCCTGTACGACAAAAGAAACTTCCATTACACCCATCCAAAGTGGCAACCATCAAAGCTGAGATTGACAAATTACACGCTGAAGGGTTCACATACCCCATTGCATATACGTCATGGGTCTCCAACCCCGTCCCTGTTAACAAAAACCAGGGCACTATCTGCGTCTGTACAAACTTTCGGGATATCAATCATGCCTGTCCCAAAGACAATTTTCCAATGCCCTTTATCGACCAGATTATCGATTATTGTGTCGGCCATGAGGATTTGTCCTTCACAGATGGTTTCTTTGGCTACAACCAAATTCAGATTCATCCAGCCGATCAATACAAAATCGCTTTCACTACCCGTTGGGGAACTTTTGCATATCGGGTCATGCCTTTTTCCCTCAAGAACGTTGGTGTCACTTTTCAGTGGGCCATGACATACATTTTTTATCATCTAGCTCATATCATCCTCACATACTTGGATGATATCTCCCTCGATCATTCAACGAAGGAGACCTCGTCCTTGTTTACGATATCACCCATGATACCCTCGACCATGGAAAATTTGATTCATTGTGGCATGGACCTTATATCATCCAACATTGCCTCACTAAAGATGCATACATATTGGCCTCTCCCGAAGGCCACCCTCTTAAAGAACCCGTCAACGGGTTGTACTTAAAGAAATTTTACGCCTTAGCGTAGCCATTCTACACTAGGATTTTTCTTTTTGTAAGCATTTTTGTAGAGTTTTTAATCTTCTTTATTCCCTCCATGCCTTGCGTCTAATCTACCATTTATGTTCTTGACAGATGCCTCCTCCATCAGCCTACCACATCAGTTACGTCGACGGAGCTAGCCGATGGACGGAGAATCTCGCTTCGACCGCTTGGGCGCTCTATTCCCCCTCACATGAACTGCTCCACTCCAGTGGCATATGTTTGGGCTCAACAACAAATAACCAAGCAGAATACACAGCCGTCATTGGCCTCCTCACTGAGGCCAGTCACCACCATATCCACCACCTTAGCATCTTACTATATTCCCAGCTCGTTGTCATTCAACTCAACAATGTGTACCGTGTCTGCGATCCTTTCCTCTTCCGCAAATACCTGCAAGTTGGAATTTTATCTCGAGATTTTGATTCAATCACATTTACAGATATTCCAAGATAGTTTAATCCAATAGAAGATAATATGGCTAACCTAGTATTAGATTGGCATTTATCACATCAAGAGACCATCACACATACATAAATCATCACAAAGTCTGTCACATCATATAGATTAGACATAATAAAAATCACTAAAAATCATCATCACATGTGAACATCATATTGATCCAAAATGTATATCCATATGTATATCGATCAATATGCCATCAATGTTTACAAAAAAATAGTACATATGTAGGTAGGTGAACCACCTCACCCCTATAAGTACAAAATATGTGTCACCCCACCATATACAAAATGGGCTCGCAAGCCTATATAAATACAAAAATACATATACAGAGGCGCTCATGGAGCCTCTAGAACTCCACCACATGGTCCTCTCTCTGGAGGAGGTACCCCACCAGCTATGGGTCCCTCAGGCCTTGGGGGAAACCACCCAGTCATCACCGTCCCCACTATAGCTACTCTGCGGATCATGGTTCACGACTCCGCCGGAAGGTCGACTTTGCTCCAGGATTCCCTCATCCTGGATATGCACCCACATACCCTTGGGCAATACCTATAGTACCACCTCTAATCAACGACGAAAATCCTCGAACACTCCTCCGACCCCCGTCGGAGGAGCATGTGACGGACCTGCACCCGGATCATCAAAATGACATCTCCTACCTACTCTCTCATCATCAGCCGGCCTCGCACCACCCTCATCCTGCCGCCTTCTCTCCCCGACCCGTGGCTCCTCCCGTGGTGGTCTCATAGGCCCCTGATGAGCCGACGCTCTGACCATCTCAACCTCCCGCCCGTGAGGTCCCACATCTGCACACACAACAAACAAGTGATAGAATCAACATCCATCCATACATAACACATATCCTATACTATCCAAAATCAAAAACCATCAAAACATCACATACCTCTACGGTCAAAAACCTCTTCAGGGGGTAGCACCATCTCTCGGTCATCCCGGAAATCCACCCCACTATAGGGGAACTAGAGTATGATCTGTGGCATATGACACCACACTCATGCAAGCTCGGCTGTAAAATAATGGCCACCCTCCCCAGCCCCATGAATAACAAATATCATTGTCCACCGCCTTAGTCGCGGCTCTCACGCACCGGGTGCATCCAATAACACTCTAGGGCGCAACATGGGCACCCTCTCCAAAAACCACGCTACCAAGATAGACCCAAAGGCAAACTCCCCTGAGTCAACAACTTGACACCTATTGAGATGCCCCACCATATTGGAATGTAGCATCAAGCCCCAGGCAAAATGCTCACCCCCTAGTGCCCTCTACATGATCCTCAGATGACCCCCACTAATCCGTTGAGTAGTGAGAGATCCATACACTCTCACAATCATCAATGCAATGCACCAATTCACAAGGGTGTCCATCGCCCTTATCCTCACCACGGAGCCCAAAATAAAGTCCTCTCCACTACAATAGGTTCGGGCTAAGACAACCAACTGTCCATCCCCAGGTAACAAGGGCACCGCTGGTAGCAGGGTTCCCCGAAAAGGGAGCCCATTAAAAAAAAACACATCCTCCATTGCAGAGAATGTGTGATGCTCACCTCGTACAATGAAACACTGTAGATCCAGACTCTACATCGAAATCAGGAACTGCAACAGGTACTCTTGTTCCCGCACTAGTGAACACTCAAAAAACTTCAGTAGCCCACAGGATGCTAAAGGTTCCCGTACAACCGTCTCCTTATCTCTCACCGCCTCTCTCAGGCACGCCTAGTCCCTCTCCCTCTAGTGGAATGGCATCGTCAAATGGTCATCTGCATCCACAAATACAATATTTGATCAGCCATCACAACCCATAACAACACCAAAAATATTCAAAAAGATAATTTTTTTCACCCTTCAGCTTTGCCTCAAGGGAGCAACTCTTTTTTCCCCATAGGCACACACCTATGCGCACCTAATTATCCCACAGTTGTGCACTCATGTGTGACTTTCGACATTATAGGAGTGCATGCATGCGCTCCTGTCACACACACATAGATGGGAATCCTAGCATGCCTATTCGCTACACAGTTGCGCACACATGCGCAACTGTCAGGAACACAGTTGTGGACGCGTGCGCTACTGTTCTTTGAACAAGCGTGCACCCAATGCACACATGTTTTCCCAATTCAGGCACTCCTGTGCATAGGTGTCCTAATTAGAGTCATGCACTCGTGCGCACGAATCATTCGATCGCCTACACACTGAGGGACCCACCGTCACAAAACCCCCTTGTACATCCATCCGTACAATCCCTGCCCAAAAAATAAATCCTAATTACTATGCATGAGGATACGCCCACTAACCTGACACTCACTGATCCCGAATAGGCTGGCTCGATCTCCCAAAATCTCCAAATCTCCTCTAAAACCTCTCGTCCAATCACTACGAAAAAAGGTACAAATGAGGTGGCATTGCGGGCCCTACAACTATATATAGTCCCTTTTCCAAACTTCCAGGATCATTTCCGAGAGCTCCGAGCATCTGTTTTCCGATCTGTCTTCAGCCACGAGATCAGGATCCCGCTGCCTACACATTCATACTCCCTAGCCCACCATCCATCCTCACCCCCCGAGGAGCATTTTTCTCACATCACGCCCAGGTATGCATGCTCGTGTTCAAAATTATCACATAATTGTTACATGTTCTTTATCTTCAGATATTGTTCACGTCGGATATTCGATTTTCATGTGTGTAGGTACTTGGTCATCATGCATCAGTGCTACCCCTTCAGGTATATCATCAATACTGGCATGTAATTATTCCCTCTAAATATCAATTGCATCTCCCTGTGACACCCTCTGATATTTGCCTCTAGGGTCCCCCCATCCGGCTCTGCAGTACTCACACCTCCATTGCATTTCAGTACTGTCAATCGGTAGCACTCTCTCCCACATGAGTTTTCTCCATCGTAATCCCCTCTGTCACTTTGACACTCATGCTATTTTCACCCCTTAGGGTTGGGAGTCCTAATAGTCTTTGCATTCCCGAGAATCATGCGCATGCTCCTTCTCCTCATTTTTCTAGCTTCCGCATAAACGAACTCTCGATTAATCTCGTTACGATTCATATTTTACTACACCTCTGCAGTATCATTAGCCCTCCATCTCATCCACCATCAGTTTTCCCATCTGTAGATTGTCCTCCACTCATTTACCTAATACAGAAACCCACCTATGGGCCCCCCCACACTCCACCTGTTTTCCACAACTACTTGAGCCCTCACCAACCAAGCCATCTTACACTGAGGCACCCATTTCTATATCTGTACACTTGTCCCAACTTATTCTTTATTCATTTGGTAATTGTAAAAATCCTTTGGTTCCATCATTTACATAGCTTTTTTTCATCACCCTTCGCGACCTTCTTTTTCTGGCAAAGCAACCCATGCTTCCCTTGGTTGGGGAATTCATTATCTTCTACTCCTGTTGACATCATCCAAAAACCCCGAGTATCCCATAGTCCATGTACCCTTGATCTCTAAGTTTGTCCACTTTGTCCCGCCTCTGGCACAACTTAAACCATGTCTAGTCGTCCCCCTGACACTGGATCCAGTTTCATGGTTGCTGCCACTCATACTTCACATATATCCACAACCAAGGGTAGTCTTGAGTCTCACCACATCTTGACTTCTCCCATGTACCTCATTAGTTCCTAATCTCATCCAGTGGATTTCATGAATCCCTTTGCTTCTTGGAGTAGCATCTCCCTTTCTGTCGACATCAACACAGTTTCCAGACGGGTGACAGTATCTTGACTCTCATTACCTTTACAATGAGGAGTCTCAGATGGCACAAAGAGAACCATCATTGCTCTCTGTTGTCATTGACCCCCATAGCATTCGACTTCAAAACCATCTCATGCTACGGTGGGTCTTACTTTGCGACTATTTGAAGTTGTTTTATCTTTGTTGAAGACCTCTAAAAATTGTTAGGACATCAATGCATGCGCATCCTCGACACTTCTTATAGGTCTCCTCGCCTATTTTCAGAGTTTGTTCACCATCATAATTGTCCTCTGCTATTATCAACAAACCCCTGAGGGTGCTGCAGTCATCTACACCAACACACAGTTTCAGTTACTGTATTACACATTTTTTATTTACATGACATGAGCATGGGGCATGCCCGCCTCATTTGTACATAGTTTTATTTTTTGCACACCTTGCGAAAGGTTTGGGTCCTACAGGTTCCCCCCTCTCTCCAATGGGTCACTCTTGAAACTCCCCTCAACTCTCTTTCTTACATAGGTACTCTTAGTAGAAGAAACATTGATGTATTTCAGCTACATGTATGCTCCTAACCTCATACATAAGGGGGCATCTATTATCACTGAAATTTCATCCACAAATGGTTACAGGAATCCAACATCTCCAACCACCTATTAGTTCACCCACAACTTCAAATATACATTTCCAAAGGGCACAAAACTATAAAACTGGTTATAAAATCAACATGCACTAAATATACAAAGGAAGCGCGCGCACGTATGATAGTCGAAAAACGCCGGAAAAGAACACATGCCCCCAATGTGTGACTGTGGACGCGAAAAGCCTCACACACCTCAGAACGACGCATTTATGATTTTGGTCGGCCTTCCACCCACTTTTGTTTCATCTCCCAAGTCGATTTGACACCCAAATCTGAGATGAATCTGAGTGGGGGGATGGTCAAAGACCTAAGGGTGCCTTAAAGAGCCCCTTGTTCACACTAAATACTGGTTGAATAATGCCTCAAATATTTTCTATAAAAAGAGGCCATGGGTGCACTATATTTCCAAGAGTTCATTTGTATTGTTATGCTACCTATATTCTCTTAGAGGAACCTCTTTCCTCACTAGAGCATACAAGCACCATTTCATTTAGCCATTCACATCACTTCTTGAGTGAATGAGCTTTGGATTTCTTCACCATTTCCTTCTAGTTTTCTACTTGTAAGAAGAGCTCAATCATTGGGGGTTCAAGAGACCTCCCTTAGAGGAAGAGGAGACCCATAAGTCTCCCTTTCTCTTTGGTGTTTTCCCACTAATACAACTTATCCATTGGTGCCATGCATGTGTTTAATTTTTGTTCTATTTCCCTTATGCACTCTAGTTTAGTTTCTTTTATTGTCATTAGCTTAGTCTTTTGTTTATTTCTCATGCTTGATGTTTCTAACTCTTGCATTCACTATTGTCTTGTCCAACTAACCCAACTGGACTTGTAAGCGTCCTTATTTTTCTCATTTAGGTGACGAAAGGGACACAACAGGGAGGATGAAAAATGTTGAAGTAGACTTGGTTGGTGTCAAAATAGTAGTTGATTTTGAGGTGATTGAGATAATGGGGGAGAAGGATCCTTTTCCAACACTATTAGGCATTGATTGGGCCTACGAAAATTATGCTTCCATCGATATTAAGAAGGAAACTATGAATTTCGAGTCTGATGGCATGAAGGTCATTCAACCACTAGAACCTTATCAAGGTCTAAGGCATGCTAAACAAGTAGATGAGAACATGAAGGAAGATTCCATTGATGGGTTGTATTCTCTTACTGCAGCGAAACGAGTTGATTACATTGATCCTATTGCATATGTATCAGTTATTTGGAGAAGTGTCCAGTCAATAGATGAAGACTTTGAACCAACATTCAATTATTGGTAGCAAGGTATTTATGAGAAATTTTCAACACGTTATGACACTATCAAAGCGGTAAGGTGGATTGGAATGGAAATCAAGGAGTATCCAAGATATGATGGTACCTCGGATATGCAAAATTTTCTCATTGACATGGAGGGTACGCTTGCGGTAGAACAAAGAATCTAAGCACTTGACCTAGCTCTGAAGACTTTTCCATCCAATTGGTGGGCTACTCACAAAGGAACTCTCTCATATTGGGATGAAGTCAAGCTTGCTATACAATACCATTTCCTTCCAATAATGCAGGTAGACCAGTTGGGAAAATATTGGGAAAAGAAGAGTTAACTACTATATTTGGACATATATGATGGTCTATCTGAACCAATTAAGCACATTGAACATTGTTTAAAAGTATGGAATGCTATGAAATTCCCTCTTATCTATGTCCACATCAATTCTTCCATTCTTTGAGAACAATTCCAAGATCTTGGTACATAGATGAGGGGACAATAAGACAAAGAACATGTTGGAAGATACTACATAGTCAGTTATGTCATGACTTGTCATTTTCTGGTAAGACTTCCGAAATCACATCAATTATGCAACAAATCAATAGGATATTGTTTAGTAATGAATTTAATCCTAAATATCCACTTAGATTCTATCATAAGAATTAACATTTTCTTGAGTATATTTTTTACCCTTCTCCTTTGAAAATACCCATGGCTTGTAGTAAAAATGACAAGGACCCAGTCGATCCTGAGGAGTTGGAGGAGCTCAGACATTTAACATTTTAGGAGTCCACAGGAACAAGAGAAGTCAAGGATATACCATATCAAGTGATACTAGTATCTCATACACTCATCCTTTGAATATGTGGAAAGTGAATATTGGAAGCGAAGAACATCCTAAGATGGAATCTATAGGAGAGTATTGGGATCAAACAAGTATGACAAAGATACAGGATCTATTGCAGGAGTATGAGGATCTGTTTCCTAAATAAATTTCATGATTGAAAGTGATTAGGGGATACTTAAGAGAGATGAATATATAATTGAATCCACATTCTAAGTCAGTCAAGCACTTACCGCACTTCTTGAATCTGAGAGTCAAGGAAAATGTTAAGAAGGAGATTGATAGAATTCTTGCAGTTGGTTTGATTTTCCCTATGGATGAGGTTGACTAGATTACTCCTATAGTGATACAGAGTAAGAAAGATATTGACAATATAAGAGTTTATGTGGATTACACTAGTTTGAACTCATCTTGTGTACACAACCCATTTCCTACTCCCTTTAGTTATGAAGTCCTTGATCAAGTGGTGGACAATGAAGTTTATTCTTTTACATATGGATTCTCAAGTTATCATCAAGTCAGAATTACAGAAGAGGATAAAAGAAATATTAATTTCACTACAGAATAGAGTTCATTTTTCTATAATGTCATGCCCTTTGGAGTGAAGAATGCTCCTGCTATTTTCTCTCAAATTGTGATTGCTTCCTTTCAAGAGTTTATTCATAGGTTCCTTGAAGTGTATATGGATGAATGGATGATATATAGTTTTTTGAAGGAACACACATGTTTATTATGGTTGATGTTCAAACGCTATAGAGAGTTACATATTTCTCTAAGCATGAAGCAGTGTATCTTTTGTGTTGCTTTTGGCAATCTGCTGGGACACATCATATGTAGGGAAGGAGTTTTGGTCGATCCTACAAAGGTTGTTTTCATACTGAATATGCCTCCTCCTGCGGTTGTTAATGATATGTAGTCAACTTTGGGACACAATGGGTATTGTTACATATTTATCAGAAATTCAGAAGCATAACTTCCCCACTGGAGAAATTGCTGAAGAAATATAAATTCTTTAGTTGGAAACTAGAGTCTGATCAAGCCTTCGACATTCTCAAAGAAAAGTTGATTATTTTCCCTATTTTGATATATCCAAGTTGGAAGGTGGAATTCCATGTACACATCGATGCTTTTGTTGTTTTCTGGGTTTCATCCTCGCACAACCTGGTGAAGGAAATCTGGACCATCCCATCTATTTTTCTAGTAGGAAGCTATTTAAAGCCAAGTGCAACTACACGACCACTAAAAGAGAAGGTTTGGAAATGATCTATGCTTTGAAAAACTTTAGACACTATATTTTAGGAGGTCATTTTAAATTATTTATTGACCATTCAACTATGAAATATCTAGTCAATAAGCCTATGCTAGAATGGAGGATTTGTAGGTGGTTGTTTCTCTTTCATGAGTTTTCCTTTAAGGTAATTGTAAATCATGGAAAATTTAATGTTGGTCATGATCATATGTCCCACTGGAGTCAAGGGAGAGTGGAACATATGTATATGATAAACTCCCAAATGTAGATCTATTTAATATTGAGGCGATCCCTAATCACCTTTATGATATTGCATTATTTCTGACTACTGGTACTGTACCTAATGGATATTCTGCAACTCAGAAAAGGAACCTTGTAATTTAAGATGCATACTGTCATTTGATTGTTGGAAATTTGTACAAGTTGGGGATGGAAAACATCTTGAGAAGGTGTGTACTCAACCATGAGTGGCCTGAGATATTGTGGGAATTCCATAGAGGAGTTGCAGGAGGACATGTTGGAGGGAAAGTAGCTGCAAAGAAGATACTTCAAGTTGGATTATGGTGGCCAATAATTTTCAAGGATTTTAAGAACTATGCCAAAGCTTGTGATGTATGTCAGAGGGTTGGTAAGTCATCACACAGAGATGATTTTCCTTTAAATCTTGTTTAGGCTCTTCAAGATTTTGAGAAATGGGAAGTTGATTTTATAGGGCTCATCAATCTGTTGTCCAAGCACTCCAAGGCACGCTATATCATCACTCCTATATACTATCTTACCCACTGGGAGGAAGCAGAATCGGTCATGGATTGCACTATAGATACAATAGCCAAGTTTATCTTTGAGAATATTATTACCTGGTTTGGGTTCCCTAGGAGTTTAAACAATTACCAAGGTGCATATTTTATTAAAGAAATGATAGCCACTCTCACTCATGAGTTCCTGATCCATCATCACAAAAGTAGTATGTATCATCTACAAGAAAATGATACAATAGAGGCATTTAACAAGATTCTGTAGAAAGGATTAGCCAAGGTATGTTTCACAAATAGGGATGAATGGGATAAAAGAGTTCTAGTAGTATTATGGGCTTACAAGACTACTACAAATAAGCTGCATAAGTGCACTCCTTTCCAATTAGTCTATGGTAGAGAAGCATTTGTCCCAGCTGAGTTTATCACCCCCAATTATATATTTTACATGTTACTCATATGGAGTATGATGAATCAGTTGTGGAAAGGGTTGTAGAGCTATTAGAATTGGATGAAGAAATATTTCTGGTTGATTTTCATCAGACTATAGAAAATGATAGGAAAAAGGTTTGGAATGGAAAGCACATTAAGACTAATACTTTTACACAAGGTGATCGAGTTTTTTTATTTGATTGCAAGTATCAAAAGAATCCAAGGAAGTTACAAATGAAAAATTGTCTTGGACCATTGATAGTTGTGGAAATTCAGGAATTAGAAGTTGTCAGTCTAGCACAAATAAATGGTATTCTTCATTTGAGATGGGTGAATGGTTGCTATGGGGAAAATCCCCCTATACTAGGTCTAGGTACATGCAGAGCGTTGACTTCCCTTAAAATACTGTTCTACCCTTAAGTTACCCCAAAACTATCTAAACAAAATGACAAGAGAGAGGAAAGAAGGTCAAATGGGTGCACCTTTAGTCCTTGTGGCCGCTGTAGACCTCTTTCTCCTTTGCATCTTCCTACATTATGGGTCTCCTCTGAAAGATGACCTGCAAAAAGCTTAGGAAAACAATGCTACAATGCATACAATCTCTACTTATCATTTTCAATGTTAAGATATATACATAGATGCATAAAGACATAATGTTTTGGGACAAGAATGAACTTGTTTATTAAGTTTCAAGATAAAAATGATTGCAACCATTGTCGGTAATCGCTCCACGAACCAGGTCCTGGCTCCTCTATCATGGCTCCAAGTGCATCAATCCCATGCTTTCCTCTCAGAACCAACTTGTCACGTGGGAAAGGAAAAAGGGTTGTATAAAGAGAAAAGGTTGGAGGGGAATGATGAGGCCAAAACTCTGAATAGGATGCAAAACTTGGGCTAAGAAGGGGAATAAATTTTGGTAGAGTTTTCTTATTCTCTTGCTTTTCTTGTCAAATGATACTCAAATACCTCTTTTTATATGAGAAAAATATGGTTATTCGGTTTGGGGACAAGCTACAATGGGTAAAATGGTTGGGAAACCCTCAATAGCTCATAAACTTTGCCGAATTCCTTTCAATTTTATATTTTTTGCAATTTTTGGAGGTAATTGTAGGCTAACTAGTATGCATCTCACATATATATGATGGATAACTAGTATGCAACATGTGTATGTACATGGGATATCAGTTCAGCAGGATGTGTACATGTTCCAAAAAATGGTTTTTTAAGAAGAAGCCTCAGTAGTATTTTGGTAAAATATGTAAGTTGAAAGGTGAATGTATTGTATGCACAAGTACAACATTTTTGGACTATAACAGATGCCCCTTAATATGTGAGGTTAGAAAAGAAATTGATGGTCGAAATACATTACAATATCTTTACCAACAGGAAGGAATAGAGTAGAGTGATCCTAGGATGAGTGTTCGAGAGCGTGCTATCTACAAAACAATGATAATATCTCCAAGGAGGGCATACCTACGCTCGCAATGAAATAAGCATGGCTGCCAATAAAGTACACTGCAGATCCATGTCATATAAATGTATATATAAAGTGTAGCCGTGAGTAATACATAACAGATATATATCTCAAAATCATTCAATGATATACAAGTAAAATATAATATGCATCTTTAAGAAGCACCGATGCATGTGGTTGGAAATGAGTACGTCAGAGATCGAGCAACAAATTCAAAATATTCAACAACTTAGGTAGGAGTACAACAAGAGTGTAATACTCACTACTCTGAGGTCTTTGACATGCCATCGGGGAAAGACTGAAATATCTCAATAATCAGGCACAAAACTTCATGGATTTTGAATGTGAAATTGACAGGACTCTCGGGATGGCTGACTCATGAAATTCAAGAGACAAACTGCAGAATGGTCGACTTAGGTTGGATAAAACTTCCCTTGGAAAAAATTGCGACAAAATGATGAGACTCATGTAGCATAATATTGACATAAGTCTGTGATATAGGAGGCACCACAAACTCTCCATATGTTTGTAAGAGTAACCAAATGGAGGAGGACACAACTCTATGTAGAGGGAATAGCTTCCTAAGGTCATACTAGATCCCAATGCTTGGCGAACAAACGAAAGGATGTGATTTGTCCAAGGGAAACTGTCTTGCTTCCGAAAAAAGAGGATGTATATCCCGACCCATATTTTTGGAATATTTGATTTTTTTTTGTCTTTTTTCAACATTTTAACGAGCTTGAAAAAGAATAAAAGAATGCTACGTTACAAAGGAGGAATGAGCGTCGCTGGAAAGAAAACTAGTTCCAAGAGCATGGAACATACTGATGCTTAGTGCAAGGAGACATGTGCAGGATAAGGACACTCAAAAAAATTCCTCCATGGTTCAAGGTGTCAGATTGCAAGGGCATAAAGTGATACAAGTCTTTCATTTAAGGAATGATTTGAAGGTTTAGTTAATAACAACATGAATCCAACATTAGGCCAAAGATGAAAGGATGAGACCTGTGATGCGATTAAATATGACACAACATGACTCCTTCCATGTGAAGTTTTATGAGCTCAGAGAAGGTAATATCGATGTTTTTTCATGTTTAGAGAGTCTAAAAAACACTAAAAGAGGACTCCATAGTGTTCCTTTTTCGTAATTAATCCAATCGGTTCGGAAAAGGGTTAAAATTATACTAAAATGACGTCTCTTCAAAACCATTTTAACGAGTGTGATTGAGACAAGATCACTTGGCTATGTTTTCAATTTTAAGGAGTCTAAAAAGAGCTTAACTATGGACTCACATAATTTTTCTAAGTTTAGTCTCCTTATCCCAAAAAAGTATAAAATATAACTTAGAAGAACTCTCCTGGTGAGACAGATCTCCCGAGGCATACCTTTTTCCTGGATAATTTATTGGCGGGAAAAAGGGTTAAACTTATTCCAAATAAATTATTTTCTAGACCAATTAACGAGTGTGAAAGGAACAAGGTCACTTGACAATATTTTCATATTTAGGGAGTCTGAAAAGATCTTAACTATGGGCTCCTAGGGGGTTCCTTTTTCATAAGTAATCTCCAAGGCCTGAAAAAGAGATAAACCAAAACCAAGGAGAATGTTCCTTTTTCAAAAACTTAGTCCCTCGGGCCCGAAAATGGGTTAAACTTATGCCTAAGAATACTCTCCTAGAGAACCAAATATCCTATGGAATACCTTTATTCATAAACTAACCATCCAGACTGAAAAAGGGGTAAACTACCACCGAACAAATATTCCTTCAAATTTGAGTTTGGCGAGCGTGAAGGGAAACAAGATCGCTCGACTATATTTTAAATTTTAGAGAGTCTGAAAAGGGATTAAAGAAGACTCCAGAGGGGATTCTTTTCTCAAATAATATAGATGTGATCGAAAATAATAAGTAAACTCTCGTTGGATGTTTATTTCAATAATTAAATGAGCCTGAAAGACAACAAACTATTCTCATGGGGAGTCCTTCAGGTAAGATCCAGAAAAGATGAAGAAGAATGAGGCTTCAAAATGAAATCATGGAAGGACTAAAAGGACTCCCAAGCCTATGGAAAAACAACTCACAACATCGACACCAATAATGCAACAAAGGATCTACCTAGGGAATCCATGTAGAGGAAGGATCTACCACCTAATTACGACACTTCTAAAGGAGCAAAGAAGGTTATGTGTCACACTTCGGTGGGATCAATCCTATGGTGAAGTGGAAAAGTCAATAATATGTAGAATGCAAGGTGGTGAAAACCAAACTTATATGAAAATGTCAAAAAACGACTTTCACCATGGGATGATATAAGTGTAACCCATCTCAAGAAAATACCAAACGAAAAGAACAAGTTGATTAGAATGACCCGAGGATCTCTCAAAAGGGAACTCAAGTAGTTACCAAGTCAAGAAAGGGGAAAAGGGACCAAATTAGGGAAAAAGGGCCCAAAAAATCTATAAATAGAGGTGGACAACTAATTTTAACAATCGCACTTTGGAAAATAACCAAAAATGTCAAAAACCATCTTCCTCAAAATGTGAATTCAAGGAGATACGGTGGATGAAAGATCTTCACACTAGGAACAAGTACAAACAACCTTTAATTTCATTTTCATGCATCCTTTTATGCTTAATTTAAGGTTTGGAAGGTGCACACCTTTCTAAAAAGGTCGAGCCTAGGTGTATGTAGGATTTCCATGTTTATCCCGCATTTGTACGTGGGAAAAGTAACACTTAGCCCACGTACATATGCGACTGTCTTAAAGACAACCCACATACACCTCTTTTAATGTGCAAAAAAGATGAAACATTTTCTAATCCCTTCCAAATTTTGTGCAACAGGATGTATGTCCATTAGTGGGAAAGGGAACATGAAGAATTGGCTATCTTGGTGGAGGAGGATCTCGGGGATATTTCCATGCTGAAATAGTGTGGGATGTGGAAGTTATTCTAGAGTCCGTTCATGAGGGCACAAACTAGACTATTGAACCACTTGATAGAGTATCGAAATCCAGATGCAAATACATTTATACTAGAGGGTCAGTCACTGAATCCGAAAATGAAGGACATATACTTATTGACCTACCTCTCTAGGAGGGGGGATACGGTCAACATGATGACCTTTCATATAGGGCCGTACAAAATAGAGGAATATATTGGTATGTACTGTGAGGCAGGCACTAAGAAAGCAGGATCTTAGGTTCTGATACACAAGATTACCAGCCTCAGTCTCTAGATTGTACTGTTCATGATTGGATGGATCATTGGATATGCAACACTTCACCAGGATTCCCATGCACAGATTCATTGTGCAGTTCAGTGCTTGGATGCCACTATTTTTTATTGGAGCACTACCATGCTTACATGCATGAAGAAACAAATCACTGACTTTCGCATGAGGATGAAAAAGAACTTCAGGTTTGGGACTGTATTGTGCGCTTTATTCTTTGAAAGAGTTCCTAGACCTAGCTCGAGGGAGACAATATGAGGTCACATCGCCTCCTTTCCGACATTATGCAGGTGGGAAACATTGTTGCCTAGACAGGGTGCAGGGAGGGTTGAAGAGACCTTCGATGACAATTTTTTTTATTGGTGGGCCTATCAGATTCCAGTGATAGAGGACTATCCATATGTAGGGATAAGTTTACTAAGGGATCCTAATATTCCCATGCTCCCTGGTGAGAAGCGCAGAGAGATAGGTAAACACATTTCAAAGTTATTATTATTATTATTTTTTTTAAATATTATCATTTTTATGTAATGTCAAAGTATCGACTCAAATATCTGTTATATATAGATGTGGGATCAATGCGACCAACTGACTTCACCAGGACCAAGTGTCATCCATGAGCAAAGGTCGGAGTAGAAGAATCAAGAAGGCCAGCAGCTGCAAGAGGACCCCCAACTAGGGAGGCCGAGAGAGTACTGCGGTGAGTAGAGAGAAACCTGATGGCTCTCACTTGTGTGTTACCCATGGAAGAGATAAAGGACCTACCCCTGGCCATGCAACCACATGTAGTAGGGGTGCCTAGAACTTGGGTCCAGTTTTTCCATCATATTTCGAATGTCGTACTTCATTACAGTAGGGCCAATAGGACAATACCATAGTTAGTTTTGGACCAAATATGTGTTGAGGGAACTTTTTGTACTCTATACTGAGGGTTTGAGCCCAATGATGTATACCGGCTCTATTTGAGGCTTTATGGCCCACTTTGTACTTATGACACTATTTTGGGGATATATTATATATACATCTTTTTTCCTTATGGATAAACATTTTGTAGAAATGTATTTTACATGTGTTTGTGTGTGTTTTTTACTTTTATGTATGAACAACATGCCAATCTAATACTTGATTAGCCAACATATTAGCTAGTTGATTAGATCTACTAGGAACATGAATATAAGTAATATAATTGAAAGAGCGTTCTAAGATATGTACCCTAAGGAATCGTCCGTGAAGGGTGGGATCATAAACATGGTATACCACGATTAACTAAGACAGGACCAATTGAGCATCCCGATAGACCTAGAGGCAAGAAATATCATGTGACAAGGCGTCATGTAGTAACTCTATTACTACACTATACTCAACAATGTTATTGGTTGCTTCACCCAGAAAAACACCTCCAGAAGACAACAACCGACCAAAAGGTGTAAAAATAACCCAAGCTGTAGAATCAAGCCTCCGAGTGTGTCGACTAGCACCATCCACGAACCCAACATAGACCATGGGAATCACTTGACATCTACCACAGTGAAAATAAAACACAATAACTACATATCCATAAAACACAAAGACAAAAATGTATAAAATAATATACATACACACATATATATATATATATATATATATATATATATAAGAATTCATGCTCAGGAGACTGACCTAAGTGTAATACCTCTTAAGGTAGAGCCCATTTCTAGGCTCCGATAAAGTGTTACCCCCAAAATCAACTAGATGATAAGCACCCTTTTCTAAGACTTCTTTCACAATGAAAGGTCTAAACCACATGGGTTTGAACTTGCTTACCCCCAAGGGATATTTATATTGGTCATAGACTAGGACAATATCACCTTCAAAGAAAATCCAAGGGTGTAGGGACTGATCATACCGACACTTGACACCTTGTTTGTGAGCCTCATTATCCAAGGTTGCATCTCGGCACTGCTCATCGAGTTGTTCGAGATATAAAAGACGTTCTTCAAGCGGTGTAGTGTTGGGAAGTAGTTCCACTGCCAACTTTAGAGAAGGGATTTGAACTTCAATGGGAAAGGTTGCCTCCAGCCCGTAGACAAGTTGAAAAGTTGAAAAATCGGTAGCAGTCTTGACTGATGTTTGATAAATCCAAAGCGTCGAGTACAACATCAAATGCCAATTTTACTTGGCCGAATTAATTGTTCACTGTAGAATACTCTTGGGAGAATTATTAACAACCTATACCCAACCATTCGCATGTGGGTAATAAGGTGATGAATGTTCCTATTCAAACCCTAGTTTTGATGTTAATTCAGACATCATTTTTTTCTTGAATTGACTCCCATGGTTTGTGACAATCTCCTTCAGAATACTGAACCTAGCTACAATTAGGTTGAAAATGAAAAGGGCAGTCATCTCCCTATCATTTCTGAATGTTAGCATAGATTCGACCCACTTAGTAAAGTATTATACTACTAAAATTGATATAGCGATGCCCCCTAGCTGAAACTGGGTGACATGTAGTGAAATCAATCCCCCACTTGGTGAAGGAACCGACGAAAATAACTGGGAACATAGGAGATGGGTGTGCCCGCATATTCCAAGAGAAGATCTAACATGGGTGACACTTCTTGACTACCTCTTTACAATATTTGATTAATGAGGGACAAAAGTATCCAACACAAAGAATATTTTGGACTGTTTCCAACCCAGATAGGTGACCACCACATGCTCCTGTGTGACAGTCATTTAAAACAAGATCTTATTCTTTGTGAGTGAGACATCATAGGAGAATGAAATTGACTCCTCGACGATATAAAGTTTCATCAAGGATAATATAGTTCCTCTCTTGGTGGCATATTCGTCAACACTCATCACCAGAAGCAGAAGAAGGGAACTTCAAAGACTGAAGATACACTAGTATATCCCCATACCAAGGGTCCAAAGATGTGATAAGAAAAATATCTTTGTTGATCAGTGACTCTTCGGGAGAAATATCACCACTCTTGACTGGAAGTTCCGAGATTAGTTCAGGAAAGACTAGAGACTTTTTAGATTTCACCAAAACAAAATCCAAGTCAAACTCTTGTAGGATGACAATCCATCGAACGATTTTTCTGCCGATGACCCATAGTCTTAAAACATATTGAAAAGGGTTGACAACGGCTATGACGATGGTCTTGCAAAGTAAAATATAATGAAAGAACCATTGGATAGCTTGAACAACTGCCAAAGTGAGTTTCTCAACATACGAGTAGTTGAGTTCTAGTCCAACTAGGATTCAACTAAGATAGTAGATAACATGCTCTTCGAGGGCATCATCCTCCTAGACCAATACCATGTTGATAGTAGACTCTGTGACAACCAAATACACCAAGAAATTCTTTCCATAATAAAGAGGAATGAGCAGAGGGGTAGACTTCAGAGCATGTTTCAACACATCAAAAGAGCGATGAGTTGCTTCATCCCAACAAAATGGGACCCCTTTTTTCAAGAGACGCATGAACCCTTTAGTAATCTCGACATAGTTAGCAACAAAACGATGAATAAAATTGGCTTTCCATTATAGACTCTGAAGCTAGGGAATTGTGCTTGGGGGAGGCAATTGAATGCTTTCCTCAAAATTCAGAAGATCGACCATGATCCCTCTAGTTGACATGATGAAACCTAACAAGCATCCCGATGTTACGCAAAAACTACACTTGTTTAGATTCTGGTGAATCCAATAGTAGTGACACCTCTCAAATATTTGTCGTAAATGGGAAGGATGATCAGATCTCTTATGATAACATGATTCCAAATCATCGAGATACGCCTTGACTATATGTTTGAGCTCATGGAAAGAAAACGACATGGCCCGTTGAAAAGTGGCTCCAACATTCTTAAGGCTAAAAGGAATTTTTCTATACGTGAATGTACCCCAAGGACAAATAAAATTCGTTTTATGTTGGTCCTCGGGCTTGATATGAATTTGATTGTACCCAGAAAAACCATCCATGAAATAAAGTACCTCAGAACCTGCACATTCATCAACAAGTTGGTCAATAAATGGGGTTGGAAAATTGTCTTTTGGTCAAGCTTTGTTCAGGTCGCTAAAGTCCATACATACATGGAATGTACCTTGCTTCTTGTTGACAAGAGCAGGGTTTGATACAATGCTACAAAAAATACAATATCTACTTATCACTTTCAATGTTCAGATATAGACATAGATGCATAAATAAATAATGTTTTGGGACAAGAATGAACTCTTTTATTAAGTTTCAAGAAAAAAATGATTACAACCTTTGTCGGCAATCACTCCATGAACCAGGTCTAGGATCCTCTATCATGGATCCAAGTGCATAAATCCCATGCTTTCCTCTCACAACCAAATTTTCACTTGGGAAAGGAAAAATTCTTGTATAAGGAGAAAGGGTTGGAGGGGAATGCTAAGGAAAAAACTTAGAATAGGATGCAAAACTTGGGCTAAGAAGGGGAAGGGATTTTAGGAAATTTTTCTTGTTCTCTTTATTGTATTTTCAAATGAGACCCCAAGACCTCTTTTTATATGATAAAAATATGGTTATTCAGTTGGGGATGGGATACAATGGTTAAAATGGTTGGGAAACCCTCTATAGCCTGTAAACTCCGCCAAATTCCTTGCAATTTTATATTTTTTACAATTTTTGGAGGTAAATGCAGGCTAACTAGTATGCAACTCACATATGTATGCATGATAACTAGTATGTGAAATGTGTGTGTACATGGGATATCGGTTTAGTAGGATGCCTACATGTTCCAAAAAATGGTTTTTTAAGAAGAAGCCTCAACAATATTTTGGTAAAATATGTAAGTGGAAAGGCCAATGTCTTGTATGCATAGGTAAGGCATTTTTGGACTATAAAAATGATTCATTCATGAACACCTACATTTATGATCATTTAAAGAGGTTCCACAACACTCTTATCATGGGGAGTGAATAAAGTAGGTTGGTTTCTATTTTGTGTTGTCATTTTCCCTATTCGTCCAATAAGAAATGACATGTCCAACTGTCACTTGTCCTAGATTCTTCCAATAAACTACTATTTTGTTGAATAGTAGTTTCTGAGATTGTTGGAAGTAGGCCAAATCAGAAAGAAGGCTATTTTGGGAAGAAAGGCATGCACGAGGAGAGTGACAACTAGAGGGAGAAGCAACATGCACGCATACATGGAAGACCTAACGACGTTAGAGTTATGGTTTTTGTAATACATTGTAATGGTTGATGAGCCAAGAAAGACATATATATATATAGATACCTAGGAGGTCAAAAAGAGAGGTGAAAGGGATGGAAAAAGAAAGAGAATAGAAGAGTTCTGATCTATGGAGTATCGATAACACTACTGTAATATGATACATTTTCATAAGTTGTTGAGTTGTAGGGTGGTTTAGGAGGGTAGATCATGGGGGTTAGATCATAGGCTAAGGATCCTGGTTTGATCTAGTCCACCTCATAATAGATCTTGACCCGCTTGAGAACGAGTTG
Source organism: Picea engelmannii (assembly GCA_009831015.1). Classification (NCBI taxonomy): domain Eukaryota; kingdom Viridiplantae; phylum Streptophyta; class Pinopsida; order Pinales; family Pinaceae; genus Picea; species Picea engelmannii. The sequence continues at coordinate 271,861 of ML784593.1, forward strand.
TAAAGCGCACGATGTTGTAGTTTTAGAACTACCATAATAGAAGAGCTTGAGAGCCAGATCTTTGTGGATGTAGCCCAGGAGGGGGTGAACCATGGTAAAACCCGTGTTATGTGATTGAATTCTTGTGTCTCTTTTACTGTCTATGAATGAATGTTATAATAATGTATGAATGAATTACTTAATCCAATTACATTACATGCACAAAGTAGAATGCCAATATGTTTCTTTAATAATTAAATAGAACTCTCGGTGCACACTTCACAGATCCCCATTCAATCCTGGATTGCAATCACTTGAGTATTGCATTCACCCATTAAGAATATCTTAGGTGAGACTGTGTAGTGTACTCTATGTACTGTGTTGACTTTTGGTTTTCCAGGAGGGCTGATAGTTTTAGAGGTTTTTTTGGATCCCTAGTAGACCTGAACGTGGGTCAATCATGTTAAAAGTATAACTCAGATAAGAAACCAACAAATGGTTTTGTTGTCGGTTGGAACAACATAGGATTGCATGGATGTGATCTGTTGAAGATCTGATAAAAGGAGGTAAGATATGCGGAAGGAGGGTCAAAATAATATCGAATTAGACGACAAGAAGGTGAGAGAATGCACCGCTAGAAGGGGATGTTGAGATTGTGGAATCCCACAAAAGAAGATATTGAAAGATGGTTGAAGACAAAGGATCTAGAGTTTGAGCAGAAAGATAATAGAAACCCTTGAGTAACACCACGCAAATATCTTGAGAAGTATGTGTTTATTGATCTTCATGAAGTATTTTTTTGTGATTTTCCACACTTATTGCAGGAGCGGATATTGAGGTTGAAGGAAAACCACGCAAAAAATCGGATCCGATAGTTAGAGATAACCTCATTTCAGATTGTGCAGTTATAGCAGGTGAATAATAAATTCACGCGCACAGTATAATTTTGGCTCGACAATATTGTAGCAGGATTTATAAGAGAATTTGCAGTAGATACTGTGAAGTTGTACAATGTAGCAGAGAAAGAGTTTCTACGAGTTCCTTGAGGAAGGTAAATTAGATCGTTGTATACTTCTATTAAGATATTGATATATAACAAAGGCGTAATGACAATGGAATCAGACAACTAAACTTCCCTACGTGCATGGGGGAAGGGGGGAAGCACTGGCGGGAAAAGGAGAAATGGAAGGAGAAGTGGATAAAGGAAAGAAGGAGGAAGCCTTGGACCCAATCATGATGGATGACTACCAGATCAAGCGTATCATGGAGACAACTAGAAATACACGTAGTGGAGTACCCTACCAATACAAGGTAAACACCAAGAAGAGAGCCATAACTGCGAGGGAAGGCTTGGCATGCGATGAAGAGGAGGTAGAGGATCTCCAGGATGTGGAGCAGATTTAGGAAATCCTGTGCGCAAAATATGAGAGGAAGACGATAGGTCCAAGAGATGGAATATAAATCAACAATCCTATCCATATTAATGTCAGTGTGGACTCCAGAAACCCATGTGCGACTAACACACCAAAAAGCACACCATCGTTTAGACAACCAAATTTTAGGAGAAGGAACACAACAGGAAGTACATCTACACAAGGAAAAACAATTGGGGAAGCCAGTTCAGGAAGAATTAGTCAAGTATCTACACCACGCAGAGGTAGTAGTTCAACATTCATGATGTCAGGACACGATCCCACCACCAGGTTACCAAAATTCAAAGGAGAAGCATCGGAGGACCCGTAAAAGCACTTGTTTATCTGTGAAAAGATCTGGGAAGAAAAATAGATCATAGACGCGGACACTAAAATTGCACAGTTATCTATCACACTAAGGGATCGTGCACTGGATTGGTATATGAGTTTAGCCATAAATAATCCACTAGGGACAACCAGAACGATCGCGGATATCAAAAAATTGTTGATAAATGAGTTTCGGAAGCCAAGTTCAGAGGACCAATACATGAACGAGATGATAGAAATTAGACAGAAACTAGGAGAATCTATATGAGAGATTGACTAGAGATTCAAGCAACTAAAAGAAAAGTTGAAATATCTCGTGACATATATGCAACACATGCATTTTTTCGTCAATTCACTATTACCACACTTAAAATACCCATTGCGACARCAGAAGTTTTAGACATAGGAGGAGGCTCTACAGGCAGCCCTACAACAAGAGGAAAACCAATATTAGAAGACAAACCCATCCATCGAGGAGTTGAAGGAGGAAATGAAGAACTTAACATTCCAGCTAAACTAGAAMAAAAGTAAGGACACACGAGAAGCCATTTGTCATACCACGTGCAGGACATAAGGACACCATCAGAACGAATTTCCTACATTTGCACAGTACATGGCAGCAGGAATGCCAAACCCGTTACCAACATGACGACTATGGTGTGAAATYTGTAAGAAATAGGGCCACGATCTATATCACTTCCCAATGATGCAGAAGTACTAGACAGTCCCAAAGAGTTCATATTGCAAATTTTGCAAGTCAATAGGCCATGCTGACAAAGACTGTAGAACCATGGAGTTGATGAGAGAGAGGACATTAGATGCATATAGGGTGTAGGCAGAGATGATGACTAGGCTAGCCACACCTCATTTTAACCAGGTACCAATCCCATACAACACTATGCAACAACCATATAATTTTTCATAACCATAATGAAACACAACACAACCCGAGTACAATACCCCACAATACAATTAGGTGCCTCCATATAATGTTTCGTGAGAGGATTGAGCTGGCTATTGAGGTGGAGGATGAGCAAGGTGAGGTTTTGGATGAGGAATAGGACTAGTAGTATGTCACAATTTTCAACAACTAGGACATTATGCAAGAGAGTGTCCATTTCCACCAACGACTTGTATGTATTGTCACACATTAGATCACGATACATAAGAATGTCCTACATTATTATGGAAGATCCAGGAAAAGAGGAATAAGAACAATTAGAATGTTCAATGGATTTTAGTAGAAGCGAGGGATGAAGGAAGAAAAATCAACATAGTTATGCATGGAGGAGATAAAATAGGGATTGATGTAGTATGACAAGAGCCAATACAACATCAATGGGTAAAGAAGAATGTCAAACCAAGGAGGTAGTTTAATGTGCATAATGAGAAGAAAACATTTAAGAAATATAGAAAAGAATTTATGGATCTTGACATTGCGTCGACCTCAACTAGGCAACACAATAAAGATGTACTAGAGTACGAGATGCCTCCATCGTTGGATCATACCAAAGGAATGCAGTCCTTGGGACAAGTAAGTACAATCAAAGGATTTTTACAATCATGTGTAAAATTACTAAATCATCCATCCTCTGTCAAATTATTAAAAAATATATTAGAAAGATTTACCATAGAGATAGAAGGAAAACTAGAACAAAAAACAATCAATCGCCTACATATAAGGAGAATAAAAAGTAGGGCGTGCAGGCTGAATGCCAACATTGGATATTTCAACATGGGAGATATCATATTGGATCTAGGATCCAAAGTTAATGTATTACCCAAGAAGACATGGAAATGTATGGGGGATCCCACACTAGGATATTCACCCATTCAACTGAAATTAGCAAATCAACACAGAGTTCTACCAATTGGGATATTGAAAGGAGTAACAATAGATCTGGACGAAGTGCGCACTAAAGAAGACTTTGAAGTAATAGAGATAGTGGATGACACAACACCTTACCCAAAATTTCTCGGATTGGATTGGGTGTCTGATAACTAGGCCATAATCAACTTAAAGACATGAAAAATGACCTTCGAGTCAGGACAATACAGGTTCATTGCGCCATTAGACCCATCAGAATGGGAAAGGTTCGTAGAGCCCACTTGCTTGGACTTGGAGGAAATTAGCCAGTTGTATAGAACAAGTGTGCGAGATGAGGATTAATTAAACCTTACTGTAGATGGGATACTCAGTTGGTGAAGCATTACTTCGTGTGCTTCAGACTCAGATACAGGTTTAGAGAACTAGCAACAGAGGCTACACAAAGTTTCCACAATAAGATGCACAAGAATAGACTGCGTAGTAAGATGGGTAGGTACAAAGATAAGGGAAACACCCAGTTTCCATGGGGTAAATGATATATAAGCATTCTTGATACAATACAAAGATGAAATGTTAGAAAATCAGAGAATCTTAGCACTAGATATAGCACTCAAGGCCACACCTGCAAGATGGTGGGGCGCACACAAGAAAACAATGACATAATGGTACCAATGTAAGTGGTTACTTCGCATAAGATTTGGCGTAGAACAAAGAAGCAACTAGAAACAAAAGTACGATGGATAGGGGGCACCAATAGAACACTTGGAGAAGTGTAGAGCGTTGTGGAGAATGATACCCCCAGAGGAATGGCCTCATTATTTCATACATACATTAGAGGGCATTCCAGCAAACTGGTATACGGACCAGGAACTGTGCAGAGGAACTACGAGATGGATAGTACTACAAAAGAAATTTATAGCCACTTTCTCATTTGAACATCAGAACCCCAACATAGATGGATCACTTAAACAAATAATAGGGGTGATATTCATTAAAGAACTAGAGGTCAAACTCATAACAAAGGAACAACAATGGAACAGACAAACAGTGAAATAATTGTTGTCATGCTATGATGTGCAGGAAGAAGTAACAGATGAAGACGATCCACGCGATATTTAGATTGATGAAGCTGAAGGTGAAAGAGAAGTGGAAGGTCGATCTCGAGAATTATAAGTAATTGTTGTGTCAATAAAGGTAAATAAAGTCAACATTGGGACAGTTGAGAATCCCAAAATGGCCAACATTGGAGACTACTGGGATGAGAAAACAATGGAAAGAATAACAGAGTTACTGCGCGAGTACAATGACTTGTTCCCCACAACATTCACAGAAATGAAGGGCATAGTAGGAGAGCTAGGTGAAATTAATATACCACTCAAAGTTGAGGCAAGACCGATCATACATCGACCATACAGACTAAATCCAATATATAAGCAAAAAGTCAAAGTTGAGATCGATAGGATGCTCGAAGATGGAATCATAGAACCTGTGGAAAAATCAGAATGGATAAGGCCAATGGTAGTTCATGAGAAAAAATAAGGTGGGATAAGAATATGCGTCGACTTGAGGAAGTTGAATGATGCATGCCTACATGACCCGTTCCCTACACCCTTCACAGATGAAGTTTTGGAGAACGTAGGAGGACAGGAATTTTATTCATTCACTAACAGATTTTTAGGATACCATCAGATCAAGATAGTACCGGAAGACATATACAATACCACTTTTTCTACAGGATGGGGATCCTACCAGTACATGGTAATGTTGTTTGGATTGAAGAATGAACCAACAATATTTTCCAGAGTATTCATAGTTGCATTTAAATAATTTATCCACAAGTTTCTAGAGGTATACTTGGAATTTTGGACAATCTATATTATGTTGAAATAACATGTAGATGTCTTGTGGCTAATGTTAGAAAGATGCGGGCAGTGCCATATATCATTAAACATCAAGAAATGCATCTTCAGAACACCGTTTGGGATACTATTGGGCCATATAGTATGAAATCAATGTTTACTAATATATCCTGCCAAAATTGCAGTAATCATTAACTTGCCACCTCCAAAAACAGTTCATCAACTAAGAGAAACATTGAGACACACAAGATACTACAGAAAATTTATAAAAGGGTACGGGTAGATCAACACGCCAATGGAGAAACTGTTAAGGAAAGATACAAAGTTCCACTGGAATGAGGATTGTCAGCATGGTCTGGATACGCTGAAAGAAAAGATGGTAACTGGACCAATACTATTATTCCCAGACTGGGAGAAGACATTCCATGCACATGTATATGCATCAACCATAACACTTGGATCTATTATGGCGCATCTAGGAGCAGGAGAATTGGATCACCCTATAGAATTTGCTAATAGAAAACTGTCAGGATCGGAATATAACTACAACATGATAGAGAGGGAAGGCCTAGCTATGGTCTACATGCTTTAGAATTTTAGACACTACTTATTGGGGAAAAATTTTAAGATGTTCACAAACCATTCAACGCTCAAATACCTAGTCAACAAGACAATGTTGGGGGGAAGAATTTGCAGGTGGCTATTGTTCTTTCAAGAATTTGATTTTGAAGTAATAGTCAAACCAGGGAAGTTGAATGAAGGGCCTGATCACCTATCAAGGGTCATGAATGGGGAGGAACCTACCAATTTAAAGGATAAATTTCCGGATGCACAATTATTTTCAGTCTAGATCACCAATGAATACTTCGCATACATCATCCAGTACTTGACTATAGGAAATTCTCCATAGGAATATAACATCGTGCAGAAGAAAAACCTAGTAGTCCAGGCTACATACTATCAGCTAATTGCAGGACACTTATACAAAATGGGTGCAAATAGAATCTTGAGAAGATGTGTGATAGAACATGAAAGACCAAGGATTTTATTAGAAGCTCATGAGGGAATCACAGGAGGACATTACGTAGGAAAATCTATTGTGCATAAGGTATTGCACATAGAACTATGGTGGCCAACTATTCACAGAGACTCAAAAGAGTACTTCCAGAAATGCGATGTATGTCAGAGGGTAGGTAAGCCAAATAGAAGGGATGAGATGCCCCTGCGACCACAGGTAACTTTGCAAGTATTCAAAAAGTGGGAAATATATTTTGTGGGACCAATTAACCCACCAGCCAAAAGGAAAGCAACAAGGCACATTATAACTACGACAGAATACCTAACAAGATGGGAAAAAGCAACACCAGTCAAAGATTGTAGCACAGAGACAACAACACAATTTCTGTTTGAGAAAGTGATCACTATATTTGGTTGCCCAAGGATTTTGATGAGTGACCAAGGCACTCTCTTCATTAATAGTACTATTAAGGCTATTACTAAAGAATTTGAAGTCCATCATCAAAAGAGGACACCATATCATCCACAAGAAAATGGAACAGTAGAAGCCTTTAACAAAATCCTTGAAAATGCACTGACAAAGATCTGTAATGTCAATAGGGATGATAGGGACCTAAAGATACCAGCAATATTGTGGGCATACAAGACCACGTGCAAGAAATTGACAGGACAAACTCCATTTAGATTGGTATATGGAAAAGAAGCAGTGGTGCCACTAGAAGTTTTGGTACACAGTTTGTGCGTAGCAGCAATTACGAACATGACAGAATGAGGCGCAGTGAAGGATAGGTTGAATCAACTAATGATCATGGAAGAGGATAGGATCCTAGCAGGATTCCACCAACAAATTTAGGAAGAAATTGACAAATCTTGGCATGACAGACATATCAAGAGGAAAAATTTCAAGGAAGGAGACTTAGTGTTGATATATGACATTAAATCCCTTCAACACCCAGGAAAACTTAGAATGCACTGGTTAGGACCATACGAAGTAAAATCCATCATAGATGGGGGAGATGTATAATTTAAAGACTTAGGAGGAAGAAAACTCAAAGGGATGATCAATGGGAGCTGAGTGAAGCTGTACAAGGCTAGTCGACCACCCGCAACTTGAAAGTCACTGCACAGTAAAATTAAAAAAAATAATATATATATATATATATATAATGCAAGACATCAAAAGGTAACAACAGATGCATAGTGCGTCGAAAATAGAAGGAGCAGGCACACTCAAAAATTATAGTGGGATAGAAAGTAGGCCAATGGTCACTACAAAGTGGTAACAAGCGAGAAAGGAGGATACGGTAAAAGAAGCGCCAATTGACGTCGACTATCGAAATTGAATGCCAGAAATGAATGATAGGAAACTGCATTAATTGCACCAAATGGATACGAAAAGGGAAATCAATGGAAAGTACAAAGGAACTAACTTCTCAATTAAAGCATAATCACGGTAATGTCTTCGATAAGCTTCAAATGATGACACTACAAAGAAAGCACGTGGGAGCGGAAGTGATATTACGAAATTGGGAAAAGCACATAGCGATAGAGAATATAATGTAGAGAGTGAAGGTTGCAGAGGTTGCAGAGACCACTTAGCTCAACGAACGAAAACTTTATCACCATGGCACCACCCAAACAGGGATAACCGAGCCAGACTTCCAGACAACCCCGAAGTAGTACCAGAGCACAATCACAACCACAGGGAAGCGAACAACAACCATATCATCCCCCAGAAATTGTCAATGTAGATGAAATATCATCACTAGATACAACACCAGAAAGCCCCACACCCATTGTGGAAGAAACCCAACACACAACACTAGCGGGCATGGACATTGGTATGATGGAAGAAGGACAGGGCCAACAAGATGAGGATGCAGGAAACCAAGTGTGACCCGAAAACCCTATAGAATCCCCGATAATCAATGGGACGACTCATAACCAAGAAACGATCACGCCGAAGAGATCATAGACAACCACATCAGAACAACCACAAGAGGGAGCAATGGAAGATGTTACTGGAATACCAGAGGAGTATGTCGAAGAATGAACAATGGAGGATGGAACCTCGAGTCATCCACCATAGTGAAAGGGCAAGGAGACAGTACCTAGGTCATTGTGCAGGCAACCCACCATAGACATTGTCTTTCCATGTATTCCAGAAGGTGTATGTGTATTATCAAATTTGTTAGGCTACATCGAGAAATTGAGGTACTCATACCATGATGTAATAGAGAGGGACAAGTTCCTAGAGTTCACCAAGCGAGTCTACCTATAGACTGTGGGTGCGGGACCCTTTGGTGAACCAATTAATCAACTAGTCCAGTGGGAAATGTTGGTACAGGGGAAGACCTAGGGTTCAATGCTACAACAACACACCAACAAAATCCTAACTACCAGTCCTTTCAGAAACACCTGCGAAGCAGGCGAAGTCTCACCCAAGGTAGAGGCAGGGGGGGGGGTTAGAAGACTCAATTTTATGTAACCAGGCTGAGACACAGATCTGTGATTATAACACTTTGCAGAGTACTTAGGAACAACACACATTAAGTCATTATCTTTATTCACATCATAGATCAAACCCTAAGTATAGATCGACACAGTAACAATGACAAAATATAGATCTCACTTAGCATCAGAAGTTAGATCTAACACATTCAACATAGAAAAATCACTAAGGATTCATAGATCTATCTATCATTCATAATAATCAATGCAATAAGAAGATATACAACATAAGTATCATAGCACAAAGAAAACCATCAACACATGATATACGTGGTTCACCCCAGTGTGGGGCTATTTCCACCAAATGCTTCTGCCTCTTTATTAGGCTTCAATCTCTTACATTCCCTTTCTCTTGTGCACTAAGAAACAGAGCCAAGATTCGCACCAAACAGGTGATCTGCGCACTACGTACCAAATCCACCTTCCCAAAATCAGGTCAAGGAACATAGCCAACTCCTCTATGGGGCATAGAGCCTTACATACATGGTCTGTTGCACAAAACAACTCAGAGCTACTTGCCCCTTACACTTATTTAAATACTCCTTACTTAGCTACTTATACCTTACAATCTTTTCTAATTTATACTTTTACATTCCTTACAAAAAAGTCCTAATCATGGGTAAACCCATGGGCCGACATCCCATAGCCCATTCCATAAACCCTAATGAACCCCTTGCTGGGTCCACAAAACAAGTGAGATCCTATGATCTCAGCTCCACCTGGGTGCTCCATCTTCAACCAGCCTGTCGAAGTCCAAGAGTGGTCAAACCTGACCAATGTTTCCTCAAAAACTTGGTCGAGGGCCAGTAGGCCCCCAACACTCACCTGTGACTCATCTTGATTCACTCATATCTAGGAAACACTGCTTTGAAGGCCTTGATCTTAGCTCGAGCTGCCTCAACTTGTCGCTTCGCCTGATCTTCCTTCTCAACAAACTCCTTGATCAATTTATCTGTAATAGGTGCTTCCATGTGTTGTTCCATTGTTGCAACCACTTGGTCCAGTTTTGAACCCTATCCTTCGATCTCTTCAAACACCTCACAGGCTTCCTCCTCCACCGGTTGTAGCCTCTGTATGACCTCCATGACTTTTTCGTGGATGGAAATAATCTGCTACTGGGTTGCATGTTATTCTTGTGATCTCTTCATTCTCTCAACCGTAGTGAGTGACTTCATCTGTGCTTGGACTGTCAGTGCCTACTGCTTCACCTCCTGTAGTTGTGCTTCCAACTTTCTAAGCTCTGGGTCTTCCATGAGGTGTTCGTAGGTCTGCACACTTCTATCGTTTATCTGGTTGCATTATGAGGTGAGGACTCTGATCCTTTCCACTGCGCTCTTAGCGACTTCCTCCCTCTAATCACACACTTCTTACGGAGTGCTTGGTACTTCTTGAAGATCCAACTCTATTACCCTTTTTTGAATCTGTTGGATGGCCTCAGCGAGCTTCGTCACTTGAACCTCAATTGCCTCATGTTCCTCCTGTGCTGAGCCTGACACAGAGTGAAGTGATTTTCTCACCACTTCCTTGACTGCAGTCTTCTCTATGAGAAACTGGTCCTTTTCCTTCTGTATCTTCACTTTGTCTCCCTCGAGCATTGCCTGGAACTCATCTCTCTCATTTTCATACACGGTTACACAGTACCACACAACTCACGGTTTCTCCAAGATCTCCTCTTTTTCTTTCTTCAGGACTTTTGTGTCATGTTCCTTTTCTTTTTGGACTCGCTTAAACCTGGCATCTGTTTCATCTATCAATCTTCAAAGTTGGGCCGGTTCATCCCCCAACTCTATAGTCTCTGATGAGGAGGGAGCAGTAGGTACTGCACAACTAACTTGAATAGCTCGATGTATCTCCTTCAGCTCCTTCTCAAATCTTACATACAACTCTTCTTGCTTCGTGCCATATCTCTGTAATAGGTCCTCGGATGCATTCTCCATCACTCTACAGACTAGATTGATGTCATCCTTCATGAGCGTAGCCTCTAGCTAGGGCTTACTGGCATGGGTCTTCTTTCTTTCTGAAGGTTTCTGCAGAGAAACCTTCCTCTTCTTTGATGTTTTTGTCTCAGCAGCGGGGTCCTTTGGTGGTGTAACCTCACCTTCTCCTTGTTTTTCTCCTTCTTCCCCTCCTCCTTCTTGATTTACTTCTTCTCCTCCTCCTCCTGCAGGTGAGTTAGGTCTACTTTCTTCTGATGCACTGTCCTCCTAATCAGTTTCTATGTTTTGGACTTCCTCCTTTTTCTTCTTCTTCTTCACATTGGTCTGTCCTACATGCTCAACCCGAGTGACCAAGGGGATTCCTATGCTGTCAGGGTCAGAGAGATCGACATCATCAACCAGTACAAGGAAATTTTCTGGCCACTCCTTCATGATCTGTTCCATATATTCATCTTCCATCTTATAGTAGGACTGTAATTTATCCTTGCTCTCATCCCTATACGCACTGATATAAATGATATCTCGATCTGCGTGGAACTTAGCTAACTTTTTGTATTGGTGCAATGTTTGCGGAGTCATGCGTGGGAATGAATCAATAACAACCTTCAGTTGTTGATAGTAGGCATGGAACACTGAATTCGACTGCCACTTCTTTGACATGTCATTCATGTAACATAGAGTGGAGAACTTCACGGCCAATGGCTCCAAAGGTTCAATCTCCGAGAATGCATCATCTTCCAGCATTTTCCAAGAGACAAATGAGATCAACACAAGAAACCAGCTAAAATGGAACTCATATCCTCGATCCTGTGCTTCGCGATATTCTTTCTCGAGCTCATTGACGAAGTAGCTCACCCAATTCATTTGCATCCCCTCCACGCATTTCCCTGCGAGGTCCACCATGAACCCAGTGACCTGCATGGGGTGGTTCTTTCTGATGATATTTCCAACTATGAGCTGACAAGCTAGGCGCACTATTCCATCTTGGATGGAGGCTACCTTGTAGCCTCGCTTTCCCTTCTCAACTTTGCCATATGCTTCCTTAATGTGTTGTTCTAGGGAGCGATCTGAGGTCTTCTCTGGGTAGAAATACTGAGGGTCGGGTCCCTGCATGCTCAGTCTTGTGATCAGGTGGATCAACGCTGGATCCACAGTAATGTGCCTGTCAAGCCATAGATATCCTCCATGATAGCATGAAAAGAGGAGTTTAACACAAGAGTTAACCTCCTGATGTCGACCAAAGTGAGGGATATTCATCACATTGAGTATCGTGGACTACGCGAGCTCCTTTATCCAAGGTTGGGAGATGATGTGAGGCTTCTTTCCAATCATCTTCATCAAATATCTGTGAGGTGCGAGTATCACGTAGTTCTTTTTGTCACCAAGGTTGAAATTGTTGTTCTTCAATGCTGGGATCTATCCCAACTGGCTTCCTTCTATGCGTATCCCCTTTGGGATGTACGTGATGATCAATGTATACTTGAAGTCTTGTGAATTTTTTTTGCAGTAAACCATGCCAGCCAAAGGAGGTATTTAATCAGGTAAGATCGATGGGATCTGCTTCGCATTATCTAGATCGTCGTGATGCTTACTTCGCTTCTCAGTAGCGGGGTTAGTATGGCCCAAACATCGTCCAGTCGAGGGGAAAGCCTACAATCCCCTAATAGACGATGCCTATACTCCCTCAGACATAGCTTTATTAGCCATAAACTTCTTCATAACTTCTTCAACGGATTTTTCTAGCTCGTTGTGCTCAGTTGAAATTCTTACTGTTAACAAATAAGTCGGGGTAGGTGAACGGATAGTAGGGTAAACAGCAGATGGCGAGGTATGATAGCACAACTCAACACACACAACCTCTCCATTGAAAGTGGGTGGTTTGGCTTTCTTGAATTATTCAAGGTCTCGACTCTTGGAATGTTTCCTCTTCTTTCCTCTTGTTTGAGAATGGGAACTAGTTTTACCACTAGAAGATTCCTTGGAGTTGTTAGTTTCCTCACCAAAGGAATTTTCCATTGAATGTCTCTTGGATCCATTTTATCCCTTATTTTAGGTGCTCCTTCTAGTGTGGAAACTTTCAGGACCATGCTTTTGTATCTCAGGTGGACTTGGATTTTTCTTACTATGATTCCCGTCCACATGATTGGCAGCTAGACCATGTTGCAGTTTCGTTTGTATATCTGATAGACTTTGCAGTAGGACTACATTAATTTCTGTCTCCTTTTCCTGCTCCTTGATCAACCATTCATTGGCATCCATATAACTATGGACTTATTCCATGTGGCTTCTTACAGTTTCGGCCAAATTTGGAGGGGTTTCCATCACCCACATTTCATCATATTCTTCCTCTCTATAATGGGAGATCTCCTTTACATTGTAGTTATCCTGTTGTTCACTGACTGCTTGAGTGCAGATAATTTTTTTTTTTTTACTTACTAATCTACCAATTCATGAACAACACATATCATTATAAGGTGAAGTCAGTTCTTTATTTGGAAACATTAGCCACCTACAGTGCAAACTTCCAAAACATATATCAACGGAAGAAGGGGTAAGGTAGGGTGTTACCCCATAAGTTCTCTAATAATATTTTTATTCAACTCATGCATGAGCCCAAGCAGGCCAAGTGATGTTTCCATGATCTGATAGAAATGTGTAACACACCCAACCTCTAAATATCCTTTCTAGAGATGGGGCATCAAATTTTTTCTTTCTCTGGTTCATTTTCGGTCCCTTAAGAAAAACCTTGATACTAAGCTTCCTTGAAACTTACATCTCTCACTATGCACTTGAACCGGCTAGTGGGGTCTTCCTCGTGACCTCAGGCTAAAAAATAGGAGCTAATAACATTTGTTAACAAATGTTTTGTCACTTCATAAGTTCCTGAACTTCAGGAGTTCCAAAATTACTGTCAAATTCTCAGACCGCCAAACAACGGAGGGGATTAATGGTTCACATCCTTGTTATTGGATAAATCCATAAGTGCGGACACAAAATGATCTCCCTAGATCCACCTGGATCTAGAACAAAGCAGGACAAAATAATACTCTTTCCCTAGATTTAGACTATTGAATGAACTAGGAAGCAAGAATCATGAACATACCTTGTGATCGCTTCCTTGGGTCTTTGTTGTTCCAGCTTCGCTCCAATGCTCTTGTGCT
>ML784593.1:287905-299460 GCA_009831015.1 Picea engelmannii
GATGGTCATTCATGGCTTTTTATAGCCAAGCTTTGAGCTATTGTGCAACCCCTTTTGAATGTGAAAAGGGGCTCTTTAGGGCACCCTTAGGTCTTTGACCAGCCTCCCCCCGTAGATTGAGCTCGGATTTGATGTCAAATTGAATTGGGAGCCGATCCAATAGTGGTTGGGAGGCCGACCAGCTTCATAAATGCGCCGTTTGGCAGGCGCGCAGGTTTTGTACTCCACAGCCGCGCATATGCACCCGATGTACGAAGATGTAGCGTGCATGCACGCGTTTTCCATGGGTGCGATGCGCTTTTTAATTTTTTAGCCAATTTTGTATAGTTTTGGCCCTTTTGTTGTGCTGTGGAGTTAATCCTTGTGCCATGAATGACTATTTTTCTGTGCTGATGATGCGGAGTTCTTGTCGCCCTGTGCGGACGAAATTTCAGTGATAACAAAAAGTTCCATGCCTGCCAGACCTACAATCAGAAAATTCGGTCGCATCCTGCTCCCCTTCATCCTGTGGTCTCAGTTTGTCCTTTTGCAAAATGGGGCATTGATTTCATGACATGTCACCCTCACTTGGCCGGGGGGCATGGTTACATTATTGTAGCTGTTGATTACTTTACAAAGTGGGCCAAGGTGATGCCAACATTCGATAATACTGGAAATACTACAACGTTATTTCTTTTCAACCATATCATAACTCGTTTTGGTGTTCCTCAGGCTATTGTTACCAATCACGGTAGTCATTTTAGGAATTTTTTGATGTCTGACCTTACGGAAAATTTGGGTCTTCGTCATGATAGCTCAACACCCTATTATCCGCAAGCTAATGGCCAGGTCGAAGCAATCAATAAGGTTCTTATAACTATGATTCGACGGATGATAGGAATACATAAAACCAACTGGCACACGATGTTGTTTTCATCATTGTGGGCATATCGGACATCTGTTAAATCCGCTACGGGGTTTACGCCCTTTCGATTAGTCTATGGCATGGAAGCCATTCTGCCAATAGAATGTGAGATACCTTCTTTGAAGTTAGCTGTCGAACTCTTACCCAATACTTCCATTGATGTAACCGTTAACAAGTGCGAGGGAAATCACCATTGATGTCAATGACTCCCAAGGTACTAAAGTACAATCCATGGACTGTGAATAAATGAGTTGATGTCGAACATCCGACGGAATCTTTCGATCAGGGGTAAATGATGTAAACCCACTGTCGAAAGTGAGGAAACTTGCCATTGAGGCATGCAAGCTCCAAGGTACTGAATAATTTCTAAGTTTTGATTCCGGATAATGTGCTGAAGTCGATGGAACAAAACTCGTCACAGGAGGGCCTTGATGTATCCCCCATCAATGACATGAAATAAGTAACAGAGTTTGAAGATGAAACAGAGCATGTAGCAATTGGACTGGACACAGGGAAGGCCGACACAGAGAGAATGGATAACTGCAGATGGCCGACTCAATAGAGGTTTCAGACGGACTTCTCTTGAACATATGAACGACACGACCAATGATTTGGCAGCATTGACTCAAATACGACACATGGAAATACCTTGTTATCAAATTGAATGAGAGACAAATGGATTTCCCAAACCGTCTTCAAATGATGAATAGGGGGTGTCATGTTCAAGAGCGACACTTACTGCCAGTTAATACAAATATGAAACATATCCCTTTCCCAAATTTTCCCCCACCATTTGTGGAAAGTACCTCTTTATTTTTACGCAAGCTTGAAGAGGATCACATATGCTTGTTGATATAAGCTCATCCTTCGGATGAGTCCCTCGGAGTATTTTGAACGAACCCTAGGAAGGAGTGGTTCGGTCCCATCACGGGCCTGTCAATGTTTGTTTAACGAATCCAGAGATAGTAAACTTGAAGGTTTTTCAAGATTATAGAGTTTGGAAAAACACCTAAAAGAGAACTCTCTCAGTTCCTTTTTCGTACAGTAGTCCAACAAGACCAAAAAAGGGTTAAACTATCGCTCAAAAGATGCATACTTCAAATACTTTATCAAGCGTGAAAATAGCAAGGTCGCTCGATGATCTTTTCATGTTTAGAGAGTCTGAAAAGAGCTTAAAGATAACTCCAGGGGGGTTCCTTTTTCGTATAACCACAGCGAGCCCGAAAAAGAGATAAAACAACGCTCGATCACGTTCTTATGTTTTTCACAAGCACAAGAACGGACAAAAAGCGCTCGAGGTTTTATGTCAAAACCATAAAAAACAATCAAAATCACACCACACCGTAGAAAAAACTGTCCATAATCATCCATGTTTCACACCTGCAAGTCATTTCACTCATTTTCACATTAGTGATTAGGGTTAAATAATAAATAAACATAAGAAACCCACATTTGATATAGTAAAAAGTAATTAAAATGAGTAACTAACTAAATTTACCATATCATTTCACACTTTTACCATTGAGTTCCAAAAAACCCTCATTTTACCCTCTACATTCGGTGTCGATTTACGGGAGCTACGAGTGATCATTTGAAGAGCCGTCAGCAACATCTTGGTAAGTTCTTCATTCCTGATCTTTTCATGGTTTAAAATTATAATTTCATTGGTTGAAAATCCTGTTTTAAGTTATTTTTGAACCATATATGCGTGGAGACATTCTCGCAGGTGGCCCATACGGGACCTGCGAGAATGACTCGTTCTCACAGGTGGGCCTTAAGCCGCCTGCGAGAAGTTCGTACTGTACATAGTATGGCACCTGCGAGCAGCGCAGAACTCAAAAAATTTTGAAACGTTTAGCCAATAGAAAAACTTCATTTCATGAATAAGATCATTAATCATCTTTACATGTTTCTTATGCAGGTAAATATCCATAAACATGGTGCTTGAGTGGAGATAACACAAATGCCGAGAATCACCCTCCCACCATAGTTGCCTTAAGATATTGTGGTCTCTTAAAATATTTACGTATCCCAGGCATGAGAGCCCAAGTCCGATTGTTGGAGTATCTAGTCCGAATGTGGGATCCGGACCAGCAAGTTTTCATTGTAGGAGCTCACACATTAGCTATTGACATTGAGGACATATGTTTCTTGACCGGATTATCTAGGCTTGGTTCCTATGTCAGTCTGACCAGCAGCAGAGCAGGCGGGTTAAAAATGAGTGAATATTGCAACCAATACTGCGTACCTGAGGCCGAAAGAAAGAAAGGGAAAGTGGCAATCTGGGGAGTAACTGACTTGACTCTCCGCACTATTCTCTTCACGATTGCTCGGATGGCTGGAAGTGTTGCTCCCCATATGGCATTGCAGAGCTATTTCCAGTATGCCATCGAGTGTACTGAGCCCCGAGTATTTAACTGGGCTGATGCAGTATTGCGCAGTATCAAAAAATAGTTGACCAAGTGTAGGCGGGGAGACCTGAAACAATTTGGATATGGGTCTTTGTTAGTGTCCTTCTTCCTAGATAGGGTCCAAGTATTTAGTCTACAGGCTGAGTGGAACTTTCCGGGTCCTAGGGATCCGAGGATGTTGCGGTGGTGTCGGCTCATGGCCCGACATGTGGCAGGACCAATCGTCAAATATGACGATATTTTCTTTGACTGGTTGTAGAACTAGATGCTGATGGTCGATGATTACGCATATGACGGGTTGGATTTTTGAGGAGATCCGGATCTAGCACTACCTGAGGATGCTTAGTGGGGGGACCTCGGTAGGAAGTACACCAATTTTCCTTTTTAAAATGTTTTTGAATTTTTTATCATATTAAATGTTTTTGTTTTATAGATTTATCCGAAGACTAACACCAAAAGTTTGTTGATAACACAGATGTTGGAGCATATAGACCTGCTGGCAGTTCTCCTATCCAGCGACGAGGAGAAGCTGCAACAGTAGTACCGCAGTATGCTGAGGATTACCAGGTCGTGGAGAAGAATTTAGAGGGTCTGACGACAGACATTCCAGATATGACTCTGGAAGAGATTCCACGACGCGATCAACGTCACACTGTAGGGGTTTCCGCAGCTATGGGCCAACTTCTCCGTAGAGTTGCTAGGGTAGTAGTGTGTTACCGTGAACGTCATCCGTGATGTCACTATGTAGAAGCTATGAGCTTCAATTTTGATATTTTGGTCTTCAGACAAACATTTTGTAAAAACAAACTCTTTTGATCGTTATATATATACAAACGGCTTCTACCGGTTTACTTTACATTGTGTGAATTGTAATGTGTTTGATTTATAAATGATTTAAATGCCTGTCCAATACCTAATTAGCTAAAGCATCTGTTAATGTATTAAGACGTCTAGGAATATGCTGATATTAAATGTGATCAAAATATCGTTCCAAGAGGCGAATCCGCAAATATACCCTTAATAAAGTAGGGCTTCGAATAGAATAGACATTACTTAGCTGTAGTACTACAAGCTGCGAGTCAAGTCGCACAACCAAATGACGAATTCCGAGAGAGATAGCATCAACCAATAATTCAATAATGACGCTATACTCTGCGATGTTGTTGGTTGCTCGGCCAAGACATATACCTCGTAAAGATATGAGCTCGTTTGTTGGGGCATAGATTGCCCATGCAGCAGAAGTTAAGTTCCGAGTACTAGGGCTAGCTCCATCAACGAAGCCAATATAAGGTAGCGAATACTCCGACATCTGGCAATCAAACACAACGTCACGTAAGGGTAGAGACCAGATAATGTCAAAAGCAAACTAAAGTAACACACACACACAGTATGATACATAAAATACAATTACTTGTGCACAAATGACTTATGCATAGTACTTCTTCAAGTATAACCCATTTCTGGGTTCACTCAAAGGTATACCGTCGTAATCAACTAGTTGATATGCTCCTTTTTCCAAAAATTTGCTAACAATGTAAGGCCCACGCCACATTGGTTCGAATTTCCCAGCTCCTAGGACATCTTTATCCTGTTCATACAGAAGGACAAGATCACCTTCAGAGAAAACACGAGGCTTGAAATGCTTGTCATACTGTGCCTTGACGCATTTCTTTTGGGCTTCTATTACTAAAGTGGCATCACATCGGGTCTCATCTAATCGCATCAGATACAACAGACGTTCCTCTTCAGCAGAAGTATTGGGTAAGAGTTCGACAGCTAGCTTCAAAGAAGGTATCTCACATTCTATTGGCAGAATGGCTTCCATGCCATAGACTAATCGAAAGGGCGTAAACCCCGTAGAGGATTTAACAGATGTCCGATATGCCCACATTGATGAAAACAACATCGTGTGCCAGCTGGTTTTATGTATTCCTATCATCCGTCGAATCATAGTTATAAGAACCTTATTGATTTCTTCGACCTGGCCATTAGCTTGCGGATAATAAGGTGTTGATCTATCATGACGAAGACCCAACTTTTTCGTAAGGTCAGACATCATAAAATTCCTAAAATGACTACCGTGATCGGTAACGATAGCCTGAGGAACACCAAAACGAGTTATGACATGGTTGAAAAGAAATAACGCTGCAGTCTTTCCAGTATTATCAAATGTTGGCATTGCCTTGGCCCACTTTGTAAAGTAATCAACAGCTACAATAATGTAACCATGCCCCCCGGCCAAGTGAGGGTGACATGTCATGAAATCAATGACCCATTTTGCAAAAGGACCAACTGAGACCACAGGATGAAGGGGAGCAGGATGCGACCGAATTTTCTGATTGTAGGTCTGGCAGGCATGGCACTTTTGAACAACAGTAATGCAATCATTGAACAAGGAAGGCCAAAAATATCCTGCGCGTAAGATCTTCTGGGCAGTAGCATACCCAGACATATGACCACCACATGCTCCAGAATGGCAGTCATTCAAGGCTTTCTCGGCTTCGTCGAAAGTCAAACAGCGTCGAAAAACAGAGTCAATACCTCGACGGTAAAGAGTATCTCCAAGGATAATGTACTGACGAGCTTGATAACGGACACGACGTCGGTCAGCACTAGACAAAGCAGGCCGGAAAGTTTGATTTTGGAGATATATAATGATCTCTCCATACCAAATATCATCAGTGTTGATAAGGAAAAGCGATTCATCAGGTAATGAATCGACTGCTACATTTTCCGTGGAAGAGTGGGGAAAATCACAAATTAACTGAGCAAAAACTAAGGATTTCTTCGACGTGGCACGATCGAATTCCAAGTCGAAATCCTGGAGAATGACAATCCACTTGGAGTACTTGCCCCCCAGCAATTGACATGTCAAAATATGTTGCATGGGGTTACAATGTGAAATCACTGTAGTTTTCCTGGAGAGAATATAATGGCGAAAACGTTGAACCGCTTGAACAATAGCCAAAGCCAGTTTTTCAACATGTTGGTACCTAATTTCCATTGAAGTAAGACTTCGACTAAAGTAATATATAACATGTTCATCCTGTGCATCATCCTCCTGAACGAGAACCATGCCGATAGTATACTCAGAAGTAGCAAGATAAAGAAAGTAATCCCGACTATAATCAGGAGGAAAAAGAAGTGGAGCTTTCGTGAGGGACAACTTCAAAGTCTCAAAAGCGTTGTTGGCTACGGTATCCCAGACAAACTCTGAACCTTTCTTTAGAAGACGTGTAAAACCATGAGTAATCTCGATGTAATTAGGGATGAAACGACGAAGAAAGTTTGCTTTCCTCTGCAAACTTTGTAACTGGCGCAGTGAAGAAGGAGGAGGGAGATTAAGAATCACCTCAACCTTAATAGGATCTACCCAGATCCCTTGACGTGAAACAATGAAACCGAGAAGACGTCTGGACTCTACGCAAAAGATGCATTTATGAGGGTTTAAATGAATGGGATAGAACCGACAACGAATGAAAATTGCTCGGAGATGAGTGGGGTGATCGACTCGGCGCATAGAATGAGCTGGAAAATCGTCCAAATAAGGTTGAACGATATGCTTTATATCGTGAAATGCATAAGACATAGCACGTTGAAGCATTGTACCTGCGTTTTTAAGACCGAAGGGAAGTTTTCTATAGGCGAAAGTACCCCAAGGACAAATAAAAGCAGTTTTATGTTGGTCCTCAGGGGTGATGTTAATATGATTATAGCCAGAGAATCCATCCATGAGGGAAGATTTCACTGTCGGCACAGTCATCGACGAAAGGGGTTGGAAAGTTTTCTTTCGGATAGGCTTTGTTAATATCCCAATAATCAACACAAACATGTATACTACCACCTTTCCTATCAATCGGTACAGGGTTGGAAACCCATTCTGTCAAAGCCACGGGATAAATAAAACCGGCTTTAAGAAGTTTTTCAACTTCGAGTTTGATAGCTGCCGCTTTACGTGGATGGACAGGACAGAGGCGTTGCCAGACTGGTTTAGCTCCGGGGTATGTCTTAATCTCATGCACCACAATGGCAGGGTCGATACCTGGCATTTCTTGGTAACTCCAGGCGAAGATGTCACAAAATTCTTTAAATAGAGATGTATAAGTGACAATTTCTTCGGGAGAACACGAAGCTCCAATATGAACATTTTCAACTATCCTAGGTTTAACTGATATATCAATGTGTATCGTGGGAGAAATATTACTGAGGTTCCCTTCTGCAAACACATCACGTGTAGATCCGGGAACGGTCGATATGACAACAATGGTCGATGGGGTCGAAATCCGCTGGTAATTCTTCAAAGTGTGTTGTTCCAGAAACATTATGGAATGATGATGCCCATCGTCCCAAGGTGTATCGGCCATGACGGACATGATCATCTCGTCAGTGGGAAAGATGACACGGAAAGGATCGGGAGACAACTCCTCAAGAGAGGGTATAGAAGGTGTTGCCGATTGAATCGCGTGATAAGCGGACTCAACTGGACTTAACGGCATGACGTCTCCGAAACGAGGATGATCTCCTGGATCAGGGACTATCCAAGGGTCAAAAGACACCGGAAGATCATGAGGCACAGCGGAGATCATATTAATAGAAGCAACTGACGGGCGTAGAATATCGGGTGGTGGTGGTATGGGAAAAGTACCCATTAACGAAGAGTCTTTTAAAAGACCGACTCCAACATTCTCGTAACCCGGTGGGGTTTTATCTATAAACGACACGTTGCCAGTGCGAGTATCGGAATTAAAGAAGGCAATTTGATCGACTGTAACGACCTTTCCTTGATGAGGAAAACGGACTACACGGAAAAGTGTTGACACAACAACACGCATAGAATCTACCCAGCTACGGCCAAGAAGAAGATTATAATCTAGGGGAGCATTGAAAACTTCCACTTCAACTTGGACTGTCTTACCTTCAAGAGTAACAGGCAACGATGGAAGAACATCGTAAGGCTTAAAACCTGAGCCATTGAAGGCTTTCAAAGTATTTTGTGATTCAGTTAAAGGAGGAGAGCCAATGGCTTTCCAACAAGTAAAAGACATTACACATGTAGAGGCACCCTCATCAATAATAGTTCGGCAAATATTTTTGTCCGACACAACAACTTGTATCTGAAATGCAAGCTAAGGGGGTAACCTTGGAATATGATCTTCCAAGTAAAAGACTATTAGATTCTTATCTGTAGGATCAATTCCACCTATATCTTTCAACAGAGCCCTTCGTTGTGCAGGACAAGACTGAAGGACTTCAAGGGAAGACATCGTTGAAGGTGCTTGGGCCAGATCTTCGACAATGCTATAGTTCTGGGCCGCACGAGCATGAGGATTGAATGTCGATTTCTTAACGACACCTTTCGGGGGTCGTAGTACTATATCAGAGCTTGGTTGTTCGAGATGAAGAAGACCGTTGGTAGGTGGAGGCGTTGGAGAGGGTTGTACCAAAGCAGGAGGTAAATCGTCAACCTTCTCCTTAGATGGAGAATAATCTTTGGCTCTAGTTGCAATGGAAACGTCATTGTTCTTAGAATCACTGGTGCACATCAAAACATATGATGTCATAGAAGTAGATGGTTGGTCATGGATGACCAACGAGGCATGTTGCGAAGACGCGAAGGGTTGGGACAAGACTGCCGGCGTAGATGGTTTTGGTGTCCCTTGAAGGAACTTATTAACCTCGGCACATCGAGGACAATCCTTCGTGTAGTGATCATCACCATAGATAAGGCAAGGATATCGTGGCTTGCGCTTATCCCGATCTTCAACAGGAGGGGTTTTGGTTTGCTCATTTTGATTATTATTTTTACTCTCCTTATTCTTGCCTCTCCCTTTCTTTGATTTATTTTTACCAGTCGGGGTAGATTGAACGACGTTCACCTCAGAGGTTTTACCAGCAGGAGGAGAAGAAGACGGAGCATTTTGAACATTAGAAGATGTGGATTTAGGGGTTGTAGTCGAAACAGAATGTGAGTGGGTATGAGAAATACCAATCACACCATCAGCTGCATGCGAGGCAGCTGGAGCATTTGAAGTGCTGGAAGTACCAGGACGAGGTAGTTCAGCTAGTAAATCGTAAAGTGTTCCCATTTGCGAATAAACGAGATCAAGATATTGAGCGTGACTTATAGCCTTCTCCTCTGTAACAACACCACCCATAGCAATGTCTTTACCAATTTCATTCACGAAAGATTTCGTAAACCATTCTGCCAGTAACTGATCAGGGAGTTCAAGTTTAATGAGACGTCGCCTCCTTCGCCACTCATGAATATGATCCAATATATGAGTGCCTTTAGTTTGTTTGAAAGAAGTTAAGATCTCATTCCCAGAATCGTAACGGATCGGTAACTGGTAATGTGTAAGAAAAGCCATAGCTAGGGTGTTGAAATCAGAAAAGAAACCTCGTGGCAATTCAATATACCACTTCGCAGCCGAACCGGTAAGGGTCCGTTGAAAAAGGCATAGACGAATGGAGTCATCCATCAGCGAGTTGGACAAACACCATAAATGAAAAGTCATGACATGATTATTTGGGTCCTCTCCCACCTTGCCATCGAATTTCGGAATATCCGATGGAAGCTTAGCAAGAATAGTAGGCCATTGGGGAGAGTGACAAATAGGATCATTTAGAATCCTAGACAAATCTAGCAAATCCAAAGTAGCAAGAAAAGGAAACTACCGATTCACTTGTGGGTACTGGTGACTTTGGGGTGGAAGCCCTGTCGGCAAACCAGTAGGACCATAAGAAGACTGTCCGTAGAGGGAAGACCCTGGCTGATTCGGTGGTGGCCGGATAGGATAGTAGCCCCAAGGATTGTAACCTTGAGTTTGAGTAGGGACCTAAGGCTGAGTAGTGTGACTCTGCCCCCAAATAGGATTAGTTACACCCGGATAAGGTTGGCCCATGGTAGGGACAGTTTTCTGCCCCCCAACATTTGGAGGAAAGTTTTGTAGAATCTGATTCCAATACTAGGCCAATTCAGGAGGTATATTTTGCCCAAAAGGTGAGGTTGGTCCCCCTACTGTAGGTATAGTTCCACCCGGAACTTGTGTTCCAACCGTAGGTTGTGTAGTAACTGTGTTGTGTCCGGGAAAAGCAAAAGGAACCGTACCACCTTGTCCACCAATGGGAATCTCCGGGTTTGGTGCAACAGTCAGGATGGTGCCACTAGGATTAGGATTACCAGAAGGAAACTGAGGGAGTGTCGGAATAAAACCGGGAATAGGGTGCCCAGGAAAAGGAGGACCACATGGAGAACCGACTGGGGTTTGCGGAGGTGTTGGATTGGGAGGATTAAACAAAGAATTCAACGCATGGTAACCGGGTGGTAATGTCGAGATGACATCAGGTATTCGCTGGGTATTGATAGGAGCAAGAGTAGCTGCAGTAATTTCGGTTTGGACACTCGTAGTATTCGCGAGATGGGCCATCTCGGGAGGAAGAACAAAGCGATAAGTGGTAGTCTCGGGTGTATTTTCTGTCTCAGAAGACACGAGAGGGTTGATTTCGTAGACAGGGGATGACTCAGTACCGAAAAGGACTCGTCGGAAATCACCTGACCAAAAAGGATCTTGGCCTACTACACCGTGAGAAGGCCCAACAGTTGATTCAGAAGATGTAACAACGGCTTCGTTAGAAGAATTTAATCGCACAAAAGGTCGTTCACCACGGCGAATGCGATAGTCCTCTCTAGTATTGGTAATTCGAAAATCTTCTAGAGAGTCAGTTCATTCTACCTGTGGTGGTGGTGTAGTGACAACTGGAACGTCACTTGTTTCCCCATGTGGTGGAGTAACCACTGGGACTTCTGTCTGATGGGGTGAACCCTCAGGTGTACCAGTAGGTGAGGGTTGAGAATCATCCAGATGCTCTAGAGATAATCCTTGCATTCTATGAGAACGTCGTGGGGGAGCAATTGTAAACAAGTGACAAGCTTCGCGAGAAAATTCCTATGGTCAACTTCGAGAAATAAACAACACTCACTAGTAAACAAAATCTAGGAAGCAATCACCAAGCAAACAATACCTTCTAATTTCGAAGCCACTAGTTGGTGATGAAATCCAATGTCACAACAATGAGACGAGAAGGGGCGGGGCTAAGGTGGAAAAGTTACGTTGACGACCTGCTTAA
This sequence comes from Picea engelmannii, assembly GCA_009831015.1. Taxonomy (NCBI): domain Eukaryota; kingdom Viridiplantae; phylum Streptophyta; class Pinopsida; order Pinales; family Pinaceae; genus Picea; species Picea engelmannii. Next base: position 299,348 of record ML784593.1, read on the forward strand.
CAGACTTACACCCTGGTGCAAGATCCCACACATAATCGTGGGTATACCCTCCAAGGAGCCCGAGTGAGTTTGATCAACGTCAATTCTAGGTACCATGAAGACTTTCCCCTCCA
>ML784593.1:301898-319195 GCA_009831015.1 Picea engelmannii
GAGAGCTTGATTTTTCCATCATCATTACATCATCATGATGACCAAAATTGTGGATAACAATCCTTCATCGAGATATACAATTAAAATGGGGCTTCGGTACTCAACATTGAACATTCCTATATCATAATCCCCAAAGTCCCATAATCTCTCCACATGCCCCTATCCCTTCGACATTCGATGTTCAGTGATCGACTATCGTCATTTGATGTTCATCCTTCGACGATCGGTGATTCATGTTGAAAATTCCTTTTAACACCCTATGTCCAAACTCCCGAGCTCATGCCATGTGGCTTAGGTCCTTCGACGATCAAAATTCAACGATTCTCGTTGAACTATTATTTATCATACTACATTCGAATCTTCCGAACCCCCAAAACTATCCAGACTTTCAGAATCCCAGACATGTCACCAGCTCTATGGCTAGGCGGGCACAATTCAATAGTTGACACGTGGCAAGGGTCGAGCGGTGAAACATGTCCTCCTTAGGGGGTGACACGTGTCCTACTCCAATAGGAACAAGGGATGGGAGAATTAGCCAAAACTGGGTGACACGTGGCCCGCGTAGAATGGGTCCACATCACCCATGATGATGTCAGCATGCCATGTCATCATAGACTGATAACCACTCATTCCTTTAATCTAACAGTCTACAAGATCCCACGTAGATCATAGATCTACAACTCTTATTACTTTTTGGCTTCGGCTTTAGAGATTAGAAAATCCTCTCAATGCAAATTCCCCGAAGAGATAAGTCTCTGGACTACAGGATCTTGCACCACGTGTCCTTTTTGACCAATGATCAAGATCCACTTCGACACTCATGACTTCAATGAGTTCATACTTCGTAAACTATTGGTTGGTTTCCTACGGAGTAAGGAATATTCAGACTATGGGATTGTTTGCCACATATGCCCTCATCCAACGGTCCTAGTTAAACGATCAACACTTGATGGGGAACGAGTAGCTGCCACATGTTGCTCCATAACACATTCCTCGTTAGTCGGGTAATCAAAGGTGGGTCCCATAGATCGACAGATCGGAAGGATCCTGAAGGATACGAGGATCGACGATCCATGTTACATCGACAGTTTGACATTCAAGATTTTGGTGAGTGTGTTCCCTCAATTTCCCTCTGGACCATTTTCAATCTGTCGCCATGTGTACCTAGCGTCTACGACCAGGATTTAATATGACTTGCAGAGCTTCTGGAAAAACTCACATATTCCAGTATCTCTGAATACTTGGACTCCCAGATAATAGTTTATTGGTGGACATGTGTCCCTCCAGTTTCAACGGTCCATATTAAATCTGTGACTCTGACATTTGGGAGTTTCAACACTAGACCATTCAAAATCTCCCGAATTAATACTTTTTCGAAGCTCTTAATGCCTCCCTTCCTATGTATGATCTAACAGTTGAGAGAGATCCATACTGGATCCCCAGATCGACGTTCCTCGTCGATTCGCGACTTCGGCCTTTGGATACTTTTGAGGATTGTGAAGTCACAAGTCCCGATGACCCAAAGCTGAATCAACTAGCTCCTTTTGGACTAGCGCATAGTTCCTAGGCCCTGGTCATATGGGTCGTTTGGGAAACTTAGGGGCTAAGCGTAAATCCCTTTTTGCAACAAAGGGGGTTAATAACATGGGCATGAGCCTTGGTCAGATGGATGATTATCTTGAAGGGAAACACCCATTCCTGCTAAGGTAAACTTCAAAGGATTTGCACGACTTAGACATTTCATTCAATCCTACCTCCTCTCTCTCCTATGGATTCACATGTCATGACTATCTAGAAGCCAAACTGAGATAAATTGAAAGATCATATAGATATAACAGTTTACAAAAATTAAATATCATTTCTAATAGTTGTTCAATTACTGAGAGAATGAATCATAAATACATACATTTCATCATCACATCCAATATGATACACAGGGTATGAAGATACTTATAAGAACTGGAAAATATGAAGCAACTGTTGAAAGGGGTGCTTGTTTCCTCCCAACTATAGGCACAACCACTCCTATTGGATTTACCACTGGCCACCCTCGAGCTAGACCATGATGCTCTGAGAGAGATTCTTTCTCTTTTCTCCACAACAGTTAGGGACGGAGGTTACTCTCCTTCTCCCATAGAAACTGGGAAACATATTTTCTCTACTCCAAGCAAGGAGGTCTGCATGAGTAGTTCCTGAGTCACTCACCAGCCTCATTGGTCAGCTTGTAGAGAAAACCTGCCCCAGGCTTCTTAAATTCAGATCGAGCTTACTACTCATATTTTATTTCTCAAATTTATAATTGAAGTGCGTTCATTGCTCTTCTCATTAGAGTGTTTTCTCTATTTTTCTATCTTGCACATCTATCTATGTCCCTGAATTACCTCATTTCTTTCCTTCCTCAACAAGGTTGCGTGGGTCTGAATCCCAATTCGTCGTCAGGCCTAGAATCCTTACAGATGGGTACCTTTCCCCATCTCCTCATTAACTCTTGAGGATGGCCTTACAGCTACCAGCCTGACTGGTAATTTGTTTTTGGGTTAGAGCACTTTTCAACAATTACTCCCAGTAGGTACTGGTCTGGTGAGGTTCATCTCAACCGTACCTGGTTTCCCTGCACCATCTCTCTCATAGAATTCATGGTTTATCTTGGAAAACTTTCCCCCTTTCAACAATTGTGCAACGCATATTTAAATTCCAATTATATTAATAACATAAAATTCATACATTGACTCTTTTATACAAAGGTTCATCAAATCAAACATTGACACATATTTAGAGTGCCATAGTCTCTTGTCTATTTATAGTTATATTTACAAACTGGGGAAAATAGAGGTATTACAACATGCAACACACATAGGAAAAACCCATAAAAATAAATGCATAAATAATAATGCAGCATGTAATTTAACACACAATTGACACTTATCTTGGTAAAAATATCACCAACTGTGTGCATACCTTCCACGGTCCTCCCATCCTTAGACCACACTGATCAAAACTCTCAACAATAGGTCACCCCTGAGTTGGGACTAAAATCCAGCTGGCTAAAGGAATTACTAACCATGATGATGTATCTTAGATAAGAATAAAAACGTCATCACAGATGCCAACTTGAAATAATATCCTACAGTCCCTCATTCCCTACATACATGTCCCACCCCAGGAAGTGTGCTCCATTCTCTACTCAACTATCCCTCAGTTGCCCCACTTCCTTTCTGGGGCTTCAACAACAGGTCAGATATAAAGTCTCAGAGCCATGTAGCTACAATTTGGAACCTTCGGAAAATCAATTCCTAACAATTCTCTCACCTATAGATAATTCCTCATGGTCCTAACAACCTGCCTCTTCAATATTCCATGGGCCTGACAACCCGCTTCTTTGGTCCATATCCTAATATAATGAGGTACATGTACAAGTAAGGGTATGGGTATGGGTACAATGATAAGATGATATCAAGGATAGTTGAATGAGTGAGTGCATGATGATGGAATGATGGGAACATGAACTAAGTCCAAACTATATGTATGCATGTTCCCAACTTGACACTTGTCATGTTGAGAACTATTTTGCCCCACTTGTTCCCATCCTTATAACTTAGGATAAAATAATTATCCATACTTTAGACTTTAAAGAATATTAATATAATATTCCCTTTTGGCTTAATGTCCCTAGCTTATCCCCTTATCCTTAACTTTTATCCCCCTTTCCCTAACTAGTGGAGTTTAGTCCCTACTCTTTTACATGGTTAGTATGTCGTTGTGATGTTTTTTTCATTAATATTTTTGTGTGATTACATTTACATTTACATTTACATTACAGATATATTGTCCTTTCTGCATCCTGACTCACCAGCCTCAAAACACAAAATATACACAAAGGCTCTCTGGACTTAAAATCACGCACACTTAAGTTTAATGCGTGCAGTATCTTGGAATGTGCACACTCATCATTGTAGTGCACAATACATGTGCGCACTATACCATGGAAGGTGCACGCAAAATTATATCAAACAACTCATAATATTAAGTACATTTGTATTTACGTTTACAGTTGGGGTTCTGCCTAGGGGTATTACACAACAAATTCAGATGAATTCAATGGTTTTAATGAAAGGCTTTGGAAATAATACTTCCTGATGGATGGTATTGGAAAATAAATATACGAAGACATCAAAGAATGGTTTTTGAATAGTGGTTCATCTTGCCACATGAACCAGATGAGATCATTATTTTTTACTTTCTCAAAGTCTGACACAGATTGTTTTATGGGATTTGGAAACAATACCAGACAAGCAATAAAAGGGTATGGATATGCAAGATTCTAGCTTGATTTAGGAGTATTTATAGGAATCTAACATATGTTGTATGTTCTAGACTTAAAGGTAAAACTACTCTTAGTTGCAACATTTGAGGATGATGGTTATGCAGTTGCATTTGACAATGGTCGAGTACTTGTGTATTCAAGGGAAGCTACTCCAGACCTAAAAATAGTKCTTGGTATCTGCAAYGAGAGGTTATATAGGTTACTAGGAATACCGATAGTTTGGTCTAATGGATACTTGGATTTGACATAATATTCTGCATCAAATTCAATGTCAGATTCAACAGCAGTGTCARAGGCATTTTTAGAGGTCAGAAGTTGCGAGACTCCTCCTAGTACATTAGGAATAATGASTCCATAAGTAAACCATATTTAGAATTTTGTAAATATGTATATTTGTAAATATAATATGCATATGTGTAAATCTCATAAAGACTATTAGAAGGATTGTAATCCCATCATTGTAAATTATAAGAGTGAGAGAGACTGYAAATTTCTATATTTCCACCTTGTATGAGTGAGAGGAATTTTGTAAGAGAGTTTCTATATTTACACCTTATATGTTGTAAAGAGTGAGAGGAATCRCGTTATGTATTTATAGATACCCACTTTACACTTTGTTATAGAATGAGAGGAATCTCGTTAGAGATATTTCTATATAGCCACCTATATACATATTGTTTTACAGTGAGAGGAATCTTGATGTGAAGATTTCTAAAGCTTTTAGACAACAAAATGGGAAATTGTATTGTCTTGTAATTAGCTAAAGGGAAACATATGGATTTAATTGTCTAAGTAAACATTCTTGACTCTAAAGAACTAGAGGTGAAGGAACAAAAGGATGCAGAATGTTGGAGCATGTAGTCCAGGAGCGGAACGAGCATTGAATTAATGAAAAACTTTCTAGAGCTGGTAAAGGAGAAATAATTCTCTTTAGAAAATAAGAGGACATAAAGGTGCATGCTATAAGCATATTTAAATACTATTTCATGTTCGTAAAGATGTATATCATGAATAGAGGAAATCTGGTACAGATGATAAGAGTACAAGCATAATAGTTTTTCAAGGATGGAGTGACAATGGATAGAGTATTCATTCAGGGACTTCTACAGATACATCAAGAGGTATAAGAACAAAGAGTCCAAAATGGAAAGGCATAGATCAACATTTGACTTGGTTTCATATTGGCCAAGATGGACTATGTTCATCAGAAGGATATGAGAGTGTATGTTGAAATACAGATACAGGTATAACATAGATTCAATGAACAAGATTTTTGTTGTCAGGGAATCTATTAGCCAGAACCAGATCTATATATCATATTATAGTGCTAGAGGCCATAGTCAAAGCTATATTCCAAAGAAACAGACAAAAGTGCATTGATATAGTACCTCAGATCGAATACCCAAGACGAAGACTTATTTGCAAAAGAATCGACAAGATGGAAGAGTGAGGAAGCTTCATCACTAAGTTATTGATCAAAACATTTCAGTAATATGGAAGAGTGAGTTAGAGTTATCATCACTACGTTGTTGAGTATCTATACTTTTAGAGGTCCAAAATTTATTCATTGGGAAGGTGTTATCTAGTAGGATTTGAGGAACACTCGTAGAGGTCCTAGAGGATCCAGAATGACCACAGAGGTCCTAAGGGATCCATAAATGATCAAAGTTAGACCATTTCAAATCGTCTCGAAAATGACACCATTGTGTAGAGCTCATCGTTAGCTTTATAATGGAGGAAACAACATGTCAAACAAATTTCATATGAAAAATTTATAAGCGGTCAACATTTGGTCAAACCAGGAAAACTAAGGGTGACACATGGAACCACCAGAGCGTGACATGTGACATGGTGATGTTAGCAATGACACATGGTACAAAAGGTGACATGGAATATTAGTTGACATATGCAGTCAACAGTTGAGTTGGCAAGTCCATACTCCAAGTGATCTAATGATGTATTAATACGTGGCACATGTTAGCCAATGAGAGCCTGCCATGTGCCAACCCCTCATTAGCTAGTAATGGTATGGTTGTATAAAAATTTTGTATTCAACAGGGTTCAACCCCATGACCTCCATAGACACCAAAGCCTTAACATACCCACCACAACGAACGTGCCACATATTATAACTTAACCATACTATGTGTTTAAATATATTTAAAGTAGTATTAAAGTTCGTTTGGGGGGAGAAAGGGTCCAAGGACTAGCCCCAACCCTTGGTGCACATATGTTACCACATGACCAACACTATAGTTCTAGGGGGATTAATATAAATTCCAACGGGTATAATGTATGGTATATATTATATACCATAGAACATATATATTACCAACAGATGTATGTATTATATATAGTATATAGTAACTAATAATATATAATATATATAGCTAAAAATTTAACAAAATAACCAATGCATATGCCATGGAGGGGAATTGAACCCTAACATCCACTATAATAGAGGATGGTTTTAGCCAATGTGCCAACCACTCCACATTTAGCGGGATTCCCGCCAATTTTAGAATTAAGTTGCAACAAAAGTGGATGGGTGGTTTAAGGATCGAGCCTATATATTGGGCATGGATTTCTATGTACATAGAACTTGAGTTCTGCACAAATATTGAGACATATATTTCGAGATAGGGCACATATATAGAGACTGTATGGATGGTACAAAAATACATGCAAGTACATGCTTAGTTGGTGTTGCACCATAAAGCGTGCCAAATGGTACCTTGAAGAAATTTCAAGTGTTTTATATCAATTTTGTGCAATGTTTCACAAGGATCATGAATATGAGGTATGTCTTGTGATTTGAGGTCACTTATAAAAAAAATCTCAGTTTTTCATTAATGGGCACTTAATGCATTGTTTTGCATGCCAAAGAGCATGAAATTGAGCTAATTTGGAAATTGGTCGAATTTATAGTAAAAAAAGTTTCATAATTTCATAAGGATTTCAATGGTGAAGTTATCTTCCTGTATTGAGTAATGGAATTTAAGAGCATCTATTAAATTGGCATATGTGAGTCATTTTACATGTGTTTTTGATACTTGAGATGGAGAAGGTATTTTTCAATGGAATGAATGGAACTTTTTATCCCCATTTTTTGGATAACTAAGGAGATTATGTCTTGATGCCCTTAGGTTGCAAATATGGAGTGCCGAGAGACCACATGACTAGTAGTATCCTTTTTCACAGATGGAGACCCTTCTCACCACCAAATAGGSTGTATAATTTTAGTTGGCATCCACCAAACCGGATGGATTCTAAAAGGAAATGGGCCTTTCTCCATGAGGTACAAGTGAGGTATTATGGAGAGTATCATTTAAATATTTGAGGCATTTGAGTATGTTGTATAKTAGACTGCTTTATATTTCATGATATATGCTTAGACATTATGCCTTTTTCCCTACTTCACCTTGGTGGTTGACATTGTTCCCTAGTAAGTGGTATTCCTTGGGRATGGGTTTTCTACTAGGAAATCACTTGAAGAGATATCATTTCATTCTCGACCAGAATTACCACTTTCCATCATTATTTCCCCCCATTTCCTTATCTCTTGGGATTTTATGGTGTATTGACCCAAGAACGGGTTGTCCCTCATTCTATGGGAATAAAGGGTTGAAGGCATAGAGTGATTGTTGTTGGGTAAAAGATAAAATCCTATGTATAACATTTCTATATGATTCAACTAGGGATCACCCAAGGAAGCAATGAAATGCTTATCTTTGAGAAAAAGGGGGACCCACAAGAAATATGATTATGAATGCTTAAAAGGTTAGTTAGAGGATAGGAGGACTCATCATGAGTCGTCCAATCATGTTCATGGATATCCAGTGGTATGAAATTACCATCATCTGGTCACCAAGCCAGGGCAATGGCTCTTAGTTTCATGGCTGAGAGAAAGGGGGTATCATCACGAGCTAACCTTCTCATTTCCGCTAGGTATTTGTGGGTGACACTGCCATTATATGGACACAACGCCAGGGAAGTGGACTTAAACTTGTCCTTACATTTATAAAATAAATAAATAATGGAAAAATTATGGTGATTCAAATGGATGTCGGTGGCTTCCCACCTATTCCAACTGGCTCATTTTAGCAGTTTCCCAGTTTGGTAGTTTTTTCCTAGTTTTTGGGTTCCTGACTTCTGGGCCCATTTTGAGGCCCTAAACAACTTTTTTAGGGCTCTCCACAATCAGACTATAGTCCTCGTATAGAAATTTCCAACGGGCTATCGTGCACCTAAAATGAATATCGTATACAAAAGTTACGACTTCATGAAGTTGATGTACTAGCTTACCTCAATGGGGCCCACATGACTTTTGGCGATTCATCTCCTAGGGTTAGGTTTTTGGATGCCTAGGTTTTTTTTATTCTTGTTTATTGTAAAAAGGCTTGGATATATTCATTGTAACCATCTTCTTTTGAATGAGCACAACCATCACATATCTTGTCAGAGATAAGCCTCCACCATTCTAGCAAGATTGTTTTCCGCTGCATCTTACAGTTTCAAGATATTTTCTTATTGAATAGAAACCAGTTTTATTGTATCTTTGTTATTTAAAATCTATTATTCTTGTGTCTCTATGTTAAGAATAATAATAATCTGTATTCATTTTTGCTCTTCTCATAAAATATGGATCAATGGAATTAGAGCAGTCTTCTCCTTGTCATTCCTAATGCATGTCCCCAACGAGGTCAGGGTACAAAGAATTGGGTCTCAAGATTGTTTCTTTTGAGGAAAAAAGATATTGCACACCCAAGTGACCTCTCATGGCGAGAGAAAATATAGACGATGGGACATGAGATCCTTTCAAAATTTTTCTCGAGGAATCCCTCATGCAATAGAGGAATGAAATGATGGATAGTTTTGCACAAATCCTTTGGCGACTAGCAACGGGCAATGCATCTTCCTCAAATAGAGGCACCACCCCCTTCAAGGTACAAATCAACTTTGATATTCCCATATTTGAAGGTCAAATAGACACAAATGTTGTAGATAAATGGTTAAATATGCTAGAAGGGTTATTTTTTGTCCATATCTTTTTGAACAAAGAAAATATTACGTTTTCTCTCCTCAAAGTCACCCCCCATGTCAACCTGTCTACAAAATGGACCACACTACGGCAAGAAAGAGATCAAGAAGTGCCAGAGTTCATGAATATCTTCCATGCCTTGCGAACCAAGCTAGGTATCAAATATTTTTAGTGGAATATGGTGCTCAAGTATCACGGTGGTCTGCATATATACATCCAGTATGAAATGGAGTTTTTGGACATCTCATCCTTGGGCACGGCCTATCAATATTCCATCAAAATAGAGAAAAATATTAAACAAAAGACGTAGAAATTTGGGCTTGGGAACCCTTCACATCAAAACAAATTAAAGGGAAGAACCAACCCACAGAACAAAGGAAAGATAAAATATGGATATCCTCAGGACAACCAGTCAAGGCTGCAAAAAAATAAGGACATAAGAAAGACAAAGAAATATATCGGGAAGTGGTGCGACTTCCATAAGATCCCCTGGCATAACATTGTTGATTGTCGCTCTAAGCAATCACTCATGGTTGAGGTGAAATCCTCTAAGACAGATGTGGGTTCCGACTCTGATTCATAACCAAAAAGAGGAAGATGGATCATTGATATGGAACCGAGTTCCACTATTCCTACTATTGGAGCCTCCCTTATCTAAATAGGTGAAATGTTATACTTAAGCCCAAAAAGATGGATTTTGGGACTTCGTTTATTTCATGATTCTACCCACTAAAGCCGTAGTATCCCAACACGCATAATGGCAAATTTATTTTTAGTTCTAATCACCATTACTAAATGACTAAGCAGGGACTATCATCTTTTATTACCTCTTACTCTCGCTCTCGGGAGTTACACGTTGAACATTTCTCAACCCTCCGACTTGCGAAGTCATGAAGTTGTGTTAAAGTTAACCAGGTTAATATCAAGAGTAAATCACTTTAAACCTTAGTTAATCATTATCATGATTTCGCGACTCAACGATTTCTTCCCCAAAAGGCAGCACCTTTGTAACTCTAATCCACGAAGTCGTGATATTCATTAATTAAGCATGGATTAATTAAAGTCTTAAGTCAAATCACAGACAATAAATTAAATTGCGCCATCACGATTTCGGTTTTTTAGGGTTCAAAGGCTAGGAGCAAAATCATCCGATACGACGAACGCCGAAAAAGGGGATTAGTGACTAAAGCACACATAATTAAAAGAACTAAACTAGATTAATTAACACCTTAAACAACCTTTAACACACACAGTTTACGAATGAAGTTTTGAATGTTTTTTGTGTTTTTCCATGTCATGAATCGTCAAGCATTTATGGAATTTATTTGAATTTCAGTGAGGTGATGGATAGTAAGATCTCATTTTACTTCTAAATATTTCTATTAAAATATTTGACCGCTCTGTCAGCAAGGAATCACATGGGATTAAATGATAAAGACAAAGGGGTTTCCTTCATTATTTCATTTTTCATTTCTATTGTGCGCAGAGCCATTTCACCAGGATAACTTCTGTCTGTGTTTTCAATCTTTTCGACAGGGGATCTAGTTGCAAGGTTCTCTATCATGGCTCCACAAAAAGTGCCCAAGGTAGCTGCCAAGATTTCAGGTCAGGGTTCAGATGTTGTTTCTGATACCTTTCCCTGAAGTATTAATTATGTCAAAACATGGACGTACGTTTCCAACGTTCTACAATCTGAGTCGATAAATTGTTCAGATGATTCTAGCGATAACGAGAAGGATGACTTGTCCACCAAATACAAAATCATCGCTCAAACAAAGATGCACAAAATAGTGGCAAGGCCATGACTTCTTCCCTATTATGATATGATCAGATGGGTGCTAGACCATGTGGACATCCTGACTAGGATGATTATCAATGAATAGAGGGTGACAATTGGAACTTTTAGACCAAAGCATTTACAGGCAATGTATAAATTGTCACCCACACCAAACCTTACTCACAATTTCAAATTCCTAGAGGGTTTCACGAACAAGGAATGTGAGTAGTATGGAAAAGTTTTATCCGATCTGATCAAAGATTGGGTTTTGCACCCCGTGAAATTTAGGGCTGATACTAATGGAATTTATTCAATCTCCTCCTTAGAGCCGCAATTCAAGTATATAGCGATGATGGCCTATAGGTTGTATGGGAAGGAGGACACTACTCATTTTTCCTCCCATGGGTACCTCTTATTCATATAGTTGTTGAGGGTTTCTCTTTCAACTGGGCCAAATTGTTGTCTGACAGTCTGACCAGTCGAATTACCGAATACCGAGCACAGAGGGCAAGTAGGAAAGCGACTTCATTCTTTATGACTGCTTACATCATGGACGCTATTTTCTTCATGACACCTTTCCCATTAATGAACTGGAGCTAGGATCCATATAATACAGAGCCTATTCATGTCTACCACTCAAAAATTTGGGAGGTTAAAGCCAAAGAATTCGTCTACGAGATCTTCAAATGGGTAATGGTACCAGTGCATGTCTCCATCTTCGGCCATCTGCCTCCTAGGATTTTGGATAACATCACGGCCAACCTGAGTACCATGGTAGATTGGTATATACAAGAGGAATTTTCATACATCAGGGTGTTGAAGGAAAATCCCCCTGCGGACAGGTAGATCTCCTCAAAGAGATAGACTCTTAACTCTAAGATAGAAAGTGCTTATCATGGTCACTGAATTCCTTTTAGGCCTACACAAACTAATGCATGAAGAGGAAGGAGGAAAGATGTACCTTTTACCGGTGTTTGTCCCTGCATGCTCCGAGTTGAACTCCGATATTGAGCTCCTTGATAAGCCCTGTAGACAAACAAAGTACAACCACTTCCTATTCTATTGAGATTAGTTCAAAGAAGACCTATATACTTAGAGACAAATTCATGTAAAGTCAAACACAAATTAGAAAGAAACAGGCCAAGCAAATCATATTAATGAGGAAAAAACGTTACTTACAGTCGTAGATGGAATGCGATAGTTCTGCCAAGTCCTCCTTGTCTAACCCTTGCTTGAAAGATCCATGATCAGAGTGACAATATCTTCACCAATTGTTCCCTATGAGATCATAGGTATCTTGCTTCCAAATCATCTATGTTCTAGTACCACTTATAAGATCATAAGTTTGTTGTGATTCTCCTTTTCCATCCCCTTTCACCATGAGAAAGCTTGCTTATATAGCCTTGGAGAGGCTTTAACCACTTGAGATATCCTTGCAGAAGTTGAGGATTTCCCTCCTTCAGTTAGGGATCATCCCTTAGATCATGGCTTGAATAGGGATTCGAATCGAACTGCCTTCAGGGATTGAAGGGATCTTCTCCAAAATCATCTCAACAAACCAACTACTGCCCAGAATAGGTAGCGCTCCCTTAAAAGGGCCATCAGAGCATTATAGTGCTCCCCAGTATTTAGGGGGCCACTAGCACTCCCTAAACCCATCAACGCTCCCTCAGAAGGGCTATCAAAGCTTTATAACACTCCCAAATAGTGTAAGGGGGGGCACCAGCACTCCTAAGAGAGGTATAGGGGAGCACTCTCCTCCAAAAACTTAGTTTTTTGGGTTCTTTCAGATGGCAAGAGGTTCATAAGCCCAGTTAACCATTCCTCCTCTTCCAAATCAAGTGTTTGATGTGTGTCAAATGTCCTTCTCATGTCGTTATAGGCACGAAATAGGCATCATGGCAGTAGGCTTTCCTTGACACTTGCGACACTTGTGAGCAAAATGTGACACTTGCGACACTTGTAATGACGACACTTGCGACACTATCGAAGTGAGTAATTTCAATGTGTAACAGATTTCCCCCCAAAGTATGAAGTTAGAAGACAGGAACTAATAATTGAAATGCTTTGTAGACTTTCAAGCAAGGGTATAGATGCAGAGAACCTGACAAAAGATGCACACAAACATCCAACAAATATTATGACATGTTTCAAACCCAAGGCAGGCATACCTATGCTTGGGTGATCAAGACTTGCAAGATATGGCCGCCATAAAATACACTATGGATCCATAATTGTATTGATAAAAAGGTATAGCCACTGAAAATACACTGTGGATCTATACTCCCATGACTTGAACTAATCGTAGCCATGAAGAATACACAGTGGATCTACGAGATGACAAGACATAGCCATGATCGATACAAAGTGGATCTATGTGACAATATATGTGTCATGGTTCAAGAGAAACTCCGTCGCAACCTGGGAAAAGTACATATCAAAGTGATCACTCAACCTAGGGTCTTCTTACTGATCCCGATGTAGTACGAATATAACCATGTGAATATATGTATTGATGTCGAACATGGCAGAAACCACTTGATTACCGATCAATGATGTAAACTGTTAACAAGCGCAAGGGAAATCACCATTAATGTCAATGATTCCCAAGGTACCCTAGTACATTCCAATGAATGTGAATGGATGAGTTGAATTCAAACATCTGTGGAATCATCCGATCAGAGGTCAATGATGTAAACCCACTGTCAGATGTGAGGAGGCCTTCCATTGAGGCATGCAGGTCCCAAAGTACTAATTGGTTTCTAATTCTAGTCCCTGGATAATGTGTTGAAGTCGACAGGAATAGACTCGTCGAAGGAGGGCCTTGATGTATCCCCCATCAACGACACGAAACAGACATAGAGATGTAATTGGTATATCAAATGAACATGGACTGACATAGGTATTGAGACAAGATGTTTGTGATGGCTAACTCTTGAGGCGGATACTTCCCTTGAACACTGAGGCATGACAACAGAAACATGACATGGACCAAAACTTGATGATGCAGTGGATACTGTGACTTACGTCGGGTGACCCAAAGGAGTAGGAAAAACTCAGAGGATTGGTTCAGTGTAGAGGTTCAACAGAGTAATATGTGCGTAAAGACAAAGTGCCATGTTCAAGGGTGACTCTAAGAGTTACTTGGTAATGTTCTCAAAAAACTGTTTGGCTTGCTTCTTTCAATTTTTCCCCCATCCAGATAGATGAGTACCTCTTTTTAATTTAACGAGCTCGAGGAGGATAACACATGCTCGATAAAACTCACCTTCGGTAAGTTCCTCTTCCTTTGTTTAACGAACTGGAAGAAGTAAGGGTTCGGTCCCATATGGGCCTGTCGATGTTTCTTTTAACGAGTCCAAAGACAGAAAACTCGAAGGTTTTTCACTTGCAACACTTGTGAGAAAAATGCAACACTTGCGACACTTGTAATGATGACACTTGTGACACTATCGAAGTGAGTAATTTCGATGTGTAACATATTGCCCCCCAAAGTATGAAGTTAGAAGATAGGAACTGATAACTGAAATGCTTTGTAGACTTTCAAGCAAGGGTATAGATGCAGAGAACCTGATAGAAGTTGCACACAAACATCCAACAAATATTATTACATGTTTCAAACCCAAGGCAGGAGTACCTATGCTTGGGTGATCAAGACTTGCAAGATATGGCCTCCGTAAAATACACTGCGGATCCATAATTGTATTGATAAAAAGGTATAGCCACTGAAAATACATTGTGGATCTATACTCCCATGACCTGAACTAATCGTAGCCATGAAGAATACACAGTGGATCTATTAGATGACAAGACATAGCCACAACCGATACAAAGTGGATCTATGTGACAGTATATGTGTCATGGTTCAAGAGAAACTCTGTCGCAACTTGGGCAAAGTACATATCAGAGTGATCACTCAACCCAGGGTCATCTTACCGATCCCGATGTAGTACGAATCTAACCATGTGAATAGATGTATTGATGTCAAACATGGCAGAAACCACTTGATTACCGGTCAATGATGTAAACCGTTAACAAGCGCGAGGGAAATCACCATTAATGTCAATGATTCCCAAGGTACCCTAGTACATTCCAACGAATGTGAATGGATGAGTTGAAGTCGAACATCCGTGGAATCATCCGATCAGAGGTCAATTATGTAAACCCACTGTTGGACGTGAGGAGGCCTGCCATTGAGGCATGCAGGTCCCAAAGTACTAATTGGTTTCTAAGTCTAGTCCCTAGATAATGTGTTGAAGTCGACAGGAATAGACTCATCGAAGGAGGGACTTGATGTATCCCCCATCAACGACATGAAACAGACATAGAGATGTAATTGGTAGATAAAATGAACATGGAATGACACAGGTATTGAGACAAGATGTTTGTGATGGCTGACTCTCGAGGCAGATACTTCCCTTGAACACTGAGGCACGATTGCAGAAACATGACATGGACCAAAACTTGATGATGCAGTGGATACTGTGACTTATGTCGGGTGACCCAAAGGAGTAGGAAAAACTCAGAGGATTGGTTCAGTGCAGAGGTTCAGCGGAGTAAGGCATGCGTAAAGACAAAGTGTCATGTTCAAGGGTGACTCTAAGAGTTTCTTGGTAATGTTCTCAAAAAACTGCTTGGCTTGCTTCTTTCAATTTTTCCTTCATCTAGATAGATGAGTACCTCTTTTTAATTTAACGAGCTCGAGGAGGATAACACATGCTCGATAAAAATTACCTTTGGTAAGTTCCTCTTCCTTTGTTTAATGAACTGGAAGAAGTAAGGGTTTGGTCCCATATGGGCCCGTCGATGTTTCTTTTAATGAGTCCAAAGACGGAAAACTCAAAGGTTTTTCATGATTATAGAGTCTAGAAAAACACTTAAAAGAGAACTCTCTCAGTTCCTTTTTCGTAAAGTAGTCTGATGAGACTGAAAAAGAGATAAACTATCGCTCAACATATGTTTTCTTCAAATACTTTAACGAGCGTGAAGAGAACAAGGTTGCTTGGTGATCTTTTCATCTTTAGAGAGTCTGAAAAGAACTTAAAGGTGACTCCAATGTTTTCCTTTTTCGTAATGTTAGTCTCGCGAGGCCAAAAAAGAGATAAATTATCACTCGAAAGACACCCTTTCAAACATTTTAACGAGTGGGAAAGGAAGCAAGATCACTCGGCAATCTTTTCATGTTTAGAGAGTCTGAAATGAGCTTAAAGGAGACTCCAGGGGGTTCCTTTTTTGTGTATCCATACAGGTCCAAAAACGAGATAAAAGTCTACCCGGATGCATTCTCATGTATTTACAAGCACGAGAAAGAACAAAGACTAAGCTCGGTATGCCCCCAGCTTGAAAGCTAGTGGATGAACTCCATAAAGATCATCAAAGGCTGGAGACATGCCCCCCAAGCTTCAATTCATTCACTGTCTTTGAGGTTGTCACCAATTTCTCTAGTAGATGAGAAAAAGGAGAAGGGTGGATGAAAAGAAGGTTCGAGAGGTGACTATTTCATTTGATGCCGAGATTGACACAGGAAAAGAACTATGCTTAGGACCTCTATTTCATTTTTTAACGAGCTTGCCACAGAGAAGAGAAACTATGCTCGTGGTTTCGTCCGGATCATGGCTTCTAGGAGGATAATTCTCTAGAAGGGTACCATGTCAAAGGCTAAAACATGGTCATGGCCTCCAAGAGATATTTTCTAGATGGAAGATAATCACTCAAGAAGGAACACATGTCGAGGGTCGCGATAGGAGTAAGGAGATCAGGCTCCAATAACCCTACCGAAGAGATCACCATGTCAACTACCAGATCCAAAGCATCAGCATTTGAAATCATGGGAGACAATGCCACATAATTGACATGCGGCAGGGGCGATACTGTCTGCATATAAGAACCACTTAGGGAGGTAACCCACTCAGGGCCGATGAATGAAAGTTGATCAATAGTCACAATTATTCCATTGTGAAGGAAAGATATCACATGGAAAAGAGTGGATACAATAGCTTTCATGGCATAGACATAACCCCGCCCAAGGAGTAAAGAGAAATCCAAGGGGTCTTAGACTACCATGACATCAATAAAGATAGTTTTCCCTCCCAAAGTTACAGGAAACTGAGGAAGGATCCCTAAAGGTTGACTAGTTCTTCTGTTAAAAGCTAACA
>ML784593.1:347792-360804 GCA_009831015.1 Picea engelmannii
TTCTCAAATACTTCCTCCACCATTTCAACATTTGAGGAGATAATTCAAGCCCATTCCAAGGAGACAATCATGGAGATTTGGTTGGAATATATTATCCAAGATATATGAGAGATATGTGTGAGGATTTGAAGGGATTATATTTTGTAATAATGGGAAGTAGGTTGAGAGAAAAGTGGATCTGTAATAATGAGATGGTTATCTTATCTTCAAGGCTCTCATGTATAAAAGAGAGTTCTCTCTCTTCATGAGGATTCAATAGGAATTAGATGATTCAATTAATTAGATTTATTTTGTAGTAGTCATTAGGATTCGAGAGAGAAAGGGATTCTTAGCTTTGATTCATGGTTTTGGTTTTCATGCTTTCATTATTTTGTTATGAATATTGATTTGATTATCGTAATATAAGATTTCTTCATTGGTGAGAGCTCTCATGTGTTGTTGTGCCATTCAACTCTTCACTTGTTGTATATTCCCTTCCTTCATGTAGTTCTCCATTTCTAGATTAATTTCATTTACACAATTTCCCATTCCTAGATTAATTTCATTTACGCAACTAGATTAATTCAATTCCAAGTTGTGTGTTAGATTAATGATTCTATTTTAGTCGTGTGTTAGATTAATGATTCTAATTCAGTCGTGTGTTAGATGAATGATTCTAATTCCATCATGTGTTAGATCAATGATTCTATTTCATTCGTGTTTTATATTAATGATTCAATTTCAGTTATAGCTTAAACATTAGATTAGATTAGTCTCGCTTCAATATTGCATATACTTTGTGTGTGCTTTGTCAGTTTACAAACCCTGGGTTGACAAATTAGATAGTTGGGAAAGTACTACAACTCAATTAATACAACATTAGTTCGGCCCAATATAACGACTGTCGTTCCCTTCTTACGATTGTCGTTCCTTTTGTTACGATTGTTTTCCTTTTGCAGGGGTTTCATCTCTGGAGGACGGGTATTGAAAACGGAAGGTAAGAACCTATGTAGGTGACAAGTAAAACGCTTGTTCCAGCGCCTACCTTTGGATGATGCATAGAGGTTATATTTTAGGACATCTTTAGAGCCCACCACTCACTGATCTTTGAAGCTTCTTAGGCCTTGCCAATTTATATTGCAGGTTCGTGTTGGGATTCTCCCATATTGCATGGGCCCTTAGCCAAGTAACCAGAGGTGGTGATAAGCCAAAATTTGTGTGGGGTCTGTCCCAAAAGAAAGCGTTCGATGATTTAAAGAAACACTTTTGCTCATCTTAATACTTTCATTACCGAACCTGCAACAATCCTTTGATATCGAGACATATGCTTTGGACTATGTTGTGGGCACAATTCTCACTCAGCATGGCCACCCCATGGACTATCATAGTGAGACACTATCATATGTTGTCCGTAAGTACCCTAATAATGAAAAATAAATGTACTCCATTGTGAAAGCCTGCCGCCAGTGGGGGAATTACATTATCAGGAAGGAGACAGTCATCCCCATGAATCATAAACCATTGTAGTTCATGTAGACACATTGAAAATTGTAGAATTATCACCATCAGAAGTGGTCCACATACTTGCAGCAGTTCCACCTCAACATCAAATATAAAATAGGTAGTGCAAGCTGAGTCGTTGATTTCCTTAGCCGACCTCCAGTCGCGACACTCACCATGGTGCTAGACTCTTGCCACCACAAGAACTTTGGTTGGCCCATCTTCTATGAGACAGGCCTTGACTTTTCCACCACATACCAAATGTTGGGTGCAAACTCAGTTATTCTTAATTTCCATCTTCAGGACGAGTTATTATGTCGACTGGGCCATCTTTGCGTTCCATCAAGTGAGCGAGCGGAGCTTATTTGGGAAGCCCACTACAGTTGGGTGGAAGGAAACTTTGACATCGAAAAGACAGTGGCAGTGATGCATAAAAATTTCTACTGGATTAAAATTCGATAGGATTTCATCAAGTATATCAGGTCCTGCAATTCCTACACTATTTCCAAACCAACCACTAAAAAACAGGGCCTGTAAAACTCCCTTCCTACTCCTAACAGGCCATGGGAATCCATATCATTGGACTACATGTTGGTCCTTCTGTCCACCAAGAGGGGAAACGACTGTGTCTTTTTGTTTGTTGATTGTTTTTCCAGGATGGTGATCCTGTCAGCCTGCAAGAAGATCATCACAACAGAGGCCACTACCAAGCTATTCTTTGAACGAGTCTAGTTACATTTTGGAATCCCACAAACCATTGTCTTAGATCGGGACAATTGGTTCCTCAAAACATTATGGTCGAGCCTCTGTTCACTACTGGAAACCAACCTCACCATGTCCACTTCCTTCCACCCCCAGAGAGATGGTCAAACCGAGGTTGTCAATCGAATGATAGTGCATATCCTATGCATGTAAAATTACAACCACCCCTACACATGGGATGATATTATTTCTTATGTTCATCATAGCTACAACTGAGACTTACACAACTCAACCAACCACAACCCCTTTCAGGTTGGTTTGGGATTCCAACCATTCGGTCCCATGGATGTTGCACTACCTCTTGTGGCCACCCTGGTCGATTCATCACCTGCTACAACTGAAGCTAACAAATCCTCCCAATTCATTGAGAATATCCAACACATATTCCAATAGGTTCAAGATATTTTACAAAATTCCAATGCCAAGTACAAGCAGTTCCATGATCAACACCGGGTGCCACACAAGTTTCAGGTGGGAGACAAAGTATGGTTATACTTGTAGAAATAACTCTTTACATAACCCCATAGGAAGCTTGTTCCACTTTGTTACGGGCCTTACACGATCACTAAGGTTATGGGTGACAATTATTTTGAGCTCAACATTCCTCCTTTCCTTGGCCTACACCCAGTATTCAACGTGGATCTCATTTGGCCATACTTCCCACAATTGTTGGAAACCTCATAGATAGCATAACAATTGACACCAACAGAGCTCAACCCGGAATGAATGCAACAGGAATCTAGTGATCATATTGTGGAAACACAGGTCAAGTTTACTCACCAACAAAGGACACATCTTTATCGGTTTGTCAAAGCAGGGGAGCTCCTGCACCAAGGAAAGTAGCTCACCTGGGGAAAAATTCAGCAAACATTTCCTCACCTGATGGGGGAACTCGATGCAATTGAGAACATTGCTTCCTAAGGGGGGGGGGGATTTGTCCATATGGATTTCGGTGGCCTCCCACCTATTCCAACTAGCTCATTTTGGCAGTTTTCCAGTTTGGCATTGTTTTCCTAGTTTTCGGGTCCCTAACTTTCAGGATCGTTTTGAGGCCCTAAACAACGCTTTTAGGGCTCACCATAGTTAGATTGTATTCATTGGATATACCTTTCCAAATGGATATCATGCACCTAAAACAAAGTTCGTATGAAAAAGTTACGACCCCGAGAAGTTGATGTACTAGCTTACCCCAACGGGGCCCACATGACTTTTGGCGATTAATCTCCTAGGGTTAGGTTTTTGGATGTCTAGGGTTTTGGCATTATTTTTTATTGTAAAAATGATTGGAGAGCCTCATCGTAACCATATTCTTGCGAATGGGCTCAAGCATCACATCTCTTCTCAGAGATAAGACTCCATCATTCTATCAAGCTCATTTTTCGCTGCATTTTACAGTTTCAACATATTTTCTTATTGAATAGAAACCATTTTACTGTATCTCTTATATTGCATCTCTATTAATATTGTGTCTCTATTTTAAGAATAATAATAATCTTTATTCATTTTCATTCTTCTCATAAAATATGGATCAAATGGGCTTGTAAAACAGGCATTGCAAATGAAGGTACCACACACCCTCTACAAAGGCACGCATGAATGCAAAACTATAACCCCTTGTATGTCATGAACCCCATTCCCATTGACTCTTGACCCTAACCACTTCACCCACTTCAAATGGCTTAGAGAGGGATCTCTTGGAAAATCTCCTTGACCTAGTGCAAGATCTACCCAATAGGAAACCTCGTCAACCCTCCCATATTCAAGGTTGACAAGTCGCATAATGTCTTTGAGCACTTAATTGTTTGACATGGTAACATTTGATCCACATGCTCAGGTGGCTCATTTATTGATTGGATTTACTTATCATGATTTTATGACTTGATATCCTTGGAGGGAAAGCTTATTTTTCTTTGAAGGACCTAGTTGGTGGACAATTTTGGAAGAAGAAGCCTAGTTTGGGATTCCATGGGGCTTGAAACCCACAATCGGACTCCAAGGGCCCACATGGAGGATGAAAGAGATGAAACCTCGTATGCATAGAAGATGACTTGGACAACATAAAATAACCTCCACATGCCAAACATTCTGCCTAGGAGAGGAAAAATGTCACCTTTAGAGGCATGGTGTCACCTAAGGGGGTTAGGGTTTGGTGGTGAGGTTGACATGCATTGGAACAAGGATGTTTTGAGGGGTTTGAGGCTTTGACCATGAAGGAAGTGACTTCTATTATTGAAATGTGGCTTTGGGAAGTATTTATACATTCCTTCATCATGAACGACTTTTTCCTAGTGCCAAAACATCCCCTAAACAGGTGGTGTCTTTTTAAACTAGGGATTTTTTTATGCAAAAAAAGTGAAATTAAAGTGAATTGTTTAATACTGCTTTGAAAAAAAGGGGAAATATTAGGGTTACTGACCACTAGTCTTGTGTTTTACCCTTAATTATGTGGAAAAGCTATCTTAGTGACATTTTTTTATAAATAATATATCATAAGAACTCATTTTAACACATCACTCCAATGTGGATAAGGATACTTAGCTGAAATTTTCACTATTCTTGGAGAAATTCATCTCTATTTTCAATTGTTATGGTTTTGTTGGCCCTTGACCAATTTTTGGGAAGTTTCTTGGTCATGTTGACCTATTTTGAGACTTCGACAGCTTGTCGAAGGAGGAGCGCAAGACGAAGCAGAGATCACGGGATCTCGGCCCCCTTTTGGGCCCCTTTTTGGGTTTTTGGGAATATGTAATGGGAATGGGATGTTGGCCCATGGGTTTACCCATGTTTAGGCATATTTTGTATGTATAAATAGAAGGATAGGCAATGTAAGAAGAAGAGAATAATGCATCTATGTGATGTGAATGTATGCTAAGTGCAATTAGAGTTTGTAAGTTCTTTGTGCATGACTGTAAGAGACTTGCAGAGCTAAGTACAGACCCTTGTAGCAGATTGTGGAGAGCTTAGTGTTATAGCGCAAGGAAGAGGGATCTAGCAAGATGCACATATCTTATGTCCTATGCAGAGTAAGGGTTCTAGTGGCTTTTTTCTTATGACCAATTGACTGAAGAAAATAAAGAAGAAGAGTTGGTGGACGTAGCCCCAGGGTGGGGGTGAACCACGTAAACACTGTGTTGTGTGCTTTGTGCTTTTTGTTGATGCATTCATATGTTATATGTTAAGTGCTCTGATATGTTTAATATATATCTACTTCTGCTTTGTGCTTATGATATATGAGAATGTTAGATCTGATCACGATAGTCATGCTTAGTGCTTGATATTCTCATTCTGATCCATTTACATATGCTAAGTGCTTAAATATTGTAGATTAGTGTGAATTTTGCGAAGCTCTGTGTTAACATCAAAGTGGATATTGATAGCATATTGAGAAACTGACAGTGCTAAGTGCTCTATTAAGTTGTATAATCATAGATCTGTGTCCCAGCTAATGTTGTAGACACCTAAGTCTTGCAACCACCCCTCCCTCTACCTCAGGTGAGACTTCATCTGCTTCGCAGGTGTTGCCGAAAGGGTCGGTAGTTAGGGCTTTGCTGGTGCACTGTTGTAGCATTGAACCCTGGGTTTTCCCCTATGCCAAAAAATGGTTCTGTTGCCAGGACCTAAAACTATGATTGTTGGGAACTGAGGAAGAAGAAGCTTTGTGCAAAGAGTTGTGCCCTAGTGCACCATATTCTACTTGAATTATAATGCTCTGTGCGAAAGAAAGAAGCCCGATCTGAAGAAAAGAAGTCGGATCTGAAAGAAAGAAGATCAGATTTGAAGGAAATAAGCAAGATCTAAATGCTTGGTGCTCTAAGAAAGGTAAAAGTGAGAATTTTTTATTAAAAGAGGTAAGATCTGCAAGACTTTTTTCTCCGATAAAGGTAAAGATAGTGAAAAGTTTTAGATCTGGAAGCTTTGTGCTCTGTAGAAGTAAGATAAGTGGAAATTTTTGTTTCTAGAGTATGTATCTAGGTATGATTGATAGGATCTATCCTATCTTGAAAACTAGGGTAATAATAGATGAAAGAAGGTTTGATATGAGTAGATCTGATAAGACTAGTGAAAAATATGTTATACCAATTCATAGAAAGAATGTTTGGACTAACAAATGGATGCAGGATCCTAGAAAGAATTTATTGCAGGTTGGCTCCTGTGATCCTAGTGTGCAGTACACGAGAAGATGGGGATCATTTAAAATAAAGAGAGGATTAACCCTCTGTTATAGTTGCAAAAGACCGAGACATCTAGCTAATGAATGCCCTAGTAGAAGACCTAGTTGCCTTTGTTGTAAAGCTCCAGACCATGAAGTGTTGGATTTCCCTAGAATGATTGCTAAACTTGAAAATATGAACATAAGACAAGAAAACCCTAAGGAAGATACATAAACTATGGCTATAGAAGAACCCCAGAAATAATCAGAGAAGATATTACTACAAATGAAATAAACCTTGGATGACCATCGACATGTTAGGTTGTCAGAGATCTTTAAAGACAAGGAATGTCTTGAAGCAAGAATAGGAGACTTAGACATTGACTGTGTTCTAGATGAGGAAACACAGGTGAATATCATGACAGAGAGAACTTGGGAAGCTATAGGAAGGCCTGCTATGATCCCTTCACTAGGAGGAATAAGACTGTTCATATGAAAATTGGTAAACCTGTGTGGGAGGCTCGCTCAGATACCTATGACTATCAATGGAAATTCAACAGAAGAAGATTTTGAGATTATTCAATTTATTGAGAACCGCACCATGTTTACCATGTTAATAGGAAAACCTTGGATTGATAGAGGTCAAGCCAGACAAAAAGAAGAAGAAGAAGTTTTGGAACAGAAGAAACAAGAGTTAAAATATTTTATGACCAGAAGGATCGCACGCTTGATTGAAGAACATGAGAGTAGATCGAAGATGTTTAAGGATAGTAACCCAAATGTTGAAGTTAAGAGAATAATAGAGAATCCATAGAATATTGAATTACCTATCCCAGACAAAGAAGAAGTATTGTCCAAGAACCCTAGGGAATAATCTCAACAACGCAAAATGACTAAGACCACAGAAGACAAGAATCAAAATGGAAAAAGAACTATCGAGATGAAGCTCACTGGAAAAAAGGCTCAAAAGTTAAGAAAGAAGTGGACTAATACTAAAAAGTTACAGGAGGTTCTAGAGGAGACCTCGTAGAAAGAAAAATCACAGAATTGGAGCTTCGTCGGGATATCAAAACAACGACATATGGCACTTCGCCATGGTGAACCAATATAGTCATTGGAACCGATATATCCATTCAACTCCCACTTCGAACAGGCATAAAAGTAATAATGGTTTGTCATTAGACCATTGGGCCACACCATAATAGATCGAACATGAGTTAATAGAGGCTCATACCCGTTGTAAGTGAACCGTTGTCGAGTTAACTATTTATCCCATTGCGCCATGCACCGAGAACACTTTTGATAAATTGAGAATTCGAGCCCATAGACTAAGCTAAGATTATACAGTGATCATTTTGCTCTCGCTCTCTATCTCATTACTTTGTCTAAGTTGTCCTCCGAACCCACAAATTTTTCACCCCGAGTGCGTATGTCAGAAGCATTGAGAGTTGCAGAGAAAGTTGTTGAGGAAGTTTTGATCGACTTGATGACTGAGAAACACATGTCGATGTCTGAAGGCATCCAGGCTTCATCCATAAGAACAGAGCAAGAATCCCCATCCATTGCTCACGGAGCTAGACTGTCCCGTCAAAGGCGAACTAAACACAAGGATGACTTAGCGAATGCTAAGCTGATTCCAAGCATTCTACCTACCTATCTACCACCTATGAGTGGTGCAATAAACCATGACAGTGTTCCCAAAGAATTTGAATACGAATTGGTCACTGCGTACCTCCCTAAGGGGATACGTGCAGTGCACACAGACCAATATAATATCGCAACATTGAAATTTAGCAACTTCAACCTCGGTGATAGAAACCTTCTTCAAGGAAGAAATCAAAAGAAACCAGGACCAAATTTGAGACCACCCTCACCTCAGACGACTTCGACTTCATCGTCGTAGCACTGAACGATGCTTCACTAGAGATAGAAGAGAAGCAAGAAGCTAAGAAGGAGGAGGTGTTCATTTGGATTAAGGATGTGCTCCACGGGGTGCAACAGGCATTACAGTCCAGCTGCGCAGTTTCCACTACACCTCAGTCAGCAAGAACATCAGAACTAGGTGATGAGCCAACTCAACTACACCGCATTGTTGATACAGTTGAAGCTTGCCTTCGACAATCTCAGGAAGAGAGAGAATGAGCCACCCAATATTTAGCACAAGTACAAAAATATCTTGATGAGAAATGCAGTGCTACAGAATGAGAAAATATTTCTCTGCAAGCACAATGGGATGAAGAAAAAGCACAGTTACAACAAAGCAAGGAACAATTGCTTGCTGAGCAACTTGAAGTTAAGGAAATGGTTGACAAAGCACTTCACTCTGTGACAGTCATTGAAGTAAAGGCCAAATAACAAGTTCCACAACAGATGGCACAACTTGAAGAAGTAATCCATCAGCTCCAACAACGCATAGTAGACATGGAGCTCTGCACTGTGCCCAAGACTCCTCAAGATGTAAGGGACCAGCGAGAAGCAAATTCCCACAACACAGTTGAAAGATTAAAATCTCTTGCCTTGGAGTGAAAGAAGCTAAGTAACCAAAGTGCCCAGACATACGAGAACCTTACTGATAATCCAGAGTTACAGACACTGGAGTCATAGCTCCAGGAAGCGAAGAAACATGCAGATACACTACAGGCGCAGCTGAAAGACCTGTCAGCCATAGAAATAATGAAGAGGTCTCAAGAACAACACATAGCTTAGCATCAGGTCCATATGCTTCAAATCAAAGTGATGGAGGTCACTCAACGACTTCAGCCTGTGCAAGATAAGGCATGCTAGTTGTTTATAGAAGTGGAGAACTAAGGAGCAGAGCTAGAATGGGTTGTCACTGCAATAGAACAACGCCTAGAAGGGCCAATGAATGACACAGTAATCCAGTAGTTCACCGAACAAGAGGCCACAAAAAAGAAACAAGTCGAAGCATCTCAGGCCAAGATCGAGGCATTCGAAGCCAAACTGATCAGACCAGAGTGACTCGGGACGAGTCACAGGTGAGTGTTGGGGGCTTGTTGGCGCTTGACCAAGTTTTGGGAAGTTTCTTGGTCATGTTGACCTATTTTGAGATTTTGACAGCTTGTCTAAGGAGGAGCGCAAGATGAAGCAAATATAACGGGATCTCGGCCCCCTTTTGGGCCCCTTTTTGGGTTTTTGGGAATATGTAACGGGAATGGGATGTCGGCCCATGGGTTTACCCATGTTTAGGCCTATTTGTATTTATAAATAGAAGGATAGGAAATGTAAGAAGAAGAGAATAGTGCATCTATGTGATGTGAATGTATTCTAAGTGTGAGTAGAGTTTGTAAGTTCTTTGTGTATGGCTGCAAGAGACTTGCGGAGCGAAGTACAGACACTTGTAGCAGATTATGGAGAGCTTAGTGTTGTAATGCAAGGAAGAGGGATCTAGCGAGTTGCGCAGATCTTCTGTCTTGTGTGGAGTAAGGGTTATAGTGGGTTTGTTCTTGTGAACGATTGACTGAAGACAATAAAGAATAATAGTTGGTGGATGTAGCCCCAGGGTGGGGGTGAACCACATAAACACTATGTTTTGTACTTTGTGATTTGTGTTGATGTGTTCATATGTTATATGTTAAGTGCTATGATATGTTTAAGATATATCTACTTCTGCTTTTTGCTTATGATATATGAGAATGTTAGATTTGATCTAGATAGTCATACTTAGTTCTTGATATTCTCATTCTGATCCATTTACAGATGCTAAGTGATTAAATACACTAGATTAGTGTGAATGTTGTGAAGCTCTGTGTTAACAATGAAGTGGATATTGATAGCATATTGAGAAACTAACGGTGCTAAGTGCTCTATTAAGTTGTATAATCATAGATCTGTGTCCCAGCTAAGGTTGTAGACAACTGAGTCTTGCAACCACCCCTGCCTCTACCTCAGGTGAGACTTCATCTTCTTCATAGGTGTTTCCGAAAGGGCTGGTAGTTAGGGCTTTGTTGGTGCGCTGTTGTAGCATTGAACCCTAGGTGTGCCCCTGTGCTAACATGTTTTGTCTTTCTATTGATGGAATAAAGTTGTGCACTACACTTGGAGGCTTTTTCTCATTCTTGTGGATGGATTATTCTTGGTCACTTAGAGTTTGAAATTTCATCTATTTGGAATTGGTAAGGAAATTCTACATTTATTGTCTTGAAATTCTTTCTTTCTTCCATAATTGTTAGTGGATAAACCCTTGGAGGAGTATAAGGGCATACACCCTCCCCAAGATTAATTTATTTTCTTGTGAAAGGTCATTGATTGTAAGGTTTCTTGGATAATTACAAGGACATACACCCTCCAAGTCACCTTTGTTTGTTTCACACCCTAGTAAGTAAAAGGGTTTACACCGATAGGTTATTTGTGGATCAAGCTCATACATCAAAGATCATTTTGTTGCATAAGGGTTTTCTAAGAGAAGTAAAAGGGCTTACACTCTCTTAGCATTTCCTAGTGGATCTAGCTTTCCTTGGGGAGTAAGAGGATTTACACCCCCAAGGACTTAGTCTAGTCTTCAAATTTTTTACCCCACAACTCAATAGGAAGGCACTAATCATTTTGAAATTTTCATTGGAGAAATAAAATTGTTGCATTGGGATATGTGAAAATACGAAGGAATCAACTTGTTCAAATTGATTTCTTTCTTTGATGTCCTAGGCTTGCTATTTCTCCTAGGGAATCTCAATTGGCTAATAATTTCTTATTGTTGTTATAAATTTATGTTACAACCATTATGGATGCAGAAAACTCTCTTTTTCAAGATCAATCTCTCACTCTTTTACCGTTGGAATTAGTTGGAAAGTTTCTATTATAAATCTCTTTGATGTTAGGTATTGTTGGTAAATATTTTGTCTGGTTTCTTGGGGTAAAAGTTGATTCTGTATAAAAAAACTACTACAACCACTTGGACATCACAAATATACTCTAAAAATGTATCTTTGTATCCATCTAAATACCACTAAAGTCATGCTAAAGTGTTGAGAATTTATCTACAGGTTTTGTTCTTCATAACTCAACTAATATTCGATTATTTAAGAGGTTAAATATGCATTAGTTACTTGATTTAATTTATTATATATGTTTCTGATTACTGCTGAAATTAGGGACAAAAGGATTAAATTTTTTGTCCACCTAACATACTGTATGCAAATCTTGGCTTTTCTTGTATCACAGACAGGTACAATCCCTTTTGCAGGTACCCAAAGACTTGGAAACCTTAAAATATTCCTCAGAAAAGTCATCAAGGACACTATCCTCTTTCCTTATTGACCCTTATGGGAACACTTCTCTTTCTTCCTTTCTATCCGTCTCAATCCCCCCAGGGTCACCGAGATCTCCTCCCTAGAGTGACCTAGTCACCCTTGAAGCGTGAGACCTATGTCGAGGTGACATTGAGTATATTGTCCCTTATTTATTGTCATTTTGGTGGTTGGGTTAGGATTTTACCAACCTACAACTTGTGCAATAACATTTTGGTGTTTCTTCCAAGGAGGATTTTGAATCCTCTTTGGAATTGTAACGACACTTTGGAAAGATTCCCTCCCAAAGTCTCTATCCCTTAGCTTTCTTGGCTAATCCATTGAATAACTTTCCCATTTCCACCCTTGATAAGTTTCCCTTGAATCTTATCTTGTGACTCCACTTTCCATGAACCCACCTTTCCCTCTTTTAACCTTACCTTCCTTTGGTGAGACTTCATCCCACCTGAAAACTCCATTGGGGTGTTCTTTTGGTTAATGGAATTATGGCACCATGGGATAAACCCTCATATAGAATGTAACGACCCTAGTTAAATAGTTCATGGGGATTTTTTTAATATAATTAATTAGATATTCAATTGTCCTAATATGGTTTTAATTAAACAATGATTAGTATTAATAATATTAATTAATTAATTGTTTATTAATTAATTGTTTATAACTTTTGGATCGATTAATTAATTAATTAATTGATTACATATCACATTCAATGACATGAGTAATAAATTTAAGGGCTTAATAATCTTAATTTATTTAATTAAATGCTTTACGTATGCAGGGGGGGATAAGACATTAAAGAAGGGGACAAGACATTAAAGAAAGGGATAGGATAATAAAGGAGGAGAGAAGGAAATTAAAGAGGGGGAGGAGAGTGGGTGAAGGGGGATATGATGGGGAGGAGTCTTACGGGAAGAGGGATTATTTTTGGAGGGGGAAAGAATTTGGAAGGGGGAGTGGATTTCTGTTTGGATATTCTTTTGTGTGGAGAGTTTGATATTGGGAGTTTCAATGAACCATTGCAGGCGCACCGGGTTGCTGGGGGTTTTGGGCATGGGCGACAGGATTCCTTTCGATTTCCTAGAGCTAGGGAGTCGGACAGGCTGCTCCTAGATGGCTGGGAGGTTAGTTGGTTTGGGTAGAGTTGGTCAGTGCATCTGGCGAGGCAAGACAGCAGGGAAAGGACAACCAGATCAACGGGGAAATTAGCATCAGGAAGAGGTAATTTATTTTATTCTGTTAAGTAATTCTTATGCTGTGGATAAATTTTAATTTCTGCTGAATATTTATGCTTATATGGTGGTCAATGAATTACGTATGCAATGAGAAAGGAATTATATGTTTAATTGTATGAAAAAAA
>ML784593.1:370928-391207 GCA_009831015.1 Picea engelmannii
GTTTCCTGGAGCTAGGGAGATGGACAGGCTGCTCCTAGCTAGCTGGGAGGTTAGTCGGTTTGGGCAGAGTTGGTCAGTGCATCTGGCGAGGCAAGGCAGCAGGGAAAGGACAACCAGATCAATGGGGAAATTAGCATCAGGAAGAGGTAATTTATTTTATTTTGTTAAGTAATTCTTATGTTGTGGATAAATTTTAATTTCTGTTGAATATTTATGCTTATATGATTTTCAATGAATTACGTATGCAATGAGAAAGGAATTATATGTTTAATTGTATGAAAATTTTTGGATTTAATTGAGTTAGGTCTCTACATAGAACTTTTTATGACTCGAAGATGGAATTTTTATAGATGGAAAAGGAAAAGGTCGCTAATAAAGTTGCTAAGGAAATGGAGAATCACATAAAAGAGTTGTTTCCCTCCCTTGACAATGAAGAAGTTCTTGAAGAAGAGACATATGAATAAAGTTACCAAGAAGATCTCGATGAATTTTATCATGATGAAGATCCATATGATGCATTTAACTAAGATGAAACACTCACATCTGCCCTTACACATAATGATGACGTCCATGCCACTACTCCTTCTGCACATGAAAAAAGAGATATGGTCATTTTTATTGATGGTCTTGTGAAAAAACCTTTACACACAATTGATGATCATATAGACACTTTCATACAGACTGGAAGACATAGGTGGGGATTTGGTCATCTCATTTTCTATAGATACCCCATTTATGACATTGGAGGTACCCCTCAAGAAAATGGGTTTGAGTTGTCATCTTTAGAAGACTATTTTTCATATGTATATGGTTCATATGTTTCAGAGCCTAATGATGACATAATTACAGATTTATTCAAGGACACTCAACCACTTTCATCCTCAAGTTTTGAGGAATATCAAGATGTGGTTACCTCATAGAAATCATAGGTTCATCCTTTAAAGCAGAAGTATTTTCATATTTGAGATTTTCATGAAGATTCACAGGGGAAGAACCAGTGTTTTTATACACATGAGCTTCTTCCTTACCTCTCACCCTCTTCTCCAGGAGACCATGCAGTATTCTTCCAATTTCTCATTTCCTCTCAATCCTCAAAAATCAGTGAGTCTTTGTGTGTAGATGAATGTGAGCCTTGAATACATATAGTATCCCCCTTCAGAGATGGATTGATCAATATTGTGGCTATCACTTCAGGAAGGATTCCTTGCATGATCACAATGGAGGATATTTTTTCCAATAGGATTTCCTCCTTCCCACCCATCTCCATGAGTTTCATTTCATGTTTGATTATATGTGTGTTTATACTCATGATTATTATGTGCTTGACTTATCTTTGTTTTACTATATGATTAAGCATAGGGGCAGATATTGTTGGTCCTAAAGTCTGCACTTGACTGCTAATGGGCAGAGCTAGGCCACCTCAAGTTATGAACAATTGGCTTTTGATTTATGGGTTAGTTAGAGGGTTGGTTTATCAAGACATGAGCATGGTTGGGTTGGAAAAGAGACATGGACAAGGGTCCTCCTTGGCTTGTGGCACACTAAGTATAGATAATTGAGACCGTAAAGGTAGAAACAAAGGAAAACAACAAACTATTCAATGAACAATCCATTGCTAGAAGTTTAAGTCTTAAAATGTCATTTCAAGCATTAAACATGTACCAAAAGCACAGTAATTACCGCAAGTTGCAACAAAAAAAAAACCTTCACCAAATCATAGTTGTTATCACATGTTTCATATTAATAAAGACAAGTTATATAATAGATGAAGGAAAAGAGATGTACTTTGCACAAATCAAAACTCTATTCAAGATAAGAGAAACACATACGAATTCAGACACAAACACACTATCATCAATAGTATCTTCACTAGGTAGAGAGATTTAATCCATGCACAGAATGGGTCCAACCAGTTGTTGTATTTATCTTCTTCTCCCAAAAACCGAACCTTTATAACATACAAAGAATGATTATTTACCACAAATGTGGAGGCCCTCAACTAGTGTGGAACTAAGACTTCTCTCTACACATCGGCTGTAAAAGAAATTTTTAACATAACTAAAAAAAAACTGGAGTATGTTATTGAATACTCAGATATTTACTTAACAAAAGGAGTGGTTATTATCACACAAATAAGACCACTTATTATGCCTAAATTTACAAGAGTTTTGCAATAGAAAAATTGTTATTAGCAATAAAATTAGACTGATGCATGCGCTGGAGCGGACTGAGATCTGATAGAAAATGAATAGGAGTGATAGAAACGAGTTCTGTATTGATCAATGGCATGCATGCGTGTTGTTTGAGTCCACTGGAGATAACTAAATATGTTGGTCGTGTTTTTTCTCTACTTATCTCTTGGAGGAAAAAGAAGATCATCTAGCATTTTCCCCGAGTCTCTGGTATTCTTTTTGCAGTCTGGATTATAGCTTCTCGAATTATGGTTTGGCACCCCTTTTTAAACATTTCAGAATGTTAAAAAACTATGGTTGAGCCACTTCATAACTCCAATGTTTAGGGGCTTCAGAACACAGAGTATACATATCCTTCGGAGGACAGAACTCTCAGAGTCATTATCCAACACTAATCACTTATTAACCCGAGATTACTTTAACATTCAACATTTAAGGACTTTAGGACTCTAAATCTTTGGTGTTTAGGAGTTTTTATTTTTTAATGTTGTTCTTGGAAATATCCCAAAGGATGATCCCCCGAATCTGATGTGGTGGCCATGATGTCACGACCAATGACGTGTCATAAAAATAAGGGTGACATGTGTCACTTGGAATGGGGCAAATGACGTGTTGAAAATGCTCAAAATGAGTGCCACGTGTCGATTACTGATGGATTCCGTGTGTCACCAAGGATGAATTCCACATGTCAGCATAGATGAGCACTACATGTCTCTGTCTCTTCAAGGTTTGGGGGATTTCAAGCAAAAAGTATGTATAACTCTCAGTGGATCAGACTAACGAAGGAACGTGGCAGTGAGGACCTACTTCGGTTGTTCGGGGCTTTGACAATTCAGGAATCTACATTTTCTTTGAGTTGAAATCCCCCAGAGTGATAAACTCCCAGATTTTTTAACCACGTTTATCTTAATTAACCCGAGATTAATACTTTAATCATTTGGTGTCTCAGGAGTTTTGTACTCCAACTCTTTGGGGTTTCGGTAGTCGGGAGTTCTTGATGAAGATGAGCTCAGATGTTTCGATGCTGAAGTCATGGAGTGGTTTATGTGTAACTACGATATTAAACCTTGAATCTTTCTAGACCCCTAAATGGATGAGAACCATTGATCTGAGTTTCCTGTTGGATGGATGATCTCCCAGATCTGACATGTCCACATGATGTCACTATTGTTGACGTGTCCACATGAAGAAAGTGACACATGTCACCGAGAAATGAGTGAATGACGTAACCCAAATGGCCTGAAATGAGTACCACATGTCGACTCCCAATGGATTCCATGTGTCATCCCGCTACGTGGCTCCAGCGTTTCGACATTCAATATTTTTTTGAGTTCTTAAGTGTGGAGATATCCTGGCTGGCTAATCGCCGAAGTGATGCAGCATTCGACATTCGAGATTTTATGACAAAGACAAGATCGAATTTTTTGTCATTCAACTCACATAGTGGCTTATGTGTAACCCTTATGATTAAACCTAACGTGAATTCTGGAATCCTGAATGTATGAGAGTTGTTGATATGATCGTCCTGTTGGATCTCCAGCATTGAAATTTAACATATATATTTTCACAATCCAAGCCTGAAAATGAATGCTATGAATTGTTTCATTTTTTTCACGGGAATTCCCTATGCAATCTTACTGCACATACAAAGGACTTGGTTGTCCTGGACATTTCCTGTTTACACAAAAGACTTGGTGGAACTCCTTCACGCTCAATCAATATAAAACATGATGACAAGTATTTTTAACCAAATCACGACATGCAATTATCCTTCAAGAAAGCATAAAAAATTTGCGCAAAGTATCAATCAAGAAATATAATTATAAAAAAAAGAAAACAGTTCATTTAGAGAGGGAAATTGACTCCACCAACTAGAAGAGGAATAATTTTGATGAAGGCATATGGAAAAGAGGCAGGAAGGGAAGGGGTGTATAATTAGGTCTCAACAATGGCTCCAACTGGGGATAACACTTCCCTGTGAGGTGATAAGAATAGTAGATCAGTGACTTGGAATTAAATAACTTATTCCCACCTTCCTTCTCTTACCTTTGTTTCTATATACTAGCCATGTATATCTACTACTGTCTCTCAGCCATGCATCTTATTGAACGTAAAGCTGCAACTATACCCCAGTTCCTTTGTTGGGCTATGGATTCTTTATTCACACACAAACTAACTAATCAAAAATGAAAAAGGAAATCTACTATGGTACAACATGGACCTTCCTTCAGTATTTCAAGAAAAATAGTGTTTTAGGAAGAGCCCATTTACTGGGCCCCCAAAAATTTCAGTGTTTTCCAGATTGTGTAAAACAAATGTGTTATTTTCCAGAACCGCAACCACCCTAAAAGGACCAAACCAGAGGTTATCAAACTTACCATGCTTGGAATTTTCTTCCCTTTTGGCATCCCACCTTAGGACCAGGTCACCTTATTGAAAGATCTCCTTCTTGGTTTTCTTATTAAAAGTTGATTTGATCTTGCTCTGGTATGTTTCAGTGATCTGACTCAGTGCTTCCATTTTTTGTTGAACCTCTATAATATGAAATATTGTCCTTTGGATATCATTTGGCTCCTCTATTTCTTCATGTAGGAATTTCAAAACTGGTAAATGGAGTTGATTAGGGAAGACAACATCTATCCATAGAATATCCCATAGACTAGCTGAAATGGTGAGGTTCTCAATGATCTCTTGGTGTTGGTCCTATCATTCCACAAGGCATACTTAAGTTTAGAGTCCCAAAATTTCTTGTTTTCATTTAACAATTTCTTGATGATCTTGATGAGAGTTTTGTTGGATGACTCGGCTAGCCCATTCCCCTAATGATAATAGGGTGTGTAATGTGTCTGGGTGATGTTATGACTGCCACATAAGTTGATCATGTCTTTAGACTTGAATATCTGGGCATTGTCTATTATAATCTTTCTAGGGTAGCCGAATCTGGCAAAGATATTGGTTTCCAAAAAGTTCATAATCACCTTGTCAGTAGCATTTCTGGTGGGCACAACCTCGATCCTTTTGGTAAAGTAGTCAGTGGCAGTGAGGATCCACTTGTGCTGCCCACTGGAGAGTGGATTTATTTCACCTATGAATCTAATCCCCATTTATGAAAGGGGCCACCGATAGTGATAGGTTTCAGGGGTAGTGAGAGTAACTTTTGTTTGCTTGCAATTTTTTTACATTCATTGTATTCCCTTATTGCAGTGAATACATTTGAGAAAAGGGTGGGCCAGTAGTACCCTTCCCTTAGGATCTTTAGAGATGTATCTTTCCAATGCTAGTGTCCTCCACAAACTCCCCTTATGACTTGCTTAACTTCATTTTCATCAAGACACTTTAATAGGATGCCAACATGATCCTTCCAATACATGTTTTGATTTAAAATGAAGAATTTTGTGGCCTTCAATTTGAGAGAACTGTCCCTCATATTTTTAAAATATGGTGGGAATTATAGCTGTTGAAGAAAGTAAATAAAATATTTGTACCAAGGTGAATAAGAGTAGTTTTCAAATACCTACATGTTGCCTTGTCTAGATTGTGTCATGGGTGCATCAGATTGGGTGAAGGTCTGATGTAATTCCAACACCTTACAATTTGATCCCTATCCCTTGATCATTTTGTTAGGCTTTATGTGTAGGTAATACTCCAACAATTTGGCAATCCATTTCCCTCTCTCCCCTTCATTGTCTGGCTGGACCAAAATCTCTTTGACACTGCTACTAGGAACATAGGTCGTTATGATAGACTGTAACACATACACCCTGAAGGCTTTCAACGCTTTGACCAATGCGTAGGCCTGGTTTTCTAATATGTCATACTTCATCTCATCATCTCAGAGGGATTTGCTAAAAAAGGATATGGGTTTTTCATGCCCTTATTTATTCTTTTTTAGTAGCACAACAACAATGATTTCCTTGGAGGAGAAAGAAAATATAAAGAACTATTTAGCATAGTCAGGGTTGACTAATATAGGATATTCAATCAAAGCTTGTTTGATCCTCTAGAATGTTGATTTTTCCTCCTGTGACCACTTGATAACAACATATTTCTTCAACATGTTGGTGATAGGCCTTATGATTTCAACAAAGTTTGGCACAAAGTGCCTCAAAACATTTATTCTAGCTATAAAAAACTGAATAGACTTCTTGTTTATGGGGATTGCAATTTCCTGAATGACATCCACTCTCTTAGGGTCTATTTTCATTCCTCCAAATAATATGATGTGGCCTAGGAGCTTACCCTCTAGCATAACAAATTGGGACTTCTTGGGATTCAAAGAAATCCCATACCTTCTGCATTTTCGAAAAATCTTCTTAAGGTGTTGTAAATGCTCATCATCTGATTTGGAGAAAATGGTGATGCCATTCAAATATATAACCATGAATTTGTATTTCTCCACCACGAAGGCTACATCCATATCCCTCTAAAAGGTTTTCCCTCTGTTCATCATCCCAAAGGTCATTTTGTCGTACATAAATGTCCCCCAAGGGGTGGTGAATGTTTTTTTTTATTTGTCTTCATCACATACTTCTATCTGGCTATAACCAGAGTACCCATCCAACAAGGAAATTCTATGGGAACCTATTACCCTTTCTAGGGTATGGCCTGTCTTAGGCAAGGGGTATTTATCCTTTATAGAACACTTATTGAGATTTCAGAAATCAACACACAAGCATATTTCCCCACTCTTTTTTTTCACAGGCACTAAGTTGGCCACCCAGTATGAGTACCTCAAAAGAACAATAATTATGGAATCAATCATTAATTTCAACTCTTTTTCAATTATGGACATCAACATGGGATTAAATTTATCGATCTTCTATATAAATGGCTTACAACAAGACTTCATAGGGATCTTGTGTTGGATGATGTCAGTGTCAAATGTCTTCAAATCCTCATATGACCATGCAAAAATATCAGCAAAATTTTTCATGAGGTTGACATATCTGTATTTGTTTTTTGGAGGTAGTGCCTTTGATAGTTTGACTATTTTGGGGTTTTCAACAGTCTCGATATTCATTCCATCACTTCCTCTTATGTATTTTTTGTGGCATCTCGTCTTGAGACATCATGACTACCAAATAACCTCTCCAGTAGCGCTAGAACCCTAGGGATGTGGTTTTTTTTAATTTACACAATGTTGTGGCCAAAAACTTTGTTCAATATTTGGGATGTATGTTGAATCTCTGATTCATCATCTTCACCTTATTGATCTATTGAGATGTTGGAGAATTATTCTATGGTGTGCAAAAATATTTGTAGCTCCGATTCATCACTAAAGACTTGTGAGTGCTTTATGTTGTATGGTATTGTTGTCATGTGTCTGAATTCCACTTGTTACTTGATATTCATGCCGATGGGAGGTCTGAAGGTATTGGCATCCAAGAAAATAATCTTCCTTCTTATTTTCTTCTCTAGGAATGAAGGATATATTGAATTCCAGAAAGAGGTTGCCAACTAGGTCCCACACCTCATTCCTGTATTGTTTGAGCCTCTGTTGCTTAGCTTCACACTCGACTATATTGTTATTAGTCTCGAATTCCAACTTATAAGAGAGCATTATAAACTCCTGCACATGGGAAATGAGGACTATACCATCTCCAAAACCTTCTTTTGATGAAGAGCCATCGAAATACATCTTCCATAATTTGTTCTACTGATCTGTCAAAGGTTGATCCTTTCATTTGTTGACTGTAATTTTTGGTTCACACCACCTAGATGAAAAATAGATGAGCCGATGTCTTCCTCAACAACATAAATTGGTTGATTGATTGGATTTTGATGGCTACTAAAAATATAGGCCAATCTGACCTCTTTGTATAGCCTCCTATTCTCTCCTCTGAAAACAGGGATGGTGGCATATGTGAGGTCCATTTGTAATGATCCCCCAATCTTCATTTCCCATGACCTGGAAAAAATCATACCGAACTTGGGGGGGATTTCATCCACCATGATGTCCATCACTACAATTTTTATGGGTAAATGTGCCAAAGAAACCACCATATCTTTTATTAATCCCAAACATTTGACTTTTTTGGATTCAAAGGAGTAAAGGTCTTGGTAGGGCTTGGTGATCTCCAGACCTAGTTCTTCCATAACAACCTTAGGCCTAACATTGTGTGAGGCAGCTAAGTCCATCAAATAGTTATGTAGGATCTTGTCATGGACATTTAGAGATATGTAGAAATGTGGAGAAGAATCATAGCCATCCTCAATGTGTGGGCCCACAATAATGGTTGGGTTCTCATCCTGCAAACTAATTACATCAGAAGTTACAATAGAAGTAGGTGGTTGCATAACCTTCATAATGGATTGTTTGAAAGTCTCATTTTTCAAAAATTCTGATAGAGGTACGAGGATATTGATCTTTCTCAACTCATGATCTAGGCTGAAAGATGCTTGTGGCCTATTATCTTCCTTGACTTTTGGGACAACAGGTTTAAAAGGAGGAGGTTGGTGAGCTTTAGCCAATGAACCCTTGCTTGGATTTGACTTGGGAGGAACCTCTATTTTTTTCTTTTCTGATCATAGGTGGTGGCTTTGGGAGAACCTTTTCTAGGCTTCAAGTCATATTTATTTTGGGGCTATCCTTGCATAACTCCCTCTTCCCCTATCTCAACATCAAACAGATTTGACAGTTGGGCTACCTCATAATATTGTTGTGTTAAGTGACTTGTGTGAAACTTTATTTCATTGAAAAGTAAAACAACATCATCCACAACATCGCTATCTACATCCATTTCCTCAATCTAATTATTTTGGAAAGGAGGTACTACTCTTTGGTCATCAACATTCCTCCTCTCTCTCTACATCATCTGAGGGGAATCATTCGACCTTCTAAACTGGTTGGGATTTTTGTTCCCAGCCCGTTGAAAATATTTGTTTG
Organism: Picea engelmannii; assembly: GCA_009831015.1. Lineage (NCBI taxonomy): Eukaryota > Viridiplantae > Streptophyta > Pinopsida > Pinales > Pinaceae > Picea > Picea engelmannii. Next base: position 380,007 of record ML784593.1, read on the forward strand.
GTTGTTGATATTCCCATTTCAGCTTAGCTACTTCATATGTCATATCCTTCAAATTTTTGGTCATTTCATCAAGTTTGAGATCATATGTGGTTGGGTTAGAGGAGGTAGGGGATTCCTCTCTATGTTTCTTCTTGTATTTTTTATATATAGTATTTAACCTGTCGGATGCCAAGATGTTGGACTCAACCTCAATGGTTTCTTCTTGCATGGATAACAAGGTGGTGGATCTTCTCTCCGTCAACAAAAGAGAGAACTATACATAAAATGCATTGGAATAAGTGATTTTGGCAGAGGATTCAATTGGTTTTATCTCATCTGGGATTCTACCATACATCTTATTAAATCTCTTGGTGATGTCCAAAATAGACTCACCATTCTTTCTCTTAAGGGCCCCAAACTCAATGATGTAATACATATAATCCCTTCTATATCCCCATTTCTTTATGAAAGCTTCATCTAATGCATAAATATTTGCAATGGAGGTTGGAGGGAGGCCCCAGAACCATTTTCTTACCTCCCCATCAAAGATTTGTACAAATAAACTCATCTACACATATTCATAGTCAATATTAAAGTTGTCTGCAAATATGTACAAGGATACCAGATGTTCCTCAGCTGTGACATCCCCTTCCCCATTATATCTAGGAAAATATGTCATGTAATAAGTGGCTAGGAGTGCATGTAATCCTACAAGCAGAACTAAGGGTGCATAACTGGAAACAATTATGGCATCCATCATGTTAGCAACCATTCCTTGGGAAATAGGGATATGAACATTGATTTGAGCTACAAGGGTGGATGATAGACTGTTTTCTGATGAAGTAGGGGTAGGGGTTGAAGCTGTCTATAGTTCCTTAGAATTTTGATTCCCAGGGATAGAAAATTCAAGCTGCTTATGATGATGAAGAACAATAAATTATTGAGGTGCAAATTTACCCTTGAGGGGAAAGGTATATCTCTGAGCTATGGTGGATTTTCTTAGTTTTCTTTCTGGCTCAGAGACTACTGTGTCCTTCTCAAGGTTAGGATGAGCCATAGTGTCTCTGGTATGCTTAGATTTGGATTTCTTGGGTCCTTTTCTAGGAGCCAATATTTCTTTTGTGAAGTTTACTCAGTGTAGTCCCTAGGTGCAAGATGGCAGTTTGAATGTCTTTGATATTTGTTCACCATCAAAGGTCAGATCTGATTATTGTCGTTCTCCCAGGGAAATATATGTTTTTACTTCGTTCATCGACAATGGCGCCAGAAGATGTTGGTCCTAAATTATTCACCTGACTTCTAATGGACAGAGTTAGGCCACCTCAAGTTATGAATGGATGGTTTTTTATTTATGGGTTAGTTAGAGGGTTGGTTTACCAATACATAACCATGGTTGGTTTGGAAAAATGACATGGACGAGGGTACTCCTTGGTTGGTGGCACACTAAGGACATACAAGTGAGACATTAAAGGTAGAAACAAAGGAAAAAAACAATCCATTCAATGAACAATCTGTTTCTAGAAGTTTAAGTCTTAAAAGGTCATTTCAAGCATTAAACATGTACCCAAAACACATTAATTCCCACAGATTGCAACAAAAAAAAACCTTCACCAAAGCATAGTTGTTATCACAAGTTGCACATTAATAAATAAAAGTTATACAATAGTTGAAGGAAAAGAGATGTACTTCGCACAAATCAAAATTGTATTCAAGATAAGAGAAACACATACGAATTCAGACACAAACACAATGTCATCAATAGTATCTTCACCAGGTAGAGAGATTTAATCCATGGATAGAACATGTCTAACCATTTGTTGTATTGATCTTCTTCTCCCAAAAACCAAACCTTTTTAACATACAAATAATTCCTATTTATCACAGATGTTGAGGCCCTCGACCAGTGTGGAACTGAATCTTCTCTCTACACATCGAATGTAAAACAACTTATTAACTTAACTAAAACACACAGCTAGAGTATGTTAATGAATACTTCGATCTTGACTTAACAAAAGGAGTGGTTCTTATCCCACAAAAAAGACCACTTATTATGCCTGAATTTAAAAGAGTTTTGTAATTGAAAAACGACTAATAGAAATAAAATTAGACTGATGCATGTGCTCGAGAAAAATGAGATCTGACAGAAAATTACTAGGAGTGACAGAACTAAGTTTTGTATTAACCACTAACATGCATTCAAATTATTTAAGGCCACTGGGGATAACTGAATATGTTGTTTGTGTTTTTCCCCTACTTATATCCTGGAGCAAAAACCAGATCATCTGGCATTTTCCCGGAGTCTCTGATATTCTTTCTGTAGTCTGGATTATAGCTTCTCAAATTCTAGTTTGGTGCCAATTTTTAAACATTTCAAAATGTTTAATAATTGTGGTCGATCCACTTCACAACTCTGACATTTGGAGAATTAAGAGAAAATAGTATACATATCCTTCAGAGGACAGAAATCCGAGATTCATTATCTAGCACTAATCACTTATTAACTCGAGATTACTTTAACATTCAACATTTAAGGACTTCGGGACTCTGACTCTTCGGGGTTCGCGAGTTTTTCCTTTTGAATGTTGTTCTTGGAAATCTCCTGGAGGATGATCCCCTGAATTTGACGTGGAGTCCGTGATGTCATGACTGATGACGTTTCATGAAAAGAAGGGTGACACGTGTCACATGGAATGGGGAAAATGGTGTCCTGAAAATGCTCGAAATGAGTGCCATGTGTTGACAATCGATGGATGACATGTGCCACCATGAATGAATGCCACTTTTCAACATAGAGGAGCGCTATGTGTCAGCATATATGAGCGCTATGTTTCTCCGGCTCTTCAGGGTTTGGGGGATTTCAAACACAAAGTATGTATAACTCTCGGAGGAACGGACTAGCGCAGTGATGTGGTAGTGAGGACCAAATTCGGCTTTTCGGGGCTCCGACACTTTGGAAATCTACATTTTATTTAAGTTGAAACTCCCCAGAGTGATAAAATCGCGGATTCATTAACCACACTTATCTTAAATAACCCAAGATTAATACTTTAATCATTTGGCATTTCAAGAGTTTTAGACTACGACTCTTCAGGGTTTCGGCAGTCAGGATTTTTTTATGAAGATGAGCTCGAATATTTTGACGCCGAAGTCATGGAGTGGATTATGTGTAACTATGTGATTAAATATCATTCCTTTCTAGACCCCTGAATGGACAAGAACCGTTGATTTGAGTGGCCTATTTTATGGTTGATCTCCTAGATCTGATGTGTCCACATGATGTCACTATCGATGATGTGTCCACATGATGTCACTATCGATGACATGTCCACATGATGTCACTATCGATGGTGTGTCTGCATGAAGAGAGTGACACGTGTCACCTAGAAATGAATGAATGGAATAAACCAAATGGCCTAAAATGAGTGACACATGTCGACGACCGATGAATGCCACGTGTCACTATGGATTAATTCCACGTGTGAGCCCACTACCTGGCTCCAATGTTTTGACATTTGGGAGTTTTTGAGTGCTTAAGTGTGGATATCTCCTGGCTAGTTGATCACTGAAGCGATGTGGCATTCACCATTCAAGATTTTTTGACAAATACAAGATCATATGTTTCAACACCAAAGTTGCAGAGTTTATTATGTATAACTCTTGCAATTAAACCTCACGCGAGTTCTAGAATCCCGAATGTATGAGAGTCATTGATATGATTGGCCTGCTGGATCTCCATCGTTGAAATTTAACTTGTCTATTTTCACAATCCAAGCCCGAAAATGATTTCTCTGAATTGATGCATTTTTTTCACGGGCATTCCCTGTGGAAGCTTACTACGCATACAAAGGACTTGGTGACCCTGGACGTTTCCTGCGCACACAAAATACTTGGTGGACCTGTTGCACGCTCAACCAATGGAAAACATGATGACAAGTATTTCAAACCAAATCATGACATGAAATTATTCTTCAAGAAAACAAAAACAATTTGCGCAAGGAATCAATCAAGAAATATAATGATAAAAAAAATCAAGTCATTTAGAGAGGGAAATTGACTCAACCAACCAGAAGAGGAATAATTTTGATGAAGGTATAGGGAAAAGAGGCAGGAGGGGCAAGGGTGTAGACTTATGTCTCAACAGATACTTTGATGAGATGATCAGTTGGTGGCACTAGTTGTATGACTTCACCTAACATCATCCATCACTTTATCTTCAGGGCCCCAAGGCCCTAGGTAAGTAGGTAGGTCATTTTTATTTCTTGCATTTTAATATGGATTGCTCATATTAGTTAGATGCATTCCATTTTCATTTTTATCTACTTGCATATTGATTTCATGTTTAGTTTAGAAATTTTTCAAAAAATGTCAAAATTTTTCTTTTCTAGATTATCTTTTCATTTTGGATTTTATATGTATATGGATAAAGGGTGATAGCACCACCCTAGATTCTCTAATCCCTTTTTCTGAGTTTTGGTAGGAACAAGTCTACCAGGAGATGTTTTGGTTCTCATGCACTCTACGAAGAGCACATGGCTCCAAGTAGGAGCTAGATGTTATCCCCATTTTTTGGATAACTAAGGAAATTATGTCTCGAGGTCCTCAAGTTGCAGATATGGAGTGTTGAGAGACCACATGGCTAACAATATCCTTTTGCAAATATGGAGACCCTTCTCACAACCACAAAGGTCATAGAGTTTTAGATGACATACACCACACCAACTGACTTCTGGAAGGGAATGGGCCTTGTTCCATGAGATACAATTAATGTATTATGGAGAGTATCATTTCAATATTTGAGGCATTTCAATATGTTGTATCTTATACTTCTTTCGATTTCATGATATATTTTTGGAAATTATACCTTTTTCCCTTCTTCACCTTGGTGGTTGACATTGTTCCCTAGTAATTGGTCTTCCTTGGGGATGGGTTTGATACGAGGAACTCCCTTGAAGAGACATCATACCATTCCTGACCATACTTACCACTTTCCATCACTATTTCCCCCCATTTCCTTATCTCTTGGGATTTTAGGGTGTATTGACCAAAGAAGGGTTGTCCCTCATTCTATAGGAATAAGGGGATGAAGGCCCAAAGGGATTTTTGTTGCATAAAACATAAAATACTATGTATAAACCTTCTATATTCTTCTCCCAGGGATCACCCATGAAAGTAATGAAACACTTATCTTTGAGAAAAGGAGGACCCACCATAAATATGATTATGAATGCTTAAAAGGTTAGTTGGAGGGTAGGAGGCCTCATCATGAGATGACCTATCATGTTCATGGATGTCCAGTGGTATGAAATTACTACCATATGGTCACCAAGCTAGGGTAATGGCTCTTAGTTTCATGGTTGAGAGAAAGGCGGTCTCATCACAATCTAGCGTTCTCATTTCCACTAGGTATTTGTGGGTGACACTGTCATTATCTAGACACCACACCAAGGTAGTGGCCTTCAAATTTTCCTTAATTTATGAAAGAAGCAAAGAATGGAAAATTATGGGCTTGGAAAAAGTGCATTGCAAATGAAGGTAATACACACCCTCTACAAAGGAACCCATAAATGAGACACTACAACCCCCTGTATGTCATGAACCCCATGCCCATGAGTCTTGACCCTAACCACTTCACCCACTTTACATGGATTAGAGAGGGATATCTTGGAAACTCTCCTTGACCAAGGGTAAGGTCTACCCAATAGGACACTTCGTCAACCCTCCCATATTCAATCTTGACAAGTCACATAATATCTTTGAGCACTTAATTGTTTGACATGGTAATCTTTGATGCACATGCTTAGGTGGCTCATTTATTGATTGGATTTACTTATCATTATTTTATGATTTTATATCCTTGGAGTGCATGCTTATTTTTCTTTACAGGACCTATTTGGTGGACATTTTTGGAAAAAGAAATCCTAGCTTGGGCTTCCATGGGGCTTGAAGCCCATAGGTCGATGCCAAGGTCCCGCATGCTGAATGAAAGTGATGAAAACTCAGAGGCCTATAATATGACTTGTATTACATAACCTATCCCCCACATGCCAAATTGTCTGCCTAGGAGAGGAAAAATGTCACCTTTAGAGCCATGACATCACCCATGGGGTTTAGGGTTTGGTTGTGAGGTTGACATGCATTATCACAAGGAAACTTTTAGGGGTTTGAGGCTTTGAACATGAAGGAAGCGACTTGGATGCTTGAAATGTGTCTTTGGGAAGCCTTTCTGCTCTCCTCCCTCACCAACAACCTTTTCCTAGTGCCAAAATGTCCCCTAAAGGGGTGATGTCATTATAAACTATGGATTTCTTTATGCAAAAAATTGAAATTAAAGTGAATTGTTTAGTATTACTTTGGAAAAATGGGGAAGATTAGGGTTTTCGACCCCTAGTCTCATTTTTTACACTTAATTATGTGGACAAACTATATTAGTAACATTTTGTATAAATAAGAGATCATAAGATCTCATTTTAACACATTTCTCCCATGTGGTCAATGATACTTAGCTGAAATTTTCACTATTCTTGGAGGAATTCATCTCTCTTTTTCTATTGTTATGGTTTTCTATTTCTTTTTTTGGAATAAAGTGGTGCGATACACTTGGAGGATTTTTCTCATGCTTATGGATGGATTATTCTTGGTCACTTAGGGTTTGAAATTGCATCTATTTGGAATTTGTAAGGAAATTTTGCATGTATTATCTTGAAATTATTGATTTCTTCCATAATGATTAGTGGATAAATCCTTGGAGGAGTATAAGGGAATACACCCTCCCCAAGATTCATTTATTTTCTTGTGAAAGATCATTTATTGCAAGGTTGCTTGAAGACTTACAAGGGCGTACACCCTCCAAGTAACCTTTGTTTATTTCACAAACCCTAGGAGGTAAAAGGAATACACCCCTAGGTTATTTGTCAATCAAGCTCATACATACAAGGTAATTTTGTTGCATAAGGTTTTTTTAAGAGAAGTAAAAGGGATTACACCCTCTTATGATTTCCTAGTGGACCTAGATTGCCTTGGGGAATAAGAGGATTTACACCCCCAAGGACTTAGTCTAGTCTTCACATTTTTTTATCCCAAAACCCAATATTAAGGCACTAATTATTAAATTTTAATTGGAGAAATAAAATTGTTGCATTGGGATACACAGAAACACAAGGGAATCAAATTGTTCAAATTGATTTATTTCTTTGATTTCCTAGGATTTTTATTGCCCCTAGGGCATCTCAATTGGATAAATGTTTCTTATTTCTATTATAAATTTATGTTACAGCCATTAGGGCCGCAACAAACTCCCTTTTTCAAGTTCAATATCTCACTCTTTTACCGTTGGAATCAGTTGGAAAGTTGCGATTATAAATCTATTTGATGTCAGGTATTGTTGGGCAATCATTTGGCTTATTTCTTGGGGTAAACGTTTCTACTATAGAAAAACACTGCTACAGCCACTTGGATATCACAAATATACTCTAAAAACTTATCTTTGCAGCCATCTAAATACCACTAAAGTTGTACTAAAGTGTTGAGAATTCATCTACGTGTTTTGTGCTTCATAACTCAACTAATCTTCGATGCTTTAAGTGGTTAAATCTGCAGTAGTTACTTGATTTCATTGATGATATATATTTCTTATTACTACTGCAATTAGGGACATCAATGTTAACTTGCTTTTCTGCCTAACATATTGTATGTAAATATTGTTTTTTCTTGTGTCTCAGGCAACTGCAATCCATTTTGTAGGTACCCAAAGACTTGGAAGCCTTAAAACCTTCCTAAGATGAGTCATCAAAGCCACTTTCCTATTTCATTATTAACCTTTATGGGGGACACTTCTCTTCCTTCCTTTCCATCCCTCTAAATCCCCCCAAGGTCACCGATATTGCCTCCCTAGAGTGACCTAGTCACCCTTGAAGCGTGAGACCTATATCGAGGTGATATTGGGTATAGTGTCCCTTAGTTCACTACAAGGAAAAGACTTTTTAGTGGAGCTTTTAGCGGAGGTTTATGTTACAAAATTGGAAAAAATTATCCGAAAAACCTCTTCTACAACATCTATTATTGATAGCGGATGTTTTTGCGGATACTATAAAGGAAGTTGATTATATCTAAAAAAATATAGACAACCAAAGTTGTTTGCGTATGTTTACAAATTGGTGTGTTCGTATAAGGCACAAACATCGATGCATAAATACACATACATCACTGGTGTTGTATACTTAACTTCAAGCACTAGGACCGTAAAATATGAAAGCATCGAGGAATTAAAATATTAAGAACCGGGGTGTGTGTCGTATAAACACTAGGGCATTTGTCATGTAAGAACTGGGGCGTTACCATCAAAACGCACCAGGACAATTAAAATTAATTAAGCACCGAGGCTTTCTGCATAGAATGCATCGGTACGTTATTAATAAGAAGGTAGGGATGTTGCATCAAATAATATACACTGGTGCATTACATGGAAAACATCCACGGTGCATTAAAGCCTAAAAACACTGGTGCTTTTCAGTAACAAACAAGCCTCGTTGCTTATCATTAACACAATAGTTTTGATGCGTATCAAAACACATATGCACTAGTGCTTTGTATTGTTGGAGATACTTCACACACACCTAGGATTTATTTTTCCTAATTTTTTCCCAATGTTTATTAGTCATTATTTATTCTCCTATAGTTTAGGGAGAATATTCCTCTAAGAGAATATTCTCTTCAGTTCACACTTCAGTTTGATCAGTTGAGTGGAGTCGAGAGGCATCATTGGGATCATTACCACCTAATGCACATTGTCTTGGGATCATCACTAGACTATAACATTACTCATGATTCCCTGATCTCCTCCTCACTTCACTTTGTTTTAGTTAGTTAACTAAAGACTGAGAGACTAGTTAACTTAGACTAGGTGGCAGTTCACTCTCATAACTGCTTGAGAGACTAGAATAGGTGGCAGTTTACTCCCATAATTGTTGGTGTGTTTCTAGATCACTCTATATCACCACTATGGCACATTGGATTCTCCTCCAGTGCGCATTATTCAAGTTATACTAAGTATACCATGTGTAAATTTGTAATATACCATATATAAAAAGTATGCAGAACAGAAATAAAATACTAGAAATGGCAGACTAACAACAATATAACCAGAACAATCACCACAATAGCACTGAAATGATATAAGAACAACAACAAAAATAGCACTTTGATTCTTAAAGCAATGTTCAGAGGCCTCTTCGAGGGGGCAACCTCTAGTTGGAAAACGCTCTATTACAATATTATCCAAGCTAGGGTTATCATACCCTCGACTCTTATTTATACTAAATATGTCTATTAAAAGAAGCATCTAGAGGAAGATCCTTCTAGAAGCAGAAGCTTCTATTAGGTCTTATGACATCTGCCTTATTCTATTTTATTGAAAGGCCTTATTAATATTGACCTTTATAACATCTGAATATATTGTTCTACCTATGTGTGGGTTAGGATCCTAACATGTCCGCCCCCTTAAAAACAACCTTTTCCTCAAGGCTTGGATGAGGAAATTGTTGCAGAATGGTAGCTCGTTCCCAAGTGGCATCTGCCAGAGTTGTATCTTTCCACTGGACTAGCACTTCCTTGATGGTTCTCTGATGTAGGAGACGCTCACGTTGGTCCAAAACGACTTCTGGCTGTAGCCAAATGGATCCTTCTTCAGCTAACTCGGGAAGGTTGGTTTGAATTTGTCACTTAGCTCCAATCACCTTCTTTAAGAATGAAACATGAAAAATAGGATGTAGCTTTGAATGGTTGGGAAAAGATAACTGATAGGCTACTTGTCCCACACGATTGAGAACGGTATAAGGACCATAAAATTTGGGTGCTAGCTTCTGACAATGCTCGGCCTTGAGGGAAGTTTTCTTGTAAGGTTGTAGTCGAAGAAATGCCTGATCCCCTTATGCAAATTGATGTTCAGAGCGACCTTGATCTGCTTGTTGTTTCATGCAATTCTGTTCCATGACCAAATTCTCTTTAAGGGTACGGAGAATAGCCTCTCGAGATGTAAGTGTTTGGTCAACTGCCTGGACCTTTGAGGCACCCAGTAAGTATGAGAGAACTGAAGGTGGATTCTGTCCATATACCGCTTCAAAAGGAGTCATGTGTGTAGATGTATGGTTATCACCATTTAGCTAGGGGTAACCATTGAGCCCACTGATTTTTCTTTTCTGAGGAAAAACACCTCAAATATGTTTCCAAACACTTGTTGACAACTTCCGTTTGGCCATCAGTCTGGGGATGATAAGTTGTGCTGAGATGCAATTCAATGCCTTGTATCTTGAACCGTTCTTGCCAAAAATTACTTTTCAAATTTAGGTTGCGATAAAAAAAGATAGAGTGCGACATGCCATGAACCTTGAAGACCTGATCCATGAAACTTTGAGACATTGTGGTTGTTTTAAACAGGTGTTGAAGGGTGTAGAAATGAGAATACTTGGAAAGGTGATCAACAACCACCATGATGACTGATTTATTTCCTGATTTGTGTTAGCTGGTAATAAAATCCATAGAGATATCCTTCCAAATAGTAGGTGGAATCAAGAGCGGTTGTAGTGTGCTCAGAGATTTGACTGTTTCTTCCTTGTTGCATTGACACACATCACATTCAACGACAAAATTATGAATGTCCTATTTCATACCATCCCAGAAAAAGGAATGTTTGAACCTGTCATAGGTTTTGGTGAACCCGGCGTGCCCTGTTATGGGTGTAGCATGAAGCTCAGAAAGTATCGTGGATTTAAGCTTTGATTTTTTACTTAGATACAAATGGCCTTTGTATCGAAGTTCATCATGGAGCCAAGAGTACCCTGGGGAAGCTAGAGCATTGGACTACAATTGTTGGATCAGATGCAAACTTTTGGGATCTTGTAGCCATTCCTGGAAAATGGCTTGGAGCCAATCTGATACAATGAATGAAAGAGAAAAAAGGGATCCTTCATCTTCATATTTTCGGGAAAGTGCATCCACAACCACATTGTCTTTTCCTTTCTTGTAAATGGTCTCATAATCATATCCAAAGATCTTAGTCACCCATTTTTTTTGTTCCGAGGAGGAAATGGGTTGTTCCAGAAAATACTTGAGCCTTTGATGGTCTGTCTTAATTTGGAAACGTTTCCCCAATAGATAAGGGTGTCACATATCAACGACATGCATAATAACCAACATTTCCTTTTCATAGATGGATTTGCCTAGATTTC
>ML784593.1:391257-402225 GCA_009831015.1 Picea engelmannii
TCCGTCAACAAAAGAGAGAACTATACATAAAATGCATTGGAATAAGTGATTTTGGCAGAGGATTCAATTGGTTTTATCTCATCTGGGATTCTACCATACATCTTATTAAATCTCTTGGTGATGTCCAAAATAGACTCACCATTATTTCTCTTAAGGGCCCCAAACTCAATGATGTAATACATATAATCCCTTCTATATCCCCATTTCTTTATGAAAGCTTCATCTAATGCATAAATATTTGCAATGGAGGTTGGAGGGAGGCCCCAAAACCATTTTCTTACCTCCCCATCAAGGATTTGTACAAATAAACTCATCTACACATATTCATAGTCAATATTAAAGTTGTCTGCAAATATGTACAAGGATACCAGATGTTCCTCAGCTGTGACATCCCCTTCCCCATTATATCTAGGAAAATATTTCATGTAATAAGTGGCTGGGAGTGCATGTAATCCTACAAGCAGAACTAGGGGTGCATAACTGGAAACAATTATGGCATCCATCATGTTAGCAACCATTCCTTGGGAAATAGGGATATGAACATTGATTTGAGCTACAAGGGTGGATGATAGACTGTTTTCTGATGAAGTAGGGGTAGGGGTTGAAGGTGTCTATAGTTCCTTAGAATTTTGATTCCCAGGGATAGAAAATTCAAGCTGCTTATGATGATGAAGAACAATAAATTATTGAGGTGCAAATTTAACCTTGAGGGGAAAGGTATATCTCTGAGCTATGGTGGATTTTCTTAGTTTTCTTTCTATCTCAGAGACTACTGTGTCCTTCTCAAGGTTAGGATGAGCCATAGTGTCTCTGGTATGCTTAGATTTGGATTTCTTGGGTCCTTTTCTGGGAGCCAATATTTCTTTTGTGAAGTTTACTCAGTGTAGTCCCTAGGTGCAAGATGGCAGTTTGAATGTCTTTGATCTTTGTTCACCATCAAAGGTCAGATCTGATTATTGTCATTCTCCCAGGGAAATATATGTTGTTACTTCGTTCATCGACAATGGCGCCAGAAGATGTTGGTCCTAAATTATTCACCTGACTTCTAATGGACAGAGTTAGGCCACCTCAAGTTATGAATGGCTGGTTTTTTATTTATGGGTTAGTTAGAGGGTTGGTTTACCAATACATAACCATGGTTGGTTTGGAAAAATGACATGGACGAGGGTACTCCTTGGCTGGTGGCACACTAAGGACATACAAGTGAGACATTAAAGGTAGAAACAAAGGAAAAAAACAATCCATTCAATGAACAATCTGTTGCTAGAAGTTTAAGTCTTAAAAGGTCATTTCAAGCATTAAACATGTACCCAAAACACATTAATTCCCACAGATTGCAACAAAAACAAACCTTCACCAAAGCATAGTTGTTATCACAAGTTGCACATTAATAAATAAAAGTTATACAATAGTTGAAGGAAAAGAGATGTACTTCGCACAAATCAAAATTGTATTCAAGATAAGAGAAACACATACGAATTCAGACACAAACACAATGTCATCAATAGTATCTTCACCAGGTAGAGAGATTTAATCCATGGATAGAACATGTCTAACCATTTGTTGTATTGATCTTCTTCTCCCAAAAACCAAACCTTTTTAACATACAAATAATTCCTATTTATCACAGATGTTGAGGCCCTCGACCAGTGTGGAACTGAATCTTCTCTCTACACATCGAATGTAAAACAACTTATTAACTTAACTAAAACACACAGCTAGAGTATGTTAATGAATACTTCGATCTTGACTTAACAAAAGGAGTGGTTCTTATCCCACAAAAAAGACCACTTATTATGCCTGAATTTAAAAGAGTTTTGTAATTGAAAAACGACTAATAGAAATAAAATTAGACTGATGCATGTGCTCGAGAAAAATGAGATCTGACAGAAAATTACTAGGAGTGACAGAACTAAGTTTTGTATTAACCACTAACATGCATTCAAATTATTTAAGGCCACTGGGGATAACTGAATATGTTGTTTGTGTTTTTCCCCTACTTATATCCTGGAGCAAAAACCAGATCATCTGGCATTTTCCCGGAGTCTCTGATATTCTTTCTGTAGTCTGGATTATAGCTTCTCAAATTCTAGTTTGGTGCCAATTTTTAAACATTTCAAAATGTTTAATAATTGTGGTCGATCCACTTCACAACTCTGACATTTGGAGAATTAAGAGAAAATAGTATACATATCCTTCAGAGGACAGAAATCCGAGATTCATTATCTAGCACTAATCACTTATTAACTCGAGATTACTTTAACATTCAACATTTAAGGACTTCGGGACTCTGACTCTTCGGGGTTCGCGAGTTTTTCCTTTTGAATGTTGTTCTTGGAAATCTCCTGGAGGATGATCCCCTGAATTTGACGTGGAGTCCGTGATGTCATGACTGATGACGTTTCATGAAAAGAAGGGTGACACGTGTCACATGGAATGGGGAAAATGGTGTCCTGAAAATGCTCGAAATGAGTGCCATGTGTTGACAATCGATGGATGACATGTGCCACCATGAATGAATGCCACTTTTCAACATAGAGGAGCGCTATGTGTCAGCATATATGAGCGCTATGTTTCTCCGGCTCTTCAGGGTTTGGGGGATTTCAAACACAAAGTATGTATAACTCTCGGAGGAACGGACTAGCGCAGTGATGTGGTAGTGAGGACCAAATTCGGCTTTTCGGGGCTCCGACACTTTGGAAATCTACATTTTATTTAAGTTGAAACTCCCCAGAGTGATAAAATCGCGGATTCATTAACCACACTTATCTTAAATAACCCAAGATTAATACTTTAATCATTTGGCATTTCAAGAGTTTTAGACTACGACTCTTCAGGGTTTCGGCAGTCAGGATTTTTTTATGAAGATGAGCTCGAATATTTTGACGCCGAAGTCATGGAGTGGATTATGTGTAACTATGTGATTAAATATCATTCCTTTCTAGACCCCTGAATGGACAAGAACCGTTGATTTGAGTGGCCTATTTTATGGTTGATCTCCTAGATCTGATGTGTCCACATGATGTCACTATCGATGATGTGTCCACATGATGTCACTATCGATGACATGTCCACATGATGTCACTATCGATGGTGTGTCTGCATGAAGAGAGTGACACGTGTCACCTAGAAATGAATGAATGGAATAAACCAAATGGCCTAAAATGAGTGACACATGTCGACGACCGATGAATGCCACGTGTCACTATGGATTAATTCCACGTGTGAGCCCACTACCTGGCTCCAATGTTTTGACATTTGGGAGTTTTTGAGTGCTTAAGTGTGGATATCTCCTGGCTAGTTGATCACTGAAGCGATGTGGCATTCACCATTCAAGATTTTTTGACAAATACAAGATCATATGTTTCAACACCAAAGTTGCAGAGTTTATTATGTATAACTCTTGCAATTAAACCTCACGCGAGTTCTAGAATCCCGAATGTATGAGAGTCATTGATATGATTGGCCTGCTGGATCTCCATCGTTGAAATTTAACTTGTCTATTTTCACAATCCAAGCCCGAAAATGATTTCTCTGAATTGATGCATTTTTTTCACGGGCATTCCCTGTGGAAGCTTACTACGCATACAAAGGACTTGGTGACCCTGGACGTTTCCTGCGCACACAAAATACTTGGTGGACCTGTTGCACGCTCAACCAATGGAAAACATGATGACAAGTATTTCAAACCAAATCATGACATGAAATTATTCTTCAAGAAAACAAAAACAATTTGCGCAAGGAATCAATCAAGAAATATAATGATAAAAAAAATCAAGTCATTTAGAGAGGGAAATTGACTCAACCAACCAGAAGAGGAATAATTTTGATGAAGGTATAGGGAAAAGAGGCAGGAGGGGCAAGGGTGTAGACTTATGTCTCAACAGATACTTTGATGAGATGATCAGTTGGTGGCACTAGTTGTATGACTTCACCTAACATCATCCATCACTTTATCTTCAGGGCCCCAAGGCCCTAGGTAAGTAGGTAGGTCATTTTTATTTCTTGCATTTTAATATGGATTGCTCATATTAGTTAGATGCATTCCATTTTCATTTTTATCTACTTGCATATTGATTTCATGTTTAGTTTAGAAATTTTTCAAAAAATGTCAAAATTTTTCTTTTCTAGATTATCTTTTCATTTTGGATTTTATATGTATATGGATAAAGGGTGATAGCACCACCCTAGATTCTCTAATCCCTTTTTCTGAGTTTTGGTAGGAACAAGTCTACCAGGAGATGTTTTGGTTCTCATGCACTCTACGAAGAGCACATGGCTCCAAGTAGGAGCTAGATGTTATCCCCATTTTTTGGATAACTAAGGAAATTATGTCTCGAGGTCCTCAAGTTGCAGATATGGAGTGTTGAGAGACCACATGGCTAACAATATCCTTTTGCAAATATGGAGACCCTTCTCACAACCACAAAGGTCATAGAGTTTTAGATGACATACACCACACCAACTGACTTCTGGAAGGGAATGGGCCTTGTTCCATGAGATACAATTAATGTATTATGGAGAGTATCATTTCAATATTTGAGGCATTTCAATATGTTGTATCTTATACTTCTTTCGATTTCATGATATATTTTTGGAAATTATACCTTTTTCCCTTCTTCACCTTGGTGGTTGACATTGTTCCCTAGTAATTGGTCTTCCTTGGGGATGGGTTTGATACGAGGAACTCCCTTGAAGAGACATCATACCATTCCTGACCATACTTACCACTTTCCATCACTATTTCCCCCCATTTCCTTATCTCTTGGGATTTTAGGGTGTATTGACCAAAGAAGGGTTGTCCCTCATTCTATAGGAATAAGGGGATGAAGGCCCAAAGGGATTTTTGTTGCATAAAACATAAAATACTATGTATAAACCTTCTATATTCTTCTCCCAGGGATCACCCATGAAAGTAATGAAACACTTATCTTTGAGAAAAGGAGGACCCACCATAAATATGATTATGAATGCTTAAAAGGTTAGTTGGAGGGTAGGAGGCCTCATCATGAGATGACCTATCATGTTCATGGATGTCCAGTGGTATGAAATTACTACCATATGGTCACCAAGCTAGGGTAATGGCTCTTAGTTTCATGGTTGAGAGAAAGGCGGTCTCATCACAATCTAGCGTTCTCATTTCCACTAGGTATTTGTGGGTGACACTGTCATTATCTAGACACCACACCAAGGTAGTGGCCTTCAAATTTTCCTTAATTTATGAAAGAAGCAAAGAATGGAAAATTATGGGCTTGGAAAAAGTGCATTGCAAATGAAGGTAATACACACCCTCTACAAAGGAACCCATAAATGAGACACTACAACCCCCTGTATGTCATGAACCCCATGCCCATGAGTCTTGACCCTAACCACTTCACCCACTTTACATGGATTAGAGAGGGATATCTTGGAAACTCTCCTTGACCAAGGGTAAGGTCTACCCAATAGGACACTTCGTCAACCCTCCCATATTCAATCTTGACAAGTCACATAATATCTTTGAGCACTTAATTGTTTGACATGGTAATCTTTGATGCACATGCTTAGGTGGCTCATTTATTGATTGGATTTACTTATCATTATTTTATGATTTTATATCCTTGGAGTGCATGCTTATTTTTCTTTACAGGACCTATTTGGTGGACATTTTTGGAAAAAGAAATCCTAGCTTGGGCTTCCATGGGGCTTGAAGCCCATAGGTCGATGCCAAGGTCCCGCATGCTGAATGAAAGTGATGAAAACTCAGAGGCCTATAATATGACTTGTATTACATAACCTATCCCCCACATGCCAAATTGTCTGCCTAGGAGAGGAAAAATGTCACCTTTAGAGCCATGACATCACCCATGGGGTTTAGGGTTTGGTTGTGAGGTTGACATGCATTATCACAAGGAAACTTTTAGGGGTTTGAGGCTTTGAACATGAAGGAAGCGACTTGGATGCTTGAAATGTGTCTTTGGGAAGCCTTTCTGCTCTCCTCCCTCACCAACAACCTTTTCCTAGTGCCAAAATGTCCCCTAAAGGGGTGATGTCATTATAAACTATGGATTTCTTTATGCAAAAAATTGAAATTAAAGTGAATTGTTTAGTATTACTTTGGAAAAATGGGGAAGATTAGGGTTTTCGACCCCTAGTCTCATTTTTTACACTTAATTATGTGGACAAACTATATTAGTAACATTTTGTATAAATAAGAGATCATAAGATCTCATTTTAACACATTTCTCCCATGTGGTCAATGATACTTAGCTGAAATTTTCACTATTCTTGGAGGAATTCATCTCTCTTTTTCTATTGTTATGGTTTTCTATTTCTTTTTTTGGAATAAAGTGGTGCGATACACTTGGAGGATTTTTCTCATGCTTATGGATGGATTATTCTTGGTCACTTAGGGTTTGAAATTGCATCTATTTGGAATTTGTAAGGAAATTTTGCATGTATTATCTTGAAATTATTGATTTCTTCCATAATGATTAGTGGATAAATCCTTGGAGGAGTATAAGGGAATACACCCTCCCCAAGATTCATTTATTTTCTTGTGAAAGATCATTTATTGCAAGGTTGCTTGAAGACTTACAAGGGCGTACACCCTCCAAGTAACCTTTGTTTATTTCACAAACCCTAGGAGGTAAAAGGAATACACCCCTAGGTTATTTGTCAATCAAGCTCATACATACAAGGTAATTTTGTTGCATAAGGTTTTTTTAAGAGAAGTAAAAGGGATTACACCCTCTTATGATTTCCTAGTGGACCTAGATTGCCTTGGGGAATAAGAGGATTTACACCCCCAAGGACTTAGTCTAGTCTTCACATTTTTTTATCCCAAAACCCAATATTAAGGCACTAATTATTAAATTTTAATTGGAGAAATAAAATTGTTGCATTGGGATACACAGAAACACAAGGGAATCAAATTGTTCAAATTGATTTATTTCTTTGATTTCCTAGGATTTTTATTGCCCCTAGGGCATCTCAATTGGATAAATGTTTCTTATTTCTATTATAAATTTATGTTACAGCCATTAGGGCCGCAACAAACTCCCTTTTTCAAGTTCAATATCTCACTCTTTTACCGTTGGAATCAGTTGGAAAGTTGCGATTATAAATCTATTTGATGTCAGGTATTGTTGGGCAATCATTTGGCTTATTTCTTGGGGTAAACGTTTCTACTATAGAAAAACACTGCTACAGCCACTTGGATATCACAAATATACTCTAAAAACTTATCTTTGCAGCCATCTAAATACCACTAAAGTTGTACTAAAGTGTTGAGAATTCATCTACGTGTTTTGTGCTTCATAACTCAACTAATCTTCGATGCTTTAAGTGGTTAAATCTGCAGTAGTTACTTGATTTCATTGATGATATATATTTCTTATTACTACTGCAATTAGGGACATCAATGTTAACTTGCTTTTCTGCCTAACATATTGTATGTAAATATTGTTTTTTCTTGTGTCTCAGGCAACTGCAATCCATTTTGTAGGTACCCAAAGACTTGGAAGCCTTAAAACCTTCCTAAGATGAGTCATCAAAGCCACTTTCCTATTTCATTATTAACCTTTATGGGGGACACTTCTCTTCCTTCCTTTCCATCCCTCTAAATCCCCCCAAGGTCACCGATATTGCCTCCCTAGAGTGACCTAGTCACCCTTGAAGCGTGAGACCTATATCGAGGTGATATTGGGTATAGTGTCCCTTAGTTCACTACAAGGAAAAGACTTTTTAGTGGAGCTTTTAGCGGAGGTTTATGTTACAAAATTGGAAAAAATTATCCGAAAAACCTCTTCTACAACATCTATTATTGATAGCGGATGTTTTTGCGGATACTATAAAGGAAGTTGATTATATCTAAAAAAATATAGACAACCAAAGTTGTTTGCGTATGTTTACAAATTGGTGTGTTCGTATAAGGCACAAACATCGATGCATAAATACACATACATCACTGGTGTTGTATACTTAACTTCAAGCACTAGGACCGTAAAATATGAAAGCATCGAGGAATTAAAATATTAAGAACCGGGGTGTGTGTCGTATAAACACTAGGGCATTTGTCATGTAAGAACTGGGGCGTTACCATCAAAACGCACCAGGACAATTAAAATTAATTAAGCACCGAGGCTTTCTGCATAGAATGCATCGGTACGTTATTAATAAGAAGGTAGGGATGTTGCATCAAATAATATACACTGGTGCATTACATGGAAAACATCCACGGTGCATTAAAGCCTAAAAACACTGGTGCTTTTCAGTAACAAACAAGCCTCGTTGCTTATCATTAACACAATAGTTTTGATGCGTATCAAAACACATATGCACTAGTGCTTTGTATTGTTGGAGATACTTCACACACACCTAGGATTTATTTTTCCTAATTTTTTCCCAATGTTTATTAGTCATTATTTATTCTCCTATAGTTTAGGGAGAATATTCCTCTAAGAGAATATTCTCTTCAGTTCACACTTCAGTTTGATCAGTTGAGTGGAGTCGAGAGGCATCATTGGGATCATTACCACCTAATGCACATTGTCTTGGGATCATCACTAGACTATAACATTACTCATGATTCCCTGATCTCCTCCTCACTTCACTTTGTTTTAGTTAGTTAACTAAAGACTGAGAGACTAGTTAACTTAGACTAGGTGGCAGTTCACTCTCATAACTGCTTGAGAGACTAGAATAGGTGGCAGTTTACTCCCATAATTGTTGGTGTGTTTCTAGATCACTCTATATCACCACTATGGCACATTGGATTCTCCTCCAGTGCGCATTATTCAAGTTATACTAAGTATACCATGTGTAAATTTGTAATATACCATATATAAAAAGTATGCAGAACAGAAATAAAATACTAGAAATGGCAGACTAACAACAATATAACCAGAACAATCACCACAATAGCACTGAAATGATATAAGAACAACAACAAAAATAGCACTTTGATTCTTAAAGCAATGTTCAGAGGCCTCTTCGAGGGGGCAACCTCTAGTTGGAAAACGCTCTATTACAATATTATCCAAGCTAGGGTTATCATACCCTCGACTCTTATTTATACTAAATATGTCTATTAAAAGAAGCATCTAGAGGAAGATCCTTCTAGAAGCAGAAGCTTCTATTAGGTCTTATGACATCTGCCTTATTCTATTTTATTGAAAGGCCTTATTAATATTGACCTTTATAACATCTGAATATATTGTTCTACCTATGTGTGGGTTAGGATCCTAACATGTCCGCCCCCTTAAAAACAACCTTTTCCTCAAGGCTTGGATGAGGAAATTGTTGCAGAATGGTAGCTCGTTCCCAAGTGGCATCTGCCAGAGTTGTATCTTTCCACTGGACTAGCACTTCCTTGATGGTTCTCTGATGTAGGAGACGCTCACGTTGGTCCAAAACGACTTCTGGCTGTAGCCAAATGGATCCTTCTTCAGCTAACTCGGGAAGGTTGGTTTGAATTTGTCACTTAGCTCCAATCACCTTCTTTAAGAATGAAACATGAAAAATAGGATGTAGCTTTGAATGGTTGGGAAAAGATAACTGATAGGCTACTTGTCCCACACGATTGAGAACGGTATAAGGACCATAAAATTTGGGTGCTAGCTTCTGACAATGCTCGGCCTTGAGGGAAGTTTTCTTGTAAGGTTGTAGTCGAAGAAATGCCTGATCCCCTTATGCAAATTGATGTTCAGAGCGACCTTGATCTGCTTGTTGTTTCATGCAATTCTGTTCCATGACCAAATTCTCTTTAAGGGTACGGAGAATAGCCTCTCGAGATGTAAGTGTTTGGTCAACTGCCTGGACCTTTGAGGCACCCAGTAAGTATGAGAGAACTGAAGGTGGATTCTGTCCATATACCGCTTCAAAAGGAGTCATGTGTGTAGATGTATGGTTATCACCATTTAGCTAGGGGTAACCATTGAGCCCACTGATTTTTCTTTTCTGAGGAAAAACACCTCAAATATGTTTCCAAACACTTGTTGACAACTTCCGTTTGGCCATCAGTCTGGGGATGATAAGTTGTGCTGAGATGCAATTCAATGCCTTGTATCTTGAACCGTTCTTGCCAAAAATTACTTTTCAAATTTAGGTTGCGATAAAAAAAGATAGAGTGCGACATGCCATGAACCTTGAAGACCTGATCCATGAAACTTTGAGACATTGTGGTTGTTTTAAACAGGTGTTGAAGGGTGTAGAAATGAGAATACTTGGAAAGGTGATCAACAACCACCATGATGACTGATTTATTTCCTGATTTGTGTTAGCTGGTAATAAAATCCATAGAGATATCCTTCCAAATAGTAGGTGGAATCAAGAGCGGTTGTAGTGTGCTCAGAGATTTGACTGTTTCTTCCTTGTTGCATTGACACACATCACATTCAACGACAAAATTATGAATGTCCTATTTCATACCATCCCAGAAAAAGGAATGTTTGAACCTGTCATAGGTTTTGGTGAACCCGGCGTGCCCTGTTATGGGTGTAGCATGAAGCTCAGAAAGTATCGTGGATTTAAGCTTTGATTTTTTACTTAGATACAAATGGCCTTTGTATCGAAGTTCATCATGGAGCCAAGAGTACCCTGGGGAAGCTAGAGCATTGGACTACAATTGTTGGATCAGATGCAAACTTTTGGGATCTTGTAGCCATTCCTGGAAAATGGCTTGGAGCCAATCTGATACAATGAATGAAAGAGAAAAAAGGGATCCTTCATCTTCATATTTTCGGGAAAGTGCATCCACAACCACATTGTCTTTTCCTTTCTTGTAAATGGTCTCATAATCATATCCAAAGATCTTAGTCACCCATTTTTTTTGTTCCGAGGAGGAAATGGGTTGTTCCAGAAAATACTTGAGCCTTTGATGGTCTGTCTTAATTTGGAAACGTTTCCCCAATAGATAAGGGTGTCACATATCAACGACATGCATAATAACCAACATTTCCTTTTCATAGATGGATTTGCCTAGATTTC
>ML784593.1:417232-449447 GCA_009831015.1 Picea engelmannii
TCAAGGAAATAGCACTAGGTGGGACTGCCTCGGGTATCCTGCAAAATTTATTGTTCAAAGTAATAATAACACTGTGAGACCTAGACTCATATACAACATGAAATTTACATAAATATGGTTGGCCCAAAAGAACATTTCAAACTCAGAGAGGAGAAACATCACACAATACCTTGTCTTTGAAGGGATTCATGTCGTGCAAAAGGACACACTATTGGATGACACAAAGATCAATTCCTTGGTAGATTCATCCAATGGTGTAGGGATGCGACTGTGGAATTGTCGACAGGGCTAGCCTCTTGAAGACCTTTGTCGAGATAAGGTTCTTCTGGCTACCACTATCAATGATGAAGTGAAGCGGGGTACCCTTCACCCACATCTGTGAATGAAAAAGGTGCTCTCCTTCCTCTAGCTCGTCGAGTTCACTAGGCTAGAGCTTGGTGGTAGAAATGGTAGCACTGGGTTCCACATCAATGATCTATCTCCCCCTTTCTGGTTCTGACTCAGAGTCTAAACCCACATCTGATTCATATGATTTCACCTCAGCCACCAATGACTTCTTTGAGTGGTAATCAACAATGTTATGTGAGGTATTCTTATGGAAGTTACACCACTTCCCTATATCTTTCTTTCTCTTTTCAATGTCCTTCATTTCTTGCAGCTTGGATTGGTTGTCCTAAGTTTGCCCATATTTTCTCTGTCCTTTTTTTTTGTGGGTTGGGGATTCCCTTTCCTTACTTTTGTTGTGAGTGGTTCCCAGGCCTGTTGCGTATTTTGTTTAAGATTCTGCTCGATTTTGATGGCATATTGGTAGGTCGTGCCCAAGGAAAAGATGTAAAGAAACTCCATTTTAGCCTGGATTTATCTATGTAGACCATCACAATACTTGAGAACCAAATGTTGCTCAGAATATTTGATAGCCATCTTGGTGCGCAAGGTATGGAAGATATTTGTGAACTCAGGCATTGCTTGGTCTCTTTCCTGCCGCATTGTGGTCCATTTTGTATACAGGTCGTCATAACTTCCAACAGGGTAATTTTTTTCTTAAATAGAATCCCTGAAGGACTCCCAGGTGACCTTGACTGTAATTAATTAGGGTTCCTCTCTTTCATTTTGCTCACAGAAATATTCCAACCAATATTTAACATGGGGAATGACTTTGAGGAGCGCAAGAGTAATCTTTTCTCTATTCAAAAATTTATGGACAAAGAAATACCCTTCTAGTAGATTCAACCATTTGTCTACAACATCTGCATCTATATGACCTTCAAATATATGAATATAAATTTTATTTGTACCTTGAAGGGGGCGGTGCCTCTGCTTGAGGAAGATGTGTTACCTGTTGGTAGTTTCCAAAGGATTTGCACAAAACTATCCATCATCTAGTTCCTTTGTTTCATGAGGGCTTCCTCAAGCAACATTTTGAAAGGATCTCATTTCACGTCATCCTTATTTTCTCCTGCCATGAGAGGTCGCTTGGGCATGCGAGATCTTTTTTCCTTAAGAGAAACAAGCTCGAGACCCAATTCTTTGTACCCTGACCTCGTTGGGGACATGCATTAAGAACGACAAGGAACATATTGCTTTGATACCACTGATCCATATTTTATGAGTAGAAAAAAATGAATACATATTATTATTCAAATATACTTAACACAAAATAACAGAGATAGAATAAAACCAGATTCTATTCAATAAGGAAATAAGCTGAAACTGTAAAATGCAGTGGAAAAGAAGCTTGTTGGAATGGTGGCAGCTTATCTCTGAGAAGAGATATGGTGACTGTGCTCATTCTCAAGAAGATGAGTACAATTAGTATGTGAAGGCCTTTTTACAATAAACATGAATTCCAAAACCCTAGACATCCAAAAACCTAACCCTAGGTAAGTTAGTACATGAACTTCTCGGGGTCATAACTTTTGCATATGATCTATGTTTTAGGAGAACGATAGCCTGTTGGAAAGGTCTATCTGATGCGTGTAGATGTTACCATCAAAATTTGAATTTCACTATAGTTTGATTGTGATGATCCATAAAATCGTTGTTTAGGGCCTCGAAACAACCCCAAAATTCGGGGACCGGAAAACTAGGAAAAATATTCCAAACTGGAAAACTGCCAAAATGAACCAGTTGGAATAGGTGGGAGGCCACGAAATCCATATGGATCAAAGAAGAATCCATAATATCAAAATCCCAAGACAGGAAATTATATCCATACTTTGATTTCCATCAACTCCTCTCTCGATGTTTGGATCGTAGATTTAGGAGCATCACACCACATCGTTGCTACAAAAGAAGTCTATTCTTCAATAGATGCATTCAAAGGTCCTCCTATTCTGATGGGGGAAAACTCTTTAGTCGAGGTCACTATAAAAGGAAGAATTGAACTCACAAATAGAAGCTTCGAGAATGTGCTACACGTTCCCAAAATTTCTGTCAATCTTCTCTCCGTGTATCAGATGAAAAACTCTAGCACTAGAAAGAGAGTCATATTCACACATGATGTAGTCAATATTTATGACATGTAAACCAATTCAAGGGTTTTTACTGGTGAGTTAAATCATCAATCTAGACTCTACACATTTTCTGAATTTATTGAACCAGATTCTGCATTACTGTTTACCCATGCTGATGAAAGCAGTAAGATATGGCATGAAAGGTTCGAGCATTTAAATTTTAGATATATGAAACAACTTATAAAGAAGGGAATGGTTGATGGTCTACCTGACATCCACTTCTCCAAAGGAATTTGTGAGTGATGTGTTCTTCGAAAACACCCTCAAGAAAAATTCGACAAAGGAAAGACTCAAAAGGCTTCCTTTCCTTTAGATCTGATCCATAGTGATCTAATGGGTCGTTTTATGAATCCATCCATCAATAAAGAAAGGTACATGCTCATTTTTGTTGATGATTTCTCAATATTCACATGGATTTTCTTTCTTAGGAAAAAATCAGAGGTCTTTCAACACCTCAAATGTTTCAAAGCCCTTGTTGAGACACAGTCAGGAAAGAAAATCAAAGTCCTACAAACAGATAATGGGGGAGAGTATGCCAACCATGAGATACAATTTTTTTTTCATGAGGCAGGGATTAAATTGAAAAACACATAGTTCCCTATACTCCATAGTAAAACGAAGTTTTTGAGCAGAAAAATAGATCTATAAAAGAGATGGCATCTTGCATGCTACACGCAAAGTCACTTCCAAAAATATTATGGACCAAAGCACTTAATTGTGCAACCTACATCCAAATTACATCTCACCATATATTTGTCAAGGATAATACCCCATATGAGTCTTGGAGCGGCCTCAAACCGGAAGTGACCCACTTCCATTTTTTTGGTTCACGTGCATGGGCCAAGATTCCCTCTGAGAAGAGGAATGCACTTGATCCACAGAGAACATAGTGTATCTTTGTTGGATACCTTGATGGTGTGAAGGGATATAGACTCATTGATCTTTCCTTGGACTGGCTCATCATTGAGCGATGTTTACAATTCAAGGAAAGTGTCTCGGATGTATTTCAGTAGCCACATGTAGACACTTTTGTTCTTCCACCTATCAGAGATGATGAGAATGCACTTGACGACTCTTCTTCAAATGAGAGTTCTGATTCAGAGGATTCAAATGTTATAGATATAGAGTCAGTACAATCAGATGTAGATTTAGTGCATGAATAGGCAGATGCAGAGCTAGAGAAGGGGCCCAAGTGGGCCAAGACTGCTCTTCAGGATGCAGGTATCTTGTTGGGGATCCAGTTGATACTAGGATGAATCAATCTAATTTTGAGGAGCCTCCTATTTCACTCACTTCGACTGAATCGATGCACCTAGGAAGATTTTCTTAGTTCAGTATTCAAATCCACAGTCTTATGGTGAGGCTGTTGGAAATCCCTTTTTGGAATCCACCATGTAGGAGGAGTACAACTCCCTCCTCGAGAACCAGACCTGGGATCTAGTTCCCCTTCCTTTAGAAATGAAACTTGTCAGGTTCATATGGGTCTATAGGACCAAGAGTGCAACAGATGGATAGGTTAGCAGATACAAATCCAGGCTAGTTTCCAAATTCTTTCAACAGTTGCATGACATTGAATATGATGAGACCTTTGCTCTAGTAGCAAAGATGGATTCCATATGTTTGGCACTTTCCATTTCGACATCCAAGGGATGGAAATTGCATCAGATGGGCATGAACAATGCATTTCTTCATGAGGATCTCTCTGAGGAGATCTATCTAGAGAAACCCCAATGATTTATGCATGATTCATCTTTGGTCTTTCGAGTGAAGAAGTATCTTCATGGCCTCAAGAAGGCCCCGAGGGAATGGTATGCCAAGATGGACTCATACCCATTGTCACAGAAATTTGTATGTTATAAGTTAGACCTGAATATCAAAGATTTCACCCCATATCATTTTTCTTCAAGAGACTTTGACCAGTAATGAGAAGGAAAGGGATTTTATGTTTGTGTTAAAGCCGGATTGGTTGGCTTGTGCTATTAGTTCTATTGGAAATTCAGGTGGCCTACTTGTATCTTGGGATCCCCATTATTTTGATTTCTCCACGGTCCTTACTTGTGGTAGAATTATTTTTACAGGTTCCAGTTTTGTTGATAGGAGGAGTCTTACTCTGCTGAATGTGTATGGTCAGTGCATGGATCATAAGACATTCTGGAAAAAATGTGTGGATAAAGGAATTATGTTACACAATGATTTAATTATGGCTAGGGATTTAAATTTTACTTTAAATGATGAAGAGATCTGGGGCACTGCTATCTCTTTAGATCCATTGGCTTATTTTTTTAAGGATTTATTTGCAAATACTCCTATGGTGGATGTGGCTCCAACATAATTGGTTCCAACGTGGAAAAATGTAAGGTTGGGGGAATCAAGCATATCTAAAATACTAGATAGATTCTTGGTGGCAGAGGACTTGATTAGACCAATGACGAGATACAGATCGTGGGTAGAGTCCACCTTCGTATCTGATCATGCTCCTTTACTTTTACAACTTGATATTGGCATTCCAAAGACTGTTCATCCTTTTAAGTTCAATCCAATATGGTTAGGAGATGAATCATTCACAATTTTAACTAGAGAGGTTTGGTTTGATAAACGTTTTGAGTTAATTGAGTACCCACAAAGAAGGATAGTTGAGAAAATAGCTCTTCTTAAGCGTCGGGTAAAAATATGGTCTAAGTTTAAACTTAAAAGGGATAAGGAACTTCTGATAAAAGTGGAAGGAGATATGGAGTTTCTATATACCCAAAAAAACAATGGATCTACTAATGATGAATTAGATTTACAATGTAAGCATTTGGAGGGAGTGCAAAACAAGCTATTACTGGATGAAGAAGAAAGATGGAGACAGAAAAGTAGGGCTACTTGGATAAAGAGTGGCGATAAAAACACCAGGTTCTTTCATAGATTTGCCAGTTACATGATAAATAAGAAATATCTTTGGGAATTCACTGATGAGAATGGTCGTCTGCATATGGACCAGGAAGTTATTAAATCAGAAGTTGTTAACTATTTTAGCACTTTCTTCAAAGATAAAGGGAAGTCTAACTTATAGGAACAATTGGAGACAATCCGACTTTACCCAAGGATTGTTCTGGATGAAGAAGTCACTACTTTAGAAAAAAAAAATTGTTGGAAGAATTATCAGTTGTATTAATGGGTTTTGCAAAAGATAAGAGTCCCGATCAAGATGGGTGGACAATTGAGTTCTTCCTTTTATTTTTTGATTTGGTTGGACTAGACTTACTTGCCATGCCTGAGGACACTAGATGCTGAGGAGAAGTATGTCGGACGATCAATTAAACGTTTATTTCTCTCATTCCAAAATCCAATCGGCCTCTCTCCTTTTCTAATTATCGCACGATCGCTCTTTGTAATTTATGTTATAATATTGTAACCAAGATTATTACAATAAGGATAAGACCCATCCTTTCTCGGTCTCTATCAGAGGAACAGTTGGGTTTTCTCAAGGGGCGTCAGATTCAAGATGCCATAGTTACAGCACAGGAGTGCCTGCATAGCATCAAAGAAAAGAGACTTCAAGCTATTATTTTGAAGTTTGACCTTAAAAAAGATTATGATTGCACAAATTGGGATTATTTAAGGTTGATGTTGATTCAGTGTGGTTTTGGTCATCGTATGACTAAATGGATAATGGGTTGTGTGACCTCGGAATCAATGGCCATTATGATTAATGGAGAAGCTACAAATTTCATTAATAGTGGGAGAGGTATTCTTCAGAGGTGCCCACTATCTCCTCTTTTATTTTTCTTAGTGATGGAATAATCGAGCCTCTCACTAAAAAAAATCCAATTGGAAGGCAAGTTGACCGGTATAAAAGTCTCTCGATTGGTAAGAATCTTCCATCTACTGTTTGTGGATGATGTGATAATAATGTCCAATGCTTCCATTGTTGAATGGAAGGAAATACATACCCTTTTAAATTCTTTCTGTTTTGCTTCCAGTCTGGATATTAACATAAATAAGTCAAATTTTCATCATTTTGGTGTACAACAAGATCTACTAAACCAATTTTCAGCACTGTACCATTATGGTGTTATGATTTTGTTGAAGGGTTTTAAATACCTGGGAGACTATTTATAACTTGATAGTTATAAGGTGGTTGACTGGAAGTGGCTTTTGAATAAATATGAATAGAGAATTTGTCATTGGTGTAATCGTTTTCTTTATTTGGAAGGAAGATATGTTTTGATTAAGGCTGTGTTGGAAAGTCAGCCGGTATACTAGCTAGTGTTAGCACACATTCCAGTTCTGTTTTAAATCAGATTTGTATGATTACTTTCTCTTTTCTGTGGTCTTGAGAAAAATCTTCAACTTCCTATCATCTGTGTAATTGGGAGACTTTAGCTAAGACAAAGAGATTTGGTGGCTGGGGGATAAGAAAAATCTATTTCTTTTCTCGGGCATGAGCTTCCAAATCACTGTGGCAAGGTTTGATGTAGCCTGGGATTTGGAAGTGGTTCTTGAAAGATAAGTATTATCCTCATTTATCAATGTTTTCATGGCTTCGTACAACTGATCCACTATCAAGATCTGGATCTCAGAGTTGGAAGAGCCTGTTAAATCCTCTCCCTTTACTTGTTCATTGGTTGACATGGAAACCGAGGGCAGGGGTTTCCATTATGATTGGAAAGGATGAGATTCTCGGGATGGGGAAAGGCTCCTTTCTATCGTTGGATTTGATTTCTCATTTAAATGAGCATCATGTGTATTATCTCTTCCAAGCGAGAAGAGCTCCGGTTGTGGGTCTGTCTTGCACCACTTGGTTAAATAGTATAGAACTGGGACTGGTGGGTGGCCTCACCTCTAAATGGGAGAGGTATAGACTTCTTTTGATTTAGGCCGAAATTTCTCTTACAGACGCAGCTGATGAATTAAGGTGGACGGGAGGGGATGGTACATGTTTTTTAAATACAAAGAATGTATACAATGCTTTGGTTGCCGAGCTGTGGTGTAAGAATAATGGAGGAGTGAAGAGGAATTTATGGACCTGGGAATTCCCACATAAGTTAAAACTCTTTTTTTGGATTCTCATTGAAGATAAGATTCTCACCTAGAAAAATCTACTCAAGCGAGGCTAGAAAGGTCCTAGAATGTGTCTTCTGTCTATAGGTAATGAGGAATCAGTTCTTCACTTATTTGTTCATTGTCCATTTACTGTTTCTATTTGGAGTAAAATTACCAATCATTTCAAGTTTCTCTTTGGGTGGTCGGGTTCCACCATATTGGAATGTNGAATGTGTCTTCTGTCTATAGGTAATGAGGAATCAGTTCTTCACTTATTTGTTCATTGTCCATTTACTGTTTCTATTTGGAGTAAAATTACCAATCATTTCAAGTTTCTCTTTGGGTGGTCGGGTTCCACCATATTGGAATGTTTTGAATACTGGATGAGAAGGAACTATGCTTACTCATCTCTGCCAGCGTTTATATGCTGGTATATCCAGAATGAAAGAAATTTGGCCATATTTGAATCAAAACACCCTTCCATAGAGAAGATCTTCATTCTATCTATTGTTACTGTAGCAAGCCACAATATCCTAAAATTGTCAAAAAAATGTAGATGCACTGGCCATATCTTACCCAAGCATAGAACCATTGGTTTCTTTGATGGGGCATCTCAGAGGAATGGGGAACAAAGTGGTGCCGGGGTTATTATTCAACTAGATGAGTTCACTGTTTATAGATGGACCCTTAATTGTGGTAGGGGCACTAATACTAGAGAATAACTCTTGGGCATTTGGGCTATCCTCACCTTGACACATAGACTGTCTATTAGAGATATCCACATCCTCGGGGATTCAAAAATTATTATTGATTGGCTAAATAATAATGGTTCTATGCAAGTTATATCTATTGAATGATGGAAAGACCGGGTAAAGGAACTCATAAAGCTATTTTTTTTCATCACCTTTGCCCATGTCTATAGAGAAGAAAATCAAGAGGCTGATTCATTATCCAAAAAGGCACTTTCTAATCAACCTGGAGATTTAGCATACAATCAGTGGATTGATGGTCATGAGGGACTAAGATACTATATTAAGCTGTATTAGAATATCTACTGTTACTTGCAGTTTCTATGTGGTTATGTGGAGGTAGTTTGGGAGTCTTTTAATAGTGCCAACTAGTGTTCTTGAGGGAAGTATTATATTTTGGATAATGTTGGATAAGTTCTCCTTTTGAATCCTATTTTGGGCAGACTTCTTGAAGTCTCTGTGGTTATTTTGAATTAATAATTCGAGTTGTAGATATGGAATTTTTTATGGAGAAATGTCAAGACATGGACTTTGAATGTAATGGAATTAATCGACTTTGTAAACTGATTATATATCCAATATAATGCACAATTTTCATTTGGAAAAAAAAGTTAGACACGAATGTTTACATTCTCGAGATGGTTTATTCACTTCTACTCCTAGTTTTGTATGTTGATGATTTATTGATCATCGGTTACTCGATTTCAACAATTGTTGCAGTCAAGAGGATTGTACATGACATGTTCTTGATGATGGACATGGGTCCATTACATTTCTTCCTTGGACTTGATATCAGTCAGGATGCATCAGGAATCAAACTGTCTCAGACCAAGTATGCATGAGAGCTCCTTGAGAGATTTCACGTGAAATATTGCAAGTCTTCCCTGACTCCTTTCCTATCAGGATTTAGACTTGAGGATGGAGGGGATACTCCATTGGTTGATAGTAAAATGTACATACAACTAGTGGGGAGCTTGTTCTATCTCACACACTCTGGACCAAACCTCTCCTATACAGTTGGAGCAGTCTCCAGGTTCATGTAGGGGTTGCATGAGCGACATTGGAAGGTTGCAAAACATATCCTTAGATACATACATGGAACCATCACCTTTGAGATTCACTATGTAGAAGACTCTACATTGGACCTCATCGAGTTCACTAATTCTAATCAGGATGGTCATAACATTGATCACAATTCCACATATGGTTACTCACTCAGTCTTAGTTCCAGGCCTATATGTTGGTGGAGCAAGAAGCAGGCTGTTATTTCTCTATATTCACCCAAGGAATATTACATAGGGGTAGTTAACATAACCATTTAGGCTATGTGGCTAAAACATTTTCTCACTGAGTTGGGAATTCAATTTCATCGGTCGATCGTCACCTGGTGTGACAACCAAAGCACTCTGAAGTTCTGTAGAGATCTAGTTCATAGGTAGTGAACAAAGCATATCGAGATCCACGTGCACTACATTCGAGACTTAGTACATGAGGGGATCATTGACCTGTAGTTCTTTCCTTAATCAAAATATACTATAGACATCTTCACCAAGACCTTCACTAAGCAGAAATTCCATTATCTGTGTAATCGTCTTCGAGTGAAGGACACAGTCGCCTAACAACTATTAGTTCTTTTTTTTTACATACATTATCCTTTGAGAGGGGGTTTTTCCCATGAGGTTTTCCCTCTTTCCTCATTTATTTCAGTGTATATTTTGTATTTGGGTACCTAATATGGCCTTGTTTCCTGGACCCATTCTTTATTTTCACCATAGTGATATTAAGCGGGGGCTATTGGAGATACTTCACACACACCAAGAAATTGTTTTCCCTAAGGTTTTCCATATGTTTATTAGTCATTATTCAGTCTCGTATAGTTTAGGGAGAATATTCCTCTAGGAGAATATTCTCTTCAGTTCACACTTTAGTTTGATCAGTTGAGTGGAGTCTAGATTCCACATTGGGATCATCACCATGAAGCATTGGGATCATCACTAGCTAATGCGTATTGTCCTTGGGATCATCACCATACTAGTAGATTACTGATGATTCCCTGATCTTCTCCTCACTTCACTCTGTTTCAGTTAGTTAATTGAATACTGAGAGACTAGTTAACTCGGGCTAGGTGGCATTTCACTCCCGTTATTTCTTGAGAGACTAGACTAGGTGGCAGTTTACTCCCATAACTGTTGGTGTGTGTTCAAATCACTCTAGACCACCAATATTGTGCATTGGGTTCTCCTCCAATGCGTATTAGTTGAGTTATACCGAGTATATCATGTGTACATTATCATTCATTCATTTGGTTAATGAGAATTCTTCCATTCTTTCTCTCCTTCTTCTCTTTTCTCATATTTTCTCTGCAAATTGTGTATGTCATTTGCTAGCTAGATCTATTTTGTGTAGGTTCAACACATTTACACGTACTATATTAACACACCGATGAACAAATTTTTAATATAATTTTTTGG
This sequence comes from Picea engelmannii, assembly GCA_009831015.1. Lineage (NCBI taxonomy): Eukaryota > Viridiplantae > Streptophyta > Pinopsida > Pinales > Pinaceae > Picea > Picea engelmannii. The sequence continues at coordinate 427,994 of ML784593.1, forward strand.
TATTAAATTAATATTGAAACCAATTCTAATTGATTACATAAACGTATCGATGCAAATTTCATATGAAACACACCGATGAGTTTTAATATTAAATGCGCCAATGAGATTAATAATTAAAATACACTGAGAAACATCGACCTGTGATAGTGAAATTATTGTTATTTTTTAATTCCATTATTTATCAAAAAAATTGCATATATCTTATATTTTGATTAGTGAATTTGGATATGATGTTTGGATTAATTTGTTATATCATTAGATTTTGCATCTCTTCATTATAATATTTAGTCATCCATATATTTAATCAGCGATGTAACATTTCACATCGACATTGAACAATGCAATAGAATAAATTAAAACATATTTTATTATATGGATCAAAGGGTCGTTTTCATACAAAATGGGACACTTATCGGTAATCCCTTGTCTTTCAACTGGGACACTATGTCCATTACATTAAACAAAAAGTTTATAATTTTCAAAGACAACTATTTCAAAATAATACAATTGCAGCTTGCATTGATATCCAAATGTATTGGTCATCATTCTTCATTGGATATGTTATTAGTGATCGAGCTGCTTCCATGCCTTGGGTTATTTTGTTGAATGTTTGGTTGATTGTCTCGATTTTTTTGTTCTTCTTTAAGTTCCATCTACAAACATAAAAATAAATTGTAATGAGTCTATCTACATTGGTGAGAATAATGAAAATTGAAATAAATAATATACATGAATGTAAATTGAAAAGAGATGTACCTCCAAAGAAAGAAGTGACTCATGAATCATACACATATGTTGAAAATCAAATCTCATGCCTTGTTTCAACAATTCTTCAGTTGTCTCAGTTCCATACTTTGTTTTTTACAAGTTTTATACCCCATAATAAATCATAGATTTAATATAAAGTATTATTTTTTTTTAATTAATTATAAAATGTGGGAAGTAAAACAACATATATTATACTTACAAATTCGACAGTTAATTTTTGATATGCCAACATATACTCACAACCCTTAATTAACCCAATGTCAATCAATTTTTCTGATGGTTCTTCTTTGTATGTTAGAACCTGTTTGAAGACATTCAATGATGGATATTGTAAAACAACTTAAAATATACAAAAAAAGAAAACCTTAAGTTGTTATAAGGAAATAACAATCACTCACAAACTTTTCTATCAACCCTTTTCTTACTTCTCGTCCAGTTTTATGTCCAGAATGAGTTCCATTTTCTTTTCTTTTCTATAAGAGAATATTTGAAAATTAATGTTTAATGTATAATTAATTATTTGTACTTAATAGAAAAATTCAATCATTGCATACATTTGAAGCATGTTGTTGTTTAGATAACTCCTCCTGCGATGCAATTATGTCCAATTCTTTAATCATCTCCTTGGACATTGTTTGGACATTCCTACTGGCATATTTCAGATATCATCTTGTTGGTCCCATGAGATTTTCATAATTTTCATGAAAAAATAACATGACAATAAAGTATTTTTATATTGATATGTGAAAACTAAATATCACAAAATTGATATATTAATAAATGAATACTTTGTAATATGTATATATAGCTAAAAAGTGTTTTGGGGAATATTACTTTTTGAATGATTCCTTTTTGTTGTTGTATGTTTTTGCTATTGCAAGTATGACAGGTCTCATTGACCATTGCTTTGGAAATGCTTCATGTAGTTTAAATATAACCTGGTTCTTGGAATCATTGGATTGATTTATATATTGTAAGTGTAAACTACATCTATACGTTAGTTCCACCATATCCCTCATAGTTCTGTAAAAGTTTTTCCCCCTTTGATTAATCTCCAACACCACTCCAGATGAGCTAAGGACCAATTCATCATCATTTACATCTTCGATATTAATTTTTTTTATTTTTTATGATGACATTTTGTTACCTCGTTGTTGGTGCCTGTAGAACATTAAACATATGTGAATTAATATATTGTTTGAAACATGTCATCTAATATTCCTAAGTATATTATTAATGAAATTAAAAAAAAAACATATTGAATAATATTTTTTCATTCACCTGATTCATCCCTCTACAATTTTCCCATCAAGCTTTTACGCTCTTATGAACTTAGATCATAAATAATTTTATCGAGCTTCCTCAGTTTGTGGCCCTGCATGACACACACTAACCAATACATATTAGTTAAATTACATATAGTTCAACCATATTAATTTTATATAGAATTTACAAAGAACCTGTTTTTTTTCTTATTTTGGATGTGTCATCACTGTGTTGACCATAAATTTTATTATTTGAACTCTTCTCACTCATATTTTTATCAATATACAACCTATACCATTCAATAAATAAATTATTCACCATATTTTTTTATGCACCATATTTTTTATTTTATTTTTTAAATATGGCTTAATCAGTGCATTCTTTATACATAAATGCACTGGCTCTGTCAAAAAGGTGCACCAGAAAAGTGGAATTTTATTTTTTAAAACATCAAATTGGAAATTGTTCAAAAAAATAAAAAAGAAAAGAAAGAGGGCCGACTACGTTTGGGATATCATGCAATAAGTGGTCCCTTTGCATCACATGCCAAACACTTATATATAGAAAAAAAAATCCATTAGATCTAAAATACCTAAAACAAAAATCTTTAATTCTGAAGTGATAGAGGGAGTTAAACCCTAGGGTGAAATTTTGCATTCAAGAAAGAAAAAAAAAACAAGAGTTTAAGGTAAGGATGAATTTTTTTATTTTATTTTTTCTGAATGTATGGTTTTGAGTGAATCAACATACCCTTCAAATCATAAATTTTCTAAATATTTTTTTTGTTCCAAAGTGTTCTTCTGCTCCCCAGTGCTCCCTAGTGTGTCTCTCTTCCAAATCTGTCTCCTGTAAACTTTGGAAAAATAATGAAAATATTGAATACCTTCTTAATATTAAAAACAATTGTGAAAAAGGTTTAGAGTGAATGACCATACCCTTCAAATTCTCATATTATGAATAATATTATGGTTCCAAAGTATTCTGCTCCTCCACATTGTTCCTCCATATGTCTCTCTTGCAAGTCTCTCCCCTGCAAAATTTTACAAAATAATGGAATAGTGAATAGCTTTTTAGTATTTAAATGACTATGAAATTCGATTTCCGCTATTTTTTTAATTGTTTTAAAAAATCACTTTTTTTTTCTAACTTTTTCTGCACAACGTTGTGTTTATATAAGACACACCTTTTCATCCATATTACATTATGCATCGGTGTGTCCACATTACATTACGCACCAGTGCGTCCATATTACATTACGCATAATATGCACTGACGACATAAAATTGTTTGTATTAACAAAATCTAGAAACACATTGTGGTTGATTTTTCAACACACCGAAGCTTATTATTAATATGTGCCCCGGTGCGTTTGTGCTTTATAAGTGCATCATTATGCTTTTAAAGTTATTTGAAATTTTAGTATATTCATCTGAAATTATCTTTTAGGATGAATTCACTTGACTTGCAATACTTTAGTATACATTTTACGTTTTATGTTGCCTTATCCTTAAAAAATGGTTTCAAAACTATATTCAAACTCAGATTGTGGTAGTCCTCGAATTTTATTTTAGATACATACAAGAAACTGTATTGTTAATTTTGTTGAAATGCAGGGAGGAAACCATATTATATGATCAAGTGGTCAATTCGTCAAATTCCATGCCATTCCATATTGCTCAAAGTCCATCACGGAGTTCTCCCTTTCCATCTCCAGTAAGTTTAACTTATTTTATTTATGTTTTGATTATCTCATTGAATTTGTTTTTATCCATGTCAATATGAATAAAAAAGTATCTAAATTTGAAGGATCCCGATTCAAAATCGAGTTCATATGCATAAAATATTCCAGTGTCAATTCAAAAACGTTATAAGGTCTTATCAAGAGCAACATATCGCAAGCAGTTGGTAGATGAAAATGGACAACCACTTTACCCTACTAATTGTGACATTCCATAGTCTAGCCACAATACTTGGTTGATGATGGTAATAATTGTTTGGTATAATGTAATTTGAACAAACAAATTATTGCATTGTGCTTACTAATATCATCGATGTACTAATTTTCAATATTTTTGAAATTAGGATTCTTCTGATAATGAGCGACCTAACTACCATCTTCCGTTACACCCCACAAAAATGTCAACCTGAGAGAAGGGTACAATGAGAGCACAACTCGAAGAGGAAGGGTACCAAGAATGGTTGAATCAACCACCTACTCAATTCCCACTATGTCTATATTCGCCAATTAGGAATGACTACAACAATACCAGTAGTTCTTCAGAAGTTGGCAATGGAGACAATCAAAAAGAGGTTGGTATGGATGATTACTTAAGGGATACGAATACCATGGAGACAATGTTGTTATATGCATTCTAGAATGATGATCTAGGGGATGATGCTCATATTAATGATACCATTTTAGAAATCCTAAAATTTGCTTCCACCACCCCTCTCTTTGGACCTAGTGCCCGGTCAAATTATACCCATCTTGGGAAAACGATGTTACTATACAACATGAAAGAAACGTTTGGTATGTCAAACACATGTTTCTTGGAAATATTGAGGTAATTGACCAGCAAGTGCCTTATATTAATTTTGAGAAATCTTGTCACACAATCAACATTAGAAATGGATGATTTAATAAACGTTAAATGAACTTGTACATTTCTATTTCCCATTGATTGCAGGATATTCAAAGATAAGGTTCTTCCTAGTGACAAAGTTTTTCTCGGTAGCTACAAAGAGGAAAATCAATTGTTGAAAATGTTGGGTGTTTAGTATATATCATATCATGCATTTATGAATGGTTGTATTCTATATAGAGGAGAATATCAAGACAAAGAGATATGTCCGAAATGTGGGCATGAAAGGTATCATAAATCAAATAAAAATGGTAAATTGCATGGTATGACTCATAATATATTGAGGCACATGCCTATAATCCCAAGGATTCAAAGGCTCTTTTGTTGCAAATAATTTGCTATATTGCAGGGATGGCATGCCTCACACAGAAGTGAGTCGGGAGTTATGTGAATCCCAACAAATTCAATAGCCATAAATCATATAGAGGGTACATGGCCATAAGAATTCAAGGATGAAGTACGAAGTCTATGACTCAGCATCAAAATGGATGACATGAACCCATGTTCTCTCCAAAACACCAACTATTATATTTGGCTTGTAGTAGTGATCAATAAAAATATCCCCCCGTGGTTGTCCATGAAGAATGAACATCTTATGTTGGATCTTATAGTCCCTGGTAGAAGACAAGTGAAGAATATGGATGTCTACCTACAACCATTGGTAGATGAATTGAAGGAATTATGGGAATGGATACATGTATATGATGTATCAAGACTCATCTCAACAAAGAGGACTTTTACATTGTATGGCATATGTTCTTACACCAAACATGATTATCCATGATTATGAGTTTTCTATGGTAATTAGCATGTTTATTGATTTGTTTATGTATGTGACAATATTTATTTGCATATTTAATTCATTGTGATTGATGTTTTATTCTTAAACGCTAAAGTGTTATGTATACAATAATTTCACAGGTCTTGTAACTAAAGGCTATCATGGATGTAAATATTGTGGACCTTCTTTGAAGGATAGGTGGTCCAACCACCTATGAAATCCAGTGTATGATTGATCAAGGGTATTCCTCCCACAAGAAAACACTTATAGAAGAGAAACATCCACTTTCAATGGTAAACTAGAGAGAACCCAAAGCCCTTCAATAATGACACCAGCATAATGACTTAGAGCATATGAGAGAGAGAAGGAGAAGGAGATTACATAAATTTTCAATTCAAATGGGGAAACTATGTTCGATGATCTAGAATTCTTCGACACCTATGTTGAGAAATTTCCCATTGGGATGAAACAAAAATCTATCTTTTATGAGCTCCCATATTTGGAGCATCTTAAAATTGCCCACTTACTAGATCCGATGCATATATTTAAAACTGTTTCATCTTCTTTATGGAGGAACATATCATCGAAAGAAAGTGACACATTGGCTGTGAGGAGAGATATTATTTCTTCAAAAACTAAAAATAAACATTGTCCAAGACAAGAAAGTAGAGGAGAGGCAAGTCCCTCTTGGTCTTTCAAAGAGGGTGATGTCCCATGGATTTTGAAGAAATAATATCTTTCATTGGCAAAGGAAGTTGTATTGGGTGTGAATGTGGCTTATTTATATGGGTCTTCCCTATGACGTTGCTTCACTATGCATTATGACCATTTGAACCTTCTAAAGATACGCCATATGTCAAAAATATGTTTTTATTACTTTTTATTTTTATTTTTATGCCATGGGATAAAACAAAAATAATTTGTATGTGTTTACTTTGTAAAGTCATTATCCTCTACTCATGTGTGGGTGTGTGAACCATGTATTTCCCCATGAACTAAGACATGCCATATCTAAATTATCTACAWTTGTACGTTGGATCACATCAAAGGAGATTCATAAGGATAGCATTCCATGGTGGTGTCAAGAGATAGTTGAGATTGTTTGTATGTTTGAGAAGGAACTACCATCGAGTTTCATGGACTTTCAGGTGGTATCCTATCATTGGATGTTTTTTTTAGAGAGGTACATGAAGGAATTGAAAGGATTTTTTCGTCAAAGGGAAAAAMCTGAGCAATTTATGGAAGAAGGGTAAATATCATATGAGTCTTTCTATTATGCCAGTGAGTACATCAAGAAAATAAAAAACACACCAGGTGCAGTGATTTGGGAYGACGAAAGGGATGAATAAAAAAGAGAAGGGGAGTGTCTCCAAACGAATGGAAAAGTGTGCTTGATAAAGATTAAGTGCCTTATTATTTGTCAAATTTATACACAGTAACTATTCACACTGAACTTCATAATGTATATTGTTGAGCCTCCTTTTTATCACATCCAATTTCCTTATCTTGTCGCATATCCTAACCAATTTTTCCTCATACATATGCATTATGTTTCTATTTTCCTCAAAAGACATGTGTTTTAGCCATTATTATATACATATGAGGTAACTTATGTTTAATCATGATTTATGATGATTTATTAATGATTTGGATTGAATATTTGATGTTTTAAGATATCTAATTACTTTGAATGATCTAATCAGACCTTATGACAACAACCCCTATTCATATGGTACCTGTTTCAGTGTTCATCTAGTACTCATATTGTCTAGTACCAATTCTTCGCTCGTCTGGTACCAAATCTCTTCTCGTTCGGTACCAACATCAACAACCATCTGATACCAGATATAGTTTGAAATTTTGGAAATCTTCTAGAGGAAAATTGGGGACATGGTTTTGTCCAGAGCGAAGTCTACATGCGAACACATGTGTCATAATTCACCCATCTCACACGTGTGGACCTCCATCTCAGGGGGGAATGATTCTGCAAAAATTATCAAAAATCTCAAATTGCCAACTTGCACCTTGATTTTCGTGCAATTGGTATCCGATATATCAATTCTACCATATGGGTTTTGTCTAGAATGTGTAAAAATGAGGAAAATGCAGGAAATTTTCCAAAATTCATTTTTTTTTAGAAGATATGGGTGGATCTTTAACTCGAATCTGTGCAAATTGATGAAAAACCTAGATTTTTGGGATTTATCCTAAAATTGTAAAAAATGTTTTCTGAGTTTGGGGATTCAGTTTCATCCATTCCTCCATGGATTCAATGTATAAATAAGACCTTATAGGTTTGAGTAAAAGAGGAGGAATTTTTATATTGTAGATTGGATTTCTGAACAGACTACTTTTGTAAACCTACTTGCTGAAGATTAATGTAAGTTTGAATTCAATGATCTTGTGTGTCTTTTAGAATTTAGCATATGTTGATCTAAAATATTCCATGTTGGCATCAGCAAGAGACATCGATCCAACTTGGTAAGATCATTGTAAATTATTAGTATATATTTTTATTTCATGTTCTTTTTTTTTATTTCACTATTAGAATTTATTGCAAAGTGTGGCAGTACAAGAACAATTGCATCTCCATCTTTCACCATACATCAACCTATAATGGAGCATCCCACTACACTTAGCTTTATTTTCCATAATTTATTATATTACACTTTGAAAACACAGACACAATCAAGACCTCCATCTCTCACCATACATGCACCTACAATGGAGTGTCTTCTTCTACTGGTTATTTCTTCTAGAATTGATTGATGCTTTCTTTTGAGAATATGCAGCGTTTTAATTGTTGTTAGTATAGATGTTGTAGGGGATAGAGTCAAAGTTCATATTTCTTCTTCATGAGCCTACAATGAACAAGTTATTCACATGAGCAAGAGCTTAAATAATATGATTGTCTATGAGTTTTTCTTTCTAATTTTTGAATTGTGTGAAGAGTGTTATTTTTGAAGTGTGAAAACAGAGTGTTGGTTTTTAGATTGTTTTCTTATTTAGGATATACTCATCAGACATAGATAAACCACTTGTTTCCAACACATATAGTGTAATAACTCTATTGATTACGAATCCTGGTTGATAATTTATGTTTGGTAATATATTATGCATATAATTGCACCAACATTTTGGCGTCGTTATCGGGGAGTTGTAAACAGTAATAGGTAGTATTTGAATTAGATTGATTTAATGGTTTTGGATTGGTTTTATGGACAACCTAAGGGTGGAGAGAATACGGTAATATGTGAGGGAAGATCCCACACATCCACTTTAGTGGGGTTTCTCCAAAGTTAGGTTGTCCTCTCCCTTTCATGCAGAAGTGTTTTTCTTTTAACGCAAGTGTGTTTTTCCTTATTTTATGCAAAAGTGTGTTTTTATTTATGCAAATTTATTTTTATTTATGATGAGATGACTTGTGCGAACCGATAACCTGGTGACAATAGGGTCCCAGTAATGCAAGGAGTTCAAGTTTGGTGTGTTTAATTTTTGCAATAGTTTTAATTTCTTAGTTTTAAAATTCAAATCTGTGATGATAAATCATTTTTGGGGTGCTGTAAGAACCCCCAAGTACTAATTTGTGTTGCAAGACAGGGATCATAAACTAGCTAGAGTAATTCAAGGATGATCAAGAGCTTGAAGAATGTTCCTCCAAAAACTTTATCAGATTCTAGCAGCAGTTGGGATATCCTCCTCTCAGGAAGAGCATATCTTGATAGTGGTAAATAATTTATTTGTCTCTCCACAAGAAGATTTAGAAGTCCCTTCAGATTCCTATGGTCAATTTGTTGAGGAGATTAAAGAATCATGGATAGAATTCAATGGAGAGCAACCATTGGAACCTATGATTAAGGAGTTCTTAGCATGCCTCTCAGCAGATCATGTATGTAATCCAAAGACCAATCATCTTGAAGAAGATAATATGCGTAGCATGGAAAAGGAAGACATGTTGTGTGACCTAAACAAAGAAGGGAAACAAGAATAGCATGATCCTATTGAAAGATGGATCCAATTAGTTATCAGGTCACACTACTCTTTTAATTTTCATTATTTTTTTATCTCATCATCAAAGAAGATGGTCCTTCATACTCCGGTATGCATTAAAATTTATCTTTTAAACCCGAGTATGAATATATTTCTAACATTGTTACGCACATGGCTTCACTAGAAGTATTCTTATACTTGAAGGACATTTTCTTTTGTTTAATTAGAGTAGGATAGAAAATAAATAAATTATGCATATAAGTGAAATGCAACCTATCTTTCATACTTTTCATAAATGAGAATGTCAAAAGTTAACAAAGCAATCAGTTTAAGATCTTTTGTTCCTCTAGTAGATTTATTTCTAAAATTTATGACAATTTTGTTTGGAATTTTATGAGAAGGTAATCTCTTTATCCTCCGAATACACATATAATATGGGAAGGTATTTCAAAAGAGGAGAACACATTATTGTCAACAAAAGAGAACACTTAAGGGATTACTTCATGACCTATTTCCTCAAATTTATTATTTTTCCTTAAGTTATTAAAAAAGATGCATTTGTGCTTTATCATTACCTATCTATTTTAAGACCACTATTTTCACAAGGATGATCGATTAAGTGATCTTTTTAATTGAATGTTAATTCCAGACTATTTTATTCATATCTAATATTTTTTGGTCAAATAAAACATGAATAATGTATGCATTGTTCAAATTTTGACATTTTCCCCAAATTTTCTATTTCGAAGTATGAATTAAAAACTTGTTTTAATTATTTCTATTAGTTTGTTTTTAGCAATTGTTCGCAACCCTCTCAACAACCCTCCTTATTTTTTTAGTGTCTCACTTTGTGTGCATGAGGGCATGAAAAACCTCAGGCATGGGGGAGTGTTTGTTGGGACCCTCATATTCTTTTCATCTTTTGCCAACAAGTCCAAATCAATATGTTCAGTGCTGGAATTTGATAGTCATTTCCCGAATTATGGTACTGTCATGTTCTGGTACTGCAGAATCTTGTTCCGTTACTATTTTGTTCCATTATTATCTTTTTCAGGTACTTTATATTTCGGTACTGTGGAATATTGTTCTGGTACTGTTCTGTTCCAGTACTACATAATCATGTTCCGGTATTGTCATGTTCTGGTACTGTCTTGTTCCGGTACTATAGAATCTTGTTCTAGTACTATCATGTTCCAGTACTTTCTATTCTGGTACTGCATAAACTTGCTCCGTTACATATCTGGTACTGATTCCAAAGTGATATGATCTTTGTCATGTGCTTAACAATGTTTTCACTTCAAGTAATTAGAGGTATGATCTAATCTTTTCATGTTCTTTCTATCAAGGATCATCTAATTCTTGTGCTGAACTATTCTTTACTCTAATATACATATTCCTCCTATATTGTTACACTCACCCCTAAATGAATCATCCTTTATATCCTTTAAGGAGATATTTTCACATTTAGCTCTATATGATAATGGGTGCACCTGTCTTATTACCTCATCATTATGAAAAAGTGATTAATAATTGACATAGCCATTGAAAAGTGGTGACACCATTATTTCAAATACTAACCTAGTTGATTCAACAAGTTCTTATCCAAGTTTCTCTTGGGAGGTATTGATGAAAACCTCATGTGGTGGACCACCCTTGGAAAACCTCAGTGAACTTTCATGAGAACCATAATAGGATTAAATAGAAGGACCTCTTAGTCATTATCTGAGATGTTCCAATATAAATTGAATAGCTGTGATTTAAGGCTATTGTGGATGATTTCACCCTTGGGATAATTGCAAGAAATTAATTATGTGTCTAATAACTCTAAAACACTCCCATACCACCCGCCTTCCTTATAATCTAAAGTTGTTAATGAACAATATAAATCATTCTAAATATTTTGAGTAATATAATAAAAATGAAGTATCAGTAAGTACAAGTAAACCCGCCAAGGTATTGAACAAGCCTACTGGAAACAGGGCCATGCTTGTATGGTACTAAGGTAAACCTGTCGGGGTACTAAATAGGCCTTCTGGCAATGGGTCTATGCCAGGTAAAGGGAGTTGAAAAACATAAATTGGCACACCTAAAACTAAACAAAAACCCTCGGGTCTCATTCTGAAGAAATAATTATCAAATCAAGGTTAGGAGATGACCTTTATATCTCTTGGATGATGTTCTTAAGAACCTTCAAGTATCCACTTTAAGGTTCTATCTTTAAAATATATAGGTTTGCATAAATGTGGGACCCTCAGTATATGTAATTCACCCTACCTAAGCAAGAAGAGCTTCATATTTATAAAATTGGATAAGAGATGAGTTAATCATCTTGGGATGTATTATTTTAAGTGTTCTTCTCTTCAAATGGGATCTAAACTATGCGTATATCACTTTTATTTTAAAGGTAATCTAGCTAGGGGGTCTATTAGTCAAAGTCGTTATGAAAACTGTTGGCCACTATCCTATAATCATATTAGAGTCACATCCAACCCTTTCTCCTAATTATGATCCACAACAAATTGGATAATACTTAATTTCAAATCACTAACGGATCTAATCTATTACTCATGACTCCACTTTTCGATCATAACTACTTTTCCATGGGTAAGAAGTATGAAGCAAAGGTCATGAGGTTTATATTGTATAGAAGGTTACTTAAAAGAGAAATTAAGGAGATGAAGAAGGGTATAACTTCAGGGATTGCTTGATCGAAGGAGGAGTACCATCAATTTTGAAATTTTGAAGATCATTGTTGCAGGAGGACATGCAATGGATAAGGCATGGGGGAAATGTTGAGCCTCCTTTTTGTCACCTATAATTGCCTAATCTTGTCCCATATCCTGACTAATGTTTCCTCATACACATGAACTATGTTTCTATTTTCCTCAATAGACATGTATTTTATCCAATATTGTGTACATATGATGTAACTTATGTTTAATCATGATTTATGATGATTTATTAATGATTTGGATTGAATACTTGATGTTTTAAGCTCTCTAATTAATATGAATGATGTAAGCAGACCTTATGACAACAACCCCTATTCATATGGTACTTGTTTCTGTGTTCATCCAGTACTCATCTCATCCGGTACCAATTCTGCGCTCATCTGATACCAATGCTCTGCTCGTTTGGTACCAACATCAACAACCGTCTGGTACTAGATGTAGTTCGAAATTTTGGAAAGCTTCTAGAGGAAAATTGGGGACATGGGTTTTGTCCAGAGAGACGTCTACATGTGGAAACATGTGTCATAATTCACACAGATCACACGTGTGGACCTCCATCTCAGGGGGAATGATTCTACAAAAATTAGCAAAAATCTCAAACTGCCAACTTGTGCCTCAATTTCTGTGCAGATGGTATCTGATCTATCAATTCTATGATATAGGTTTTGTCTAGAATGCAAAAAACTGAGGAAAATGTAGGAAATTTTCCAAAATTCATTTTTTCTAAGAATATATGGGTGGATCTCTAACTCAAATCTGCCCAAATTGATGAAAACCCTAGATTATTGTGATTTATCCTAAAATTGTAAAAATTGTTTTATGATTTTGGAGATTCAGTTTCATCCATTCCTCCATGGATTTAATGTATAAATAAGAACTCATAGGTCTGAGGAAAAGAGGAGGAATTGTTATGTTGCAGATTGGATTTCTGAACAAACTCTTTTTGTAAACCTACTTGCTGAAGATTAACATAAGTTTGAATTCAATGATCTTGTGTGTCTTTTAGAATTTAGCATCTGTTGATCTAAAAGATTCCATGTTGGCATAGACAAGGGACACCGATGAAACTTGGTAAGCTCATTGTAAATTATTAGTATATATTTTTATTTCATGTACTTGTTATTTTGATTTCGTGTTATTTTATTTTGATTTCACTATTATAATTTACTGCAAAGTGTGGCAGTACAAGAATAATTGGATCTCCATCTTTCACCATACATGAGCCTATAATGGAGCATCCCACTACACTTAGATTTATTTTCCAAAATTGATTAGATTACACTTTGAAAACACAGACAAAATCAAGACCTCCATCTCTCACCATACATGCACCTACAATGGAGTTTCTTCCTCTACTGGTTATTTCTTCTAGAATTGATTGATGTTTTCTTTTGAGAATATGCAACGTGTTAATTGTTGTTAGTAAAGATGTTGCAGGGGACAGAGTCAAAGTTCATCTTTCTTCTTCATGAGACTATAATGAACAGATTAGTCACTTGAGAAAGAGATTAAATCATATGTTTCTCTATGAGTTTTGATTTCTAATTTTTTAATTGTGTGAAGAGTGTTATCTTTGAAGTGTGAAAAAAATGTGTTGATTTTTAGATTGTTTTCTTATTTAGGCTATACTCATCAGGAATAGATAAACCACATGTTTCTGGCACATATAGTGTAACAAATCTATTGATTATGAATCCTGGACGATAATTTATGATTGGTAATATATTATGCATATAATTGCGCCAACATATATTTTGATCATGATCTCATATGTACTATATGTTGGTTTCATTTCTTGAATACATCAGTGAATTTAGAAATCGATGACATCAATAAATTCATTCTTTACAATTTAGAGGCAACACAGTCATGGGTCACATTGTATGAACATAAGAGGAAGAAATGGGAAAGTGACATGAAAGAATTCAGTTGGTTGAATGGTAGAAGCATGCCTTATCCTGATCATTTAAAAGAAAATATGCCAATGATATGCCCCAATAGTTGGGTTGTTGACCAACTTAGAGAGAAATATGGTGCATCCAGTCATTACCCACATGAAGAAGAGGATGCACTAAACATAGGAATTGGTTGCAACAACTCGGTAATTCGGTAATAATCTATTTGTGTACATAATTTTTAACTTTGTAATGCACATTTGAATTGTAAATACATCTATGTTATGTTAGGGACCTAACCCCTCACGTAGGTAGAATAATATATTTCCATGTAATAAAGATCAATGTTAATAAGGCCTAGCAATAAAGAAGAATAAGTCAAATGTAAGAAGATCTAATAGAAACTTCTGCTTCGATTATAGGAATCAATGGTATGAGAAGCGTTGCCTTGGATATTATTATAATAGAAATATACTTTGTTGGAGGTTTCCCCCTCGAAGAGGCAAGTGAACATTGCTCTCAGTAATCAAAGTACTCTTTCTGGTGTTATTCTGGTATTATCTTGGTATTATTGTGGTGTTGTTCTGGTTATATCATTGTTTATCTACCATTTCTAGATAATTATTTGTGTTTTGCATACTATTTTATATCTGGAATATTACAAGTGGTATTAAAGAACATTCCTCAACAAAAAATTGTGGGTTAATTTTTTTTTAGGGTAGAGACATATTCTGACATATTTAAGCTACAAAGATCTATCGTTACTCACATAAACCCACGGTCAGGGATTCATACACAAGAAATAAAAGTGGTACTTAAGAACACATCTGTTGGCCACCCTTATAACCCTTGTTGATACCCTTTCGAGTGGTAGTGCATTAGACAACACCTGTATACGGAGAAACCTAGATCTCCTGAAGCCCTCCATATATAAACCAATCAATTGCCCGACTTCTATAGTTCCATCGAGAACAACACTCGGGAAGATACTCTCTAGTACCTAGGTAGTCGGGTAGTACAACTAAGGGCATGGTCTAGTCTCCTTAGTTGGTTCCCTGAGATATCGGGTCGAGTAATATTGTTCGACCCCGCACGTATATCAGAGAGATATAACACATGGAAAACCCTTTTCTGTAGAAACCTTGAATACCCTAACCCTTGGGACGAAAAAAAACCCAGAACAGACCAGATCTATTGCCACGTAACTGTGTCTCCTGCATTCAAATTGTGAAATTACTACACATTTCTTCCTGTTAAGAATTTGGGCATTTCATCACAACAGTATTCTTCATATTGGAGTATAACTCTGCAGGAGTTAAAAATAAAGTATGGATCCTATTGGCACCATTATTTGAGACCTATCCCGTTGGATTTCTCTCTTCGCCCTTATCGTAGTCATACCTATCTTTTTTCAGCAAAATGTTTTTCTCGTGGACCTGACCCTCTTCCAACACCCTTATTTGGGATTTACCCCATTTGATTCAAATCGTTGCCCTGATCATTGTGATACACTTCACCCATAACCCATTTTATATGTGGTCCCACCCGCCCCTTTTTCATGGTCCCTCTTCATCATGGCCCACACCCGTAGCCAAGACTTGGAAGCTCACTTCAATGTCTTTCACTCTAATTTCAATGAAACCCAACAAGAAGTGAGACAACTCAGTGCCAATATTGCCATTGTCAATAAAAACATGAATTCCTCCATCAACGCCAAAATAAAGTACATAAAACAAGACATTGCTACCCATCTTGAATCTATCACTACGATTATCTGCGCCAAGTTGAATATCCCTGCAGATATTCCCTCATCTAACCCACCTTTGAAAACTGAAGGTGAAACTTCCTCTCATTCCCATATTTTTCATCCCCATCACTTTCAACATGACCTACGCCTTCCGCGTCTGGATGTGACCAAATTTTATGGTTCAGATCCCACTGGTTGGGTAACTCAAATGGAACACTATTTCCATTTGTATGTCATTATGGATGAGTTGGACAAACTTCGGTATGGTGTTCTAAATCTAGATCAAGAATTTTGGAAATGGTGGAAATGGAGAAAAATGCTTGCCAAGGGTATGTGGCTTGGACTCACTTTGTGGCAGATCTTTTTCAATGCTTTGACACTGACACCATTCATTTAAGTTGTTTGACCAAGTTGAAACAATCTGGCATAGTGGAAGACTTTATAGCCACTTTTGAGCGACTAGCTTTTCATACAGAGGGCATGTCTGATGTTTTTTTCTGAGAATGTTTTATCAGTGGACTCAAGAATGATATTCATGCCCATGTACTCATGGCTCAGGCTCAGAGTTGGGTGGATGCTGCTAAGAGAGCTAAGGAAGCACAACAAGTTGTCTCCTCTCAAAACTGAAAACCCTCCTTTAATCCTCACACTAAACCAATCACTCCCACTCCTCCTTCAACTCTATTAAAGATCCAGAAATTGACCAAGGCTGAAATGGTTGAATGCCAACTCAAAGGCCTTTGTTATAATTGTGATGAAAAATATTTTCCTGGTCACAAGTTTAAGGAACAAAATATTTTTATGTCCATCTCGGAGGATGTTTCAGAAGATGATGTTGAGGCTCCCCTTGTGTCTATGTCACCTAAACCCACTGACATGACCCCTCCCTCAAACCCTCCCAAAGTAGAACCGGTCATTTCAATAAATTCTCTCATTGGCTTCTCTACTCCCCAAACCCTCATGCTTATTGGTTAGATTAAGCATAGGAAGGTCATAATTCTTGTTGATAGTCGAAGCACCCATAATTTTATTCATCGTCGCATTGCCAAGAAACTAATTGATATATTTGTGTCGTAAAAAAAATTCAAATCATGATTTCCAATGGTGGTTACATGAAATGTCAAGGGCATTGTGAAAATGTGTGTCTCCAAATTGGTGAGTAGGACATGAAATCTCATATGTTTTCTATCGACATGGGAGGTTGTGACATTGTGTTGGGTGAAAAATGGCTTAGGACTTTGGATCCCATTCTCATGGATTTTAAGAAATTAACCATGCAATTTGAGCAGGAGGGCCAACAATATAAGTTCCAAGGCATCATCATCGGTTCCCCATAGATCATCAGTTCCCATCGCATGGAAAAGTTGCTCAAAAAAGGTCATTCTATAATTATTTCTCAACACCATGCCATACAAGCCACTGAGACACCCTATGTGCTACAGGACCTCCAATCCATCCTCTCTAAACATCAAGTGGTTTTTTCCAGTCCCCAGGTAATCCCTCCTTCCCGTGGTGTTCATGATCATTCCATTTCCATCGTCCCAGGAATCCTTCCTCCCAATATATGTCCCTATTGTTATCCCTTTTCCCAAAAAAAGGAAATTGAGAAAATTGTTCAATATTTTCTCAACGCAGGTGTTATCCTCCCTAGTACGAGCCCCTACTCTTCTCCTATGGTCATGGTCCTTAAGAAAGAAGGTTCTTTTCGCATGTGTCCTGACTTCCGCGCCCTCAACAAACTTACCATTAAATACAAATTCCCCATTCTTTTCATTGATGACCTCTTGGATGAATTGAGTGGTGCCCAGTTCTTTACTAAACTTGATCTTCATTCTGACTATCACCAGATCCATATGAATGAGGAATAAATTTATAATACTGCATTTAGAAATCATGAGGGCCACTATGAGTTTTTGGTCATGCCCTTTGGCTTGTGTAATTCTCCCTCCACTTTCCAAAGCCTCATGAATCATGTCTTCCGTTATTTTGTCTTAGTTTTCTGTGATGATATCCTCATCTATAGTAAAACCTAGACAACCCATCTTGCTCACGTGGATCGATTTCTCTATCTACTCTCTCAGCACCAACGTTTCCTCAAAAAATCTAAATGTGATTTTGGTGCCTCGAAATTCAAGTACTTGAGTCATATTGTTGGCAAGATCGGTGTCCGGGTGGATCCTAAAAAGATTGAAGCTATGAAAGATTGGCCTCACCCAAAGACTCTTAAAAGATTGCGTGGATTTCTGGTTTTAACAGGTTATCATCGCAAATTTGTTAAGAATTATGGAAATATTGCGTCACCTCTCACTGCTCTCCTTAAAAAGAATTCTTTCACTTGGACTCTAGCAGTTGCTCAGTATTTTCAAACCTTAAATATGGCCATGTGCACCACTCCAGTCCTTCCCCTTCCTGATTTCATAAAGACCTTTGTCCTGGAATGTGATGCTTCTGAGAAAGGAATTGGCGTAGTCCTTATGCAAGAGGGTCGGCCTTTGGCCTTTACCAGCAAACAATTGTCAGAGCAACATTTGGGAAAATTAATCTATGAAAAGGAAATGTTCTCTATTTTTCATGTCGTGGATATTTGGCGCCCTTATATATTGGGGCAACACTTCCGTATTAAGATAGATCATCAAAGCCTCAAGTATTTTCTGGAAAAAACGCATTTCCTCCCCGAAGCAACAAAAATGGGTGACTAAGCTCTTTGGATATGATTATGAGATCATTTACAAGAAAGGAAAAGAAAATGTGGTTATTGATGCACTTTCCATAAAATATGAAGATGAAGGGTCCCTTTTTTCTCTCTCCTTCATTTTCCCAGATTGGCTCCAAGTTGCTCGCTAGGAATGGCTACACGATCCTAAAATTCTGAATCTTATACAACAATTTCAGGCCAATTCTCCAGTCTCGCCAGGGTAATATTGGCTCAATTATGAGATTCAATACAAAGGCCATTTTTATTTAAGTAAACAGTCAAAACTTAAATCCACGGTACTTTCTGAGCTTCATGCTACACCCACCATTGGGCACTCCGGGTTTACCAAAACCTATGTCCGGGTCAAACGTTCTTTTTTTGGGATGGTATGAAATAGGATGTTCACAATTTTGTGGATGAATGTGATGTTTGTAAACACAACAAGGGAGAAACGGTCAAATCTCCTAGCACATTACAATCTCTTATGATTGCCCATGATATTTTGCAGGATATCACTATGGATTTTATCGTAGGCTTACCTAAATCAGGCAATAAATCAGTCATCATGGTGGTAGTTGATCGTCTTTCTAATCATGCTCATTTATGTGCTCTTCAACACCCATTTACATCCTCCACTGTGGCTCAATTTTTTATCGATCATGTCTTCAAGCTTCATGGCATGCTTCATTGTATTGTTTCTGATCGTGACCCAACTTTCACCAACAATTTTTGGCAAGAAATGTTCAAGATACAAGGCACCCAATTGCATCTCAACACAGCTTATCATACCTAGACTGATGGTCAAACTGATTTTTTCAACAAGTGTTTGGAAAAATATTTGAGGTGTTTTGCATCAGAAAGGAAAAATCAGTGGGCTTAATGGTTACCACTAGTTGAATGGTCATACAACATTTCTTACCGTACAACTATCTGCATGACTCCTTTTGAAGCGGTATATGGAAAAAATCCACCTTCATTTCTCTTATACTTTTCAGGTGTCTCGAAGGTCTAGGAGGTTGACCAAATGCTTACAGTTCAAGAGTCTATTATTTGTACCCTCAAAGAGAATTTGGTCATGGTCCAGAATCGCATGAAGCAACAAGCAAATCAAGGTTTCTCTAAACGTCAATTTGTATAAGGAGATCAGGTGTTTCTTCAAATGCAAGAAAAAATTCCTCAAGGATGACCAATGTCAGAAATGGGCACCCAAATTTTATGGTCCTTATACTGTTCTCAAGCATGTGGGACATGTGGCCTATCAGTTATCTCTACCCAATAATTCTAAGCTCCATCATGTTTTTCATGTTTCCTGCTTAAAGAAGGTGATTGGAACTAAGTTCCAAACTCAAACCAACCTTCTTGAGTTGGACGAAGAAGGATCCATTTGGATACAACCACAAGAAGTTTTGGACTACCGTCAACTTCATCTCCGTCAGTGAACCATCAAGGAAGTGTTAGTCCAGTGGAAAGATAGAACTCCAACAGATGCCACTTGGGAACCAGCTACCATTCTGCAACAATTTCCTCATCTCAAGCCTTGAGGACAAGGTTGTTTTTAAGGGGGAGGACATGTTAGGGACCTAACCCCTCACATAGGTAGAATAATATATTTCCATGTAATAAAGGTCAATATTAGTAAGGCCTAGCAATAAGGAAGAATAAGTCGAATGTAAGAAGACCTAATAGAAGCTTCCTCTTCTAGAAGGATCTTACTCTAGATTGTTCTTTTATAGACATATTTAGTATAAATAAGAGTCAAGGGTATGATAAGCTTTGTCTTGGATATTATTGTAATAGATCTCTTCTCGGTTGGAGGTTCCCCCCTCAAAGAGGMAAGTGAACATTTCTCTCAGTAATCAAAGTGCTCTTTATGGTGTTATTTTGGTATTATCTTGGTATTATTGTGCTATTGTTCTGGTTATATCATTGCTTATCTGTCATTTCTAGATAATTATTTATGTTCTGCATACTATTTTGTATATGGAATATTACATGTTATTTTGTATTTTAATGGTCAGATTATTAGACACATATTGACACTGTGATTTGTTCACTTTTTTATAGGTGCATTTGTTCCCAGTTATGTGGGAATATGGAAATCCTTTTCACACAGAGGGTGTCGATGATGGATACGTGACACAAGACTGCGGAGTGGAAGTCAAGTTCAACCAATCTAGTCATGCTAGGCACCATGATCAAAACACCATACAGGGGAAGTTAGATTACGTCAGAAAGATACAAGCGATCATTCGAGTGGACTTTTCTTCTTCCCAATGTGTTATTTTTAGGTGCAAGTGGTGGGACACCTTTGATCAGAATAATGTAAAGAAGATCGTGATAGTGGAATGATATGTGTCAACTCTAAAAAGATGTGGGATGAATCTAAGGAGCCTTATGTTTTCCCAAAACACTACAACAAAGTGTTTTTTTACCCAAATGTGTTGGATAGGGATTGGTGGTTTGTATTAAGACATGACCCTAGATCAAAACATATCTGAGAAAAATAGTGTTATCATGCCAAGCGATGAAGATAATCAGGGAAATGACAATAGAGAGTGATATATTATACATGTTTTATTTGTTAATTACTTCTTTTATGTTTTCAAATCTATAGTGGATTTAATAATTTGATTATTAAAAAAATAATGTTTTTAGTATTCAATATTTGAAATGAAATATTATTAATTTTTTGTTTGGATGATATAATTAAATGTTATGTGTAAATGATATAAATATTTTTCCATTGTAAATCTAGATGATATTTGAACTTTTAGTATTTTAATTTTATTTTTTACTTTAAAAAACAATATATTATTGTATTGTAAATATCAAATATTTTATATCATAATTTTAAAATATATTTTTGTTACCCACCATTTCATATCATTATCATATCCTATTATATTGTATCAGTTTTTAATTTTGAGTTTATACATAC
>ML784593.1:450004-461190 GCA_009831015.1 Picea engelmannii
ATGCATCCTTATAGTATAGTAAAAAAATGTTGAGTTAGAGATTTTGAGACTTGTAATAATTATGGGAACATAAAAAAATATGACCAAATTACAATTAAGAGGAAGGTAAAATATCACAAAGATTTTATAAATGATAATTGAGCTTAACATTACTATTTTTAATTATTCATTATTCATTATGAACAACAATATTCTCGAAATGAGGACAAATTCTCACATCGTACTTTCAAGTAAACTAGTTTGTAAAATTGTGATACAAAATAAGGTTGAAGATTAATATAATTTACTTTTAACTTGCCCAAACTTTAATTAATAACATAAGACATATATTTACCCTTTTGTGTAACTTATTTTCTTTTCTTGGATAAGTTTGATATTCATGCATCCTTATAGTATAGTAAAAAAATGTTGAATTAGAGATTTTGAGACTTGTATCAATTATGGGAATATAAAAAAATATGACCAAATTACAATTAAGAGGAAGTTAAAATATCAAAAATATTTTATAAATGCTAATTGATCTTATCATAACTATTTTTAATTTTTGATTATGAACTTATGAACAAAATCAATATTCTCGATATAAGGACCAATTCTCACATCATACCTTCAAGTAAACTAGTTTGTAAAATTGTTATACGAAGTAAGATTGAAGATTAATATAATTTACTTTTAACTTTCCCAAATTTGAATTAATAACATAAGACATATCTTTAAGTTTTTATAACTTATTTACTTTTCAAGACCTCTTAGCTACAAAAACATGATAAACTTGGTATTTTAGTTTGTAAAATTGTGATACAAAGTAAGGTTGAAGATTAATATAATTTAACATGACCTAACATCAACATAAGCATATAAATTCCATTCAGGTTGGTCGACGACTGCACATAATGTACATCTGCAGACTGAGCGGGAGTGGAGGACATGGACGAAGCTTGTCCTCCTACATACTGACTTAGAGAAAAATCTTTCAGCTGGTTTGTCACCAAGTCTGTAGATTTAACATTTGCGGAGCCTATAATTCCATCAGCATGAGGCCCGAGATTTTTCCTAGGGTCATAGTTTGACCTTGATGCATCAGAAAGAATTTTGTATAACATCCCAAACTAAGCATATATGCTATCTAATTGTTGGGATTTGAAAATTGCTTCCTCTTCATATGTTACCCAGGATGTAGAGGCATCCTTCGAACTATATGGAAGTAAAGACTTAAGAAACCATTCCAACAGGAACTCTGGAGGAATGTAGGATTTGATCAACCTCTTCCATCTACGCGACTCTTGGATGTGATCTGAGATATGGGTGGCTTTTTCCTGGCGGAGGGCCGACAAAATTTCTATGTTAACATCATAACGAACTGGCAATTGGAAGTGGTTGAGGAAGAATAAAACCATCTGATTAAAATTCCTGTAAGTTCCTCCCTGATAGCTCTATGTTCCATTTCTTTGCAACCCCTTGTGAGGGTGCATTGAAACAATATTAAATGAATAGAATTGTTGTTAAGGGAATTGGAAGAGCACCAAAGATTGAAAGTAGTGACGTGATCATTATGATCCTCATCAGTCTTTCCCTCAAATTTTGGAATATCCAAAGGAAGCTTGGTGGGGACGGGGGGCCATGTCAGTTCATGATGCACCAAGGCATTCATTAATCTTGACAAGTCTAGAAAATTGAGCATGGCTAGAAAAGGGAGACGGGGTTGCAAAATATGGCCCCAAGCTCCTGGAAAAGATTGATGTTGGGGAATCGTAGCCCATACAGGGTTCTGGTATGCACCATGACCCTATATGGGATGGTAAAACCCCCCTCCAAACTGATTCATAAGGGCTTGGTTGGGCACCATTCCAGTAGGAATGTTATGATGAGGGTTGCAAATATTTTCCCCGGATAGATTGGCTCCAGGTTAGGGGTTTCCCAAAGTATGAAACCAACCTCCTCTAGGTGGAAATCTAGAGGATAGAGGTGGATTCAGCATGCCAAACATTTTGGTCAGAATCGGTGTGGAGGAGGTAAGTTTAAAGGAGGGAACATAAGCAATATCTTGTACGCATGGTTGATTAATCCATCCAGAAACATTAAGACTAGGATTAGACCTGAGGTGAAAAGGAGGTAGGCTTTCAACCATAGGAGTCATTTGGGGAATATGAGAACCACCAAATGAGAGTGGAATATGCAGAGGATCCATGCCCCCAAGTCCAATACTAGGATTCAGATTAGATGTTGGAATGGAGGATGAAAATTGCGATGTGAAATTCGTCATACCATAAGAGAAAGGGATACAGGTCGAAGGAATGGACTGAGTATTGTAGCTCGGCGAACTAAAAAAAGACCCAAAAGGGTTAGTTACTATGGGTTGAGTATTAACTATAGGCTGGATAAGAGTGATGATGGGAACCTCTAGCACTACAATCGTAGTTGTTGAAGGTGCATAAGGAGTATCGTTAACCATAGTAGGTATGGGAGTTGAAGAAATTCCAATATCTTTCTGACTCGACTCAGTACTCATACTTGTATGACCACAAGTCTAGTAGGTGGAGGTGTGTGTAGCACTGTTGATAACTTTACGCCTTTTAGAAGGCAGAGACTCAAGATGCGGTGGTAATGTCAACAAACAACAAGACCTGCGAGGAAGTTGGTCTAGCTCCATGATGACTCAAGACTTGATATATAAAAACAAATCCTAATTTCAACTAACAATCAAAGAGCACACCAAAATAAAAATAAAAAAGGCCAATAAGCACACACATAGGATAAAGTGGCTCAAAGGGGCCTCTCTCCCTAAAGTGGGTATTCCTCTCCCAAGAGGGGCTTGAGTCTCCCTTAAAAATATCGGAGGTATCAAAATCAATTATAAGGGCCCTCATGGGCTTAACAACGCATTTGGTCATATCCCCCTCGAGAGGTAATCCTCCATAAAGGTTGTGCATTTTCTGACCTTTATCTGACCCAAGGTACCTGCAGAATAACCCCTACAAGTAACCTATGTGGCTACCTATGTCAAGAAACTAAATCCATCACGATATAACCAATGCTAAGGTGAACAGTCATAAGTTAGGTCCACCATATGGGTAGGGTAACAAAGCTCGAAATATTGAAATCATCGCCTCTGATAGAGGTAAATGTTAGGATATTTAGACACTTAGGAGTTAGTTAAGATCTACTTGGTAGAAATGTGTCGTTAGGTAAAAGTGTGTTTCTTAGTGTGTTTCTTTAGTATGCATTAGTATGCATTTGTAGTTAGGAAATCCGACAATCATGATATGTCCCTCACATAGAGTGATCCGATGGTTCATACTCTCCTCAATCTTAATGGTCATTGATTAGTGGCTTAACACCCGATTGGTCCATGATCTCTATTGAAAAAGCATGGAGGGTCATTTTTCGATGATCGACTATGAGAAAATCTCATGTAAAATTGTTGGCATAGGGGCAGACCCAAGGTTCACTCCAAGAGTGAACCAACAAGCCCTAACTATTGGCCCTTTCGGAAACACCTACAAAGCAGATGCAATCTCACCTGAAGTAGCTATGGAGGGGGGTTGCAGGATAAAGATGTCTACAACCAGGAGAATATTAAGTGGATCTTAACATAATACAACACAGTATACCTAGCTCACTTATCACTAAAATCTACTCCACATTCTATAGATCTAATCTAATACAATAATGCAATAACAATATATCAAAGACAAAGATAAAGCATCAATCATACACACCTAAAACCAGATATACATGGTTCACCCTCTCCCTAGGGCTACATCCACAGAACTGTGCTTATGATATATTAAGGTAAACCTTACAGTTCTTGTCTATGCTCTCTGCTGGTAGATCGTCTTCTTCTTCTCTCTTTCTCTCCCCCTCCTGCGCACCCATCTGCAGGACTTGATCTTCGCACCCAGCTGAATATCTTACAATGCCATAAGGATCTTACTCTCAGCACTTCTCTCACTCACAATACAATATTCTCTCAATGAACAACAATCCATAACAATGCTCAACAATAGTACCGACCTGACCTAGGTCCTCTCAACCTCTATTTATACAATATAGTCCCTCACCAACAGCCTTAGGTCGAGACCTAGGTGTCAAAACCCTAGATATACAAACCCTAGGTGTCTAAAACCCTAGGTCAACTTGACCCTCTTTTCTCAGGCTTCGTCAGCCTGTCTCTCCTTTCTTCCAGCTCGATGCTAATGGTGGATTTTCTCGCTATTTGATTTGTCCTTGATCCATATACCTTGATTATCTATCATCCCTGATCTCCTCATCCAACGGGTAGCTTTCTTGGGCTTTGCTCCTTCTTTTTTTCTCTTTTTCTTACTTCGACCCAGTAATAATCACTGTGTCTCCCATGAAGTTCACATTTTACCTCTTCTTCCTTGATCTTCGCTTGATTCCATACCCAAGGGCCAACAGGCCCCCAACACTCACATGTGACTTGTCCCGAGGAACTTCATATCTAATCCTTCTATTTTACTTCGACTTTGGACTGCACAATGTAGTCTTTTCTTTATGCCTCCTCTCCATCCCTGTGTAGACTATATTTTCTATGTCTGGTACCCATTTTCAACTACACCTGATACCTAGACCCTTTTCCTCTTGTTTTTACTGAGAGCTATGGGGCAGCTGGTTTTCATAGTACAACTTCAGCTGACTCCCATTCAACAATCCTTCCTTCCATTCTCCCGTCAATGTTTTCAGTTGCACAACCCCTCCTTCTGTAACATAGGCGATCTCATATCGTCCTAACCAATGCATTCTGAACTTCCTTGGGTGTCTTATAAACTTGATGTCATATATCAATACTAAGTCACCTTGCTTGAATGCCTTCTTCTTGATGTGCCTGTCATGGTAGGCCTTCTCTTTGTCCTTTTGAACCTGCTGATGAAATCATGCAATAAATCTATCTTCTTCCAATTCAACCAATTGTGCAAGCCTCTCCTGAACAACACCAATATCATCCATGTCTTTAAATGCAACAATTCTTAAGCTTGGTACCAAGTATTCCATCGGGACAACAACTTCGAGACCATAAACTAACTTGAAAGGAGTCTGCGTTGTTAATTTCTTACAAGTGGTTCGATAGGACCAAAGTACTGTAGGTACTCTTAAATCCCAGTCATCCCTATTCACATTACAAATCTTCGTCAGTGTTGTCTCCAAGATTTCGTTGAATTCTTCAACTGTTCCATTTGCCTGAGGATAATAAGGTTTGCTCTTCTGATGGTAGATGGTAAAATCCTCATTCAATGCTTCAACTATTTGATTGATGAAGTGTGTGCGTTGGTCACTCATAAGGATCTTGGGGCATCCAAAACTGGTTATTATGTCATCAAATATAAATCACGCAGCTGTAGTTGCATTACAATCCTTGACTGCTCTGGCTTTGGCCCATATGGTTAAGTATTTAGTCACAATAATGATATACCTTTCTCCTGTGCGCTTCCCTGGTGGGTTGATAGGTCCCACGAAGTCAATTGCCCATTTTTCAAATGCTTGTAGGGTCATATGCGATGCTAATGGAATTTCATCTCTTATGGATGGTCTCCCAACTCTATGGCACATGTCACAGGCTCTAGCATAATCCTTAGCATCTCTGTGTAAGGTAGGCTACCAAAGGCCAGCTCACAAAACCTTCTACGCAGTTGCTTTCCCTGCATAATGTCCTCCTACGATGCCTTCATGAGCTTCTGTGAGGATCAGTGGGTGTTCTGCCTCCATAACACATCTTCTTAGTATCTCATCAGGTCCCATCTTGTATAGCTGACCCACTATCAGTGAAAAGTCTACAACATGCACTACTAGTTGTTTCTTCTGGGGAATTGTATACTCACTAAGTGTCATTCCTATTGACAGGAACTGGACTATTTCTGCAAAGTGGTCATCGATCTTTCTGATGGCGAGTAACTATACATCTGGCAGTGTATCCTCCAAACTGGTGGGTTCTCCTCCATGTTCCAACCTAGACAAGTGGTCAGGGCCCTTGTTCATTCTCCCTGGCTTAACTATGATCTCAAAATCATATTCTTGAAATAGCAGAAGCCATCTGGATATTCTCCCCCCCAACACTAGCTTGTTGACTAGGTACTTCAGCGCGGAGTGATATGTGAACATTTTAAAGTGTCCTCCCAATAAGTAGTGGCGTAATTTTTGTAGTGCATACACCATGGCCAATCCTTCTCTCTCTGTGGTGTAGTTAATTTCTTCCATGGATAACTTCCTTCTAGCAAAGGCTAACGAGTGATCGATGTATCATGTTCCCGGATGTGATAACGCAACTCCCAATGCAATGGACAATGCATCAACATGCACATGAAACTCTTTAGTCCAATCTGGGAAAACTAGAATGGGTACAATAACCATCTTTTGTTTCAGTGTGTCGAAGCTCTGCTGGCATTCTTTTGTCTAGCTAAACTGATAGTATTTCTTCAACAACTTATCCATAGGTGATGTAATATGGGCATATCATTTAATGAATTTTCTGTAATATCCAGTATGTCCTAGCGCAGTGTGCAGTTGTTTGACTGTTGTAGGAGGTGGCAGGTAAACAATAATAGCAATTTTAGAGTGATCTACCAACATTCCCTTCTTACACACAATATGCCCTAACAACACTCCAAATGGTGAGAACAAGATGCACTTCTTCAGATTCAAAGAAATTTTACACTGCCTTCACTTATCCAACATTAGTCTTAGGCACTCAATATGGTTTTTCAACAAACTAAACACAATCCAGTCATCAAAATATGTTTCTAAAAATTTATGCAAAAATTCTTTAAATGCTTCAACCACCACCCTGAAGAAGATGGATGGGGAATTATTTAGTCCAAATGGAATCATTGTATACTGGTAAGATCCCCATTCTGTTGAAAATTTGGTCTTGTGGTGATCCTCCTTGGAAATTCAGATATGATAATATCCTGAGAATCCATCTATAAAAGAATACACCTCCTGGCCTCCCACATTATCTAGCACTTTGTCAGTGAATGGTCTAGAGAAGGGGTCATGCAGGCAAGCATCGTTCAGGTTCCTGATATCTACGTAGATCATAATTTGTCCTATATTCTTCACTTGCACCACCATAGGACTAATCCATTCAGACTCTTTGACAGGTTCGATAATACCTGCTTCCAACATTCTGTCGAGCTCAAGCTTCACTTTTTCCTTATACTTCGGGTTCAATCTATAGGGTCTTTGCTTGAATGGATTCACATCTGGTTTGAAAGGTATCCTCATCTCTCCCATAGTTCCTTTTATTCCCTTCATATCAGTGAACTTGGTTGGAAACAAGTCCTGATATTCATGCAATAGCTCTATAATCTTGTCAATGGTAGCAACATCCCAATAATCTCTGACATTGGCAAGATTCAGTGTCTCCTCTATTCCAATATTGACCTTTTTGATCTTGATTGGCTGACCAATAAATGGTATCTCAACTCCTAGTCCTTCCACATCTCTTTGGCCTTCTATTTCAATGGTGTTTATCTTTCTGGGATCACCATCTTCATCAACATTGATGTTGTAGTAGCCCTGCAATTTTTGGAGAGGCGCAGTCCATTCATCCTCTTCTTGTTCCATAGGGGGGCTAGATGCCTCTTCGAATATTTTTCGACTCACAATCTATAATGCTTGGTATACTGAAGGGTATTCACTCTCAAATAGAAAGGTGGTGATAAAATTTTGAATCATACCTTCCCAATCTGCAGTGACAAGGCGTAGCTCTGCTTGAAGGTACCAGTTGATAGGGGTCATGTCCATTTTGTTAATGAATCTGTGCACCCATTTCTCTCTAGGAATGTCACTCCAGGATTATTCACAGCTTCTCACATGGTCCTTTGGGCAACTTTGTCTTGTGTACCTCACTTCACAGCTTTCTACTTGGCCTGAGAACTGCGCTATCATCAAGGTTCGACATTGTACCCAGTATATAATATTGCTTTTGTGCATCCCCCACCATCTTGCTGGTGTATCTTTCAAGGCCTCATCCATTTCCAACAGTCTCTGTTATGTTGGTACACTTTCTTCAAAGTCCAAAAAGAAGGTCTCTAATGGATTCAAACCATCAAAGGTGGGTAAGTTGCTCACCGTTGTACCAATCCAACGAACTTCTCTGGTCAGCCTAGCACACCTTCTTGTGGATACTTCATACATTTGATTTTGCCAATTTTCTAGTGTTTCTTCTGAGTCTAATGAGCATACACTGTCACTTCACCAGCTGATATTCCCATCAACCGTAGGATTAATGTAATCTTATTGTCTGGATGTCAGTTTGTAGATATTATCCAATTCATATGCGTGGTCTTCTTCTCTGATGGGTTTTGTGTATCTCTGACCTTCATCTGGATCTAAAGGTGCAATGACCCTTAGGATGTCTCTTTCAAATTTCATACATCTCTTCTTCAAATCAACAACAATAGAGTTGTTAAAGGCCCAATCAATTCCTAACAACGTCGGGTAAGGGCAGTTGTCATCAACAATTTCAATGACCTTAAAATCTGCAAAGGTCCTCACTCTGTCGATGTCCACAGGGACATGCTCCAGTCGTCCAAATGGGATGACATCTTGTTGATTAGCCATCCTAAGCCTTATAGGGGAATAGACTAACTTCAGTTTTCCCATTAGAGACCAAGTTTTCTTTGTCATCACATTAACCTTCGACCCTAAGTCGAGTACCACATAGTCTATGTCATACTCTCCTATCTGAGCATTCAAGTGTAATTATTTGTTTTTCCTTCTCCTTTTCCCAATTTGGTGTACTGACCTATTAAGCAAGGGGTCTATCTTTCCTAGCTCATATTGCTTGATTAAATTCTGAAGTTCCCTTACAGCGTTTTCATCCCGGATTAGCTTAATACAAGTATATAGAAATTCCATGAGCTTTCTTACCTCTTTTCCCTCTCTCGGTGAAGCAGATTGATCGAATACTGGTGGCATTCCATATTCTCTTACTTCTGGCCATGTTCTTGATGATGAGCCTTGATCTCTTCTGAATTCTTTCCTTGCATCTTCAAATCTTCATCTTTCTTTATTTTATCCAAAGTTTGAGTCTTCTCTACAGCTTTTCTGACTCCTGAGTCTTTTGTAGTCTTTCCCTGGGTCACTCTATCTTCTTCTATAATAGCGCCTCCTCTAGTAATAATAATGACTCACGGGTCTTATCCGTGAGGTTCATCATATATCAACTGCACTTGTGGGTTCTACTGAGGTCCTCGTCTTTCTTAAATCTTAGCCAACAACATAGGGCAATCTTCTATAACATGCTCAAAAGAATTGCAATAATTGCAAGTAGTACAAGGGTTCTGACAATCCCTTGCTAGATGTCTTGGTTGAGTGCATTTATAACAAATTAACTGTCCTCAGCCTTGTCCCATTCCTCCTGCTCGTCCTCTTCCTATGTATCCACCGTGAGGATTGAATTTTCCTCTTCCCTGGGAGTTATATTGCGTAGTGTTTCATTCTTTTTGTACTTCACCTTGGATCTTGTATACATCTCTTAACCTTTCATGCATGAGGTCGTAGGCCCTACAATCTCTATCATCATGCCCTACTGACTTACAAAAGGTGCAATATAGGTTTGTAGGTGTCTGAACATACTTATGCATGTAATAGCACTCACCAGGGCGATGTCGGTTTATGCATACTTCGCACCAGGCCAATGTGACTTGCTTCAAGGGGCTCAGATCTCCTGAGGCCAAATATTCATGAAATACAAGGTAGTGTTCCTTATCATGGCCCTCTATTATGCATCTGACACACCATATTTCTTCTCTTTTGTCCTTTCCCTTATCCTTTTTTTATGTCTTTGACCTATAAAGAAAACCTGGTTAGTTGGCTCAAGATCTGGCTCATACCTGTGTTGGATTCTCCGATAGGGGCTGATTCAAGCTTCATGGCGATCTCCAGTGACTCAAACTATGAATAAATTTTATGTTGCATTAGAGGAAATCTGATATGTGTTAATAGCGCAGTGATGAACCATTCTTTGTTCTATTCATCTGAGATCTTAAAAGTTAATTGGCCTGTTAAGGTCTTGAATATCTGATCGAATTCCCAGATAGGTTCGGAAACCTTCTGTTTGATCTCCTTCAACTCTGTAATACATTGTGACTCTGATTTGGGTTTCTTGAATTCTGCAATTAGCACATTCTTGATCTCATTCAATGGTTGGGGTTGTGTAAGTCCTTGGACAAGCTTCATGTACCAACTCAGTGTGTGATCTCTAAGAGTAGTGATGAAATGGCTTCTTTTGATAGCCTCATCAGTGACATTATTAATATTCCACACGGTTTCACATAGGAACCAGTGTTGATCTGGGTCTTCAGATCCAACCCCTCTAAAGATAGGGAACCTCATCTCATCTTCCATAGAGCTACTTGGGTTTCCTGTCTGAATAGATGTTGAAATGCTAGTGGTAACACTCTGAGGACTTTGATGACTCTGATTTCCTAGTGTTATTAAAAAAAATAGGAGGGTTAATGATACTTACTTCAGCAGTCTGTGCAGTTCCTAAGTTTTATGGCTCATCCTGGCGAAGTTCTTCAGTTTCTCCTTCCTCTGGCCTAGAGGGTTTTGGATGTTCTTCATTTGTTAGATCTGTCTCTTCCCCACTGTAGAAACCTTCTTCTCCATAGTTTTTCTTGAACAGGTTATCAAGGTGAACCCCTCTAAACACTCTCCCACTGCACATATGTCTAGCTTCTGTGTCATTTCTGATGTCTGAATTTTTTAACATTAGCTTTTCTGGCTTCAACCAATCTACTGTATCTTTAGAATGTTCTTCTCATGCAAGAGAATCTTGATTCTTAACTTCATCAAATGAAAAAATTTCCCTCTAGGCCCTTTGAAAAAGTATCTCTCGACTTGGCTATACGATTCTATTATGTCAATAACAAATTTGGTCATATACCCTCCAATGGTACTATCAAACCAATGATCTACTGCTCTGGATACAATGTTGTCGACTCTTTTAACCTTTTGGATCAACGTCGGCATCCTAACCACAGGGGGTCTAGATCTGATCTTGAACTGGGTATCAACTACCCTATCCAACCACTTAAACAACTCCTGATGGATTCCTCCAAAGAAGATCTCGTGGATGTCGGTGAAAATGTATCTTTGTAGCCAATCTTCAGTACTCAGCTTAGGGTTCTTGTTTTGGGCTTCAAAGAAGTCCCTCTCTTGAT
>ML784594.1:35496-53233 GCA_009831015.1 Picea engelmannii
TATTTAATTAATTAATTAAATCACTTTAATTAATTAATTAACCTTTTTACCTTTGAAAAGCTCATTATCTCTCCTTGTGGCTTCCCTGGCCACTGAAAGTCACTTCTAGCCATCCCATCCTGTAGTGTTTCTCCTCCTGATTCTAATGAGCTATTACACTGAGAGGTTCCTCCAAGTAATGTGCCCAAAATGACCTCTTTAGTGAATTCCATTGACTTATAGCTCAAAATAGTCAAAATCATGGAAATCGTCGGAATGCAACGAAACCCAAGCCAACCTGTGCGGAATGGCTCATAATGATGGAATGTGATCATCAATGCAAGTTGGACCCCACAATGCGTCTCAAATACCCCTGTACTCGCTTTAGCATCCATCTGGCTACTCTGGTCATCATAAATCTCTGCCCTGTGATGATGTCCCAAAGTGGGGACATTACAGATGCACTCTCAAGAAATGATGAATATGTTGAGGCATTTCTCTATGCTATCTCTATCATCCAACATGATTGGATAATAGAAGAAAGGGATGAATGGAAGAATGATGAAGAAGTGCAGACTCTCATTCAAAGGTTGTAGCAGGATTCCAATGCATCTGATACATTTACATAGAAAAATGATTCATTGTGGTACAAATATCGCTTATATTTAATAACTCCTAGCTCAAACAAAAGGTACTTTTGGAATTGCACACCTCTCCTGTAGGAGGGCACTCAGGATTTTTGAAAACCTATCACATGGTCAAGAGGGAATTTTTCGGGGATGTCCTTAAAACTAATGTTCAAATGTTTGTGGAAGAATGTTTGGTTTTCCAACAAAACAAGGTGGAAACAATTAAGAACCAAGGTATTTTACAACCATTAGGCATTCACAGTCAATGTTGGGAGGAGGTTTCCATAAATTTCATCACAGGGTTAGTGAAGTATGAAGGAAATAGTATCATCATCGTGATTGTTGATAGACTTACCAAGTACACACACTTTTGTGCACTCTCTCATCCTTTCAAAGCCATTACAATTTCTACTGCATTCATGGAGACAGTTCAAAATCTACATGGAAGCCCAAATATTATTGTAAGTGATAGATATCCCATCTTCACTTGACATTTTTGGACACAATTATTTTCTTGTTTGGGTATTGAATTGGCTCACATCTCATATTATCATCCTCAATCTAATTGAAAAACTGATATAGTGAACAAATTTCTAGAAGTCTACCTTTGTTTCTTTGTCTCTGATAAACAATCACAATGGTTCAAGTGGTTACCCTTGGCAGAATGATGGTATAACAATTCCTTTCATACTACAAAAAAAATGACACCATTTATGGTGCTTTATGGATAACACCCATTGTCCATCACTTCTTCTCTAAAAGGAAAATCTAAGGTTCAAGCAATGGAAGATCAATTCGAGAATCAATAACACACTCTCCAACCCTTAGAGGGAAACCTGATCATGGCACAAAATCACATGAAACAACAAGTAGATCAACATCATAGTGAAAGAAGTTTTGAAGTAGGTGATTGGGTATTTTTAATACTAGAACCATACAAAAATATGTCCCTCAAGCAAGGTAAGAAGGACAATAAAATATCACTGAAGTACTATGTCCCTATAAGGTGTTGCAAAATATTGGTACTGTGGCATACAAATTGGAGTTGCATGCATCTTCACGAGTACACCCAGTTTTCCATGTTTCATGCTTAAAGAATATTATAGGTAGAAAGATCCCAATTCAAACTATATTTCCAAAAATTGACAAGGAAGGAAAAATCATATTGGAGCTTGAAGATATCATTAGCACAAGAATTTGCCAGTTGAGGAATAGATCCATTTCAGATTATCTCATTAAGTGGAAGAAACTACCTGCTAAAGATTCCACATGGGAAGATGAGTATTTTATACAGAATCATCTAGAACTAATAAAGCATTGAGGAAAACACTTGTCTGAAGGGGAGGGGTATATTGAGCCCTAAATCATGGAACATTACCCCTTAATTTGGGCGTATTACATTAGTATTGTTAGTTTATTTATCTTGGATTGGGTCCATTAGTTGTAATTGTACTTCCTAGTCTCCCATATATACCAAGGAGACCTTTTCATTTGGAATAATCTTGTTTAGTGAATTCATGTGATGTATAAGGATGTTTCCCCCTCGAAGAGGCTTATAATCTAAATTTCTCTCTTTGTCAAGGTGTGGAGTACGTTTTATGAGGTTTTTATTCTATTTTGATATTTGGTTCTTAACATGGGAGGACAATTTGAATTCATCCCTTTCAGTGTTGATCTGGCACGAATGGAAAATGTCCTTTATGGTTCCAGTGTAATTGGCATAACACTATTGGAATTTGGTAGATTGAACTTCTATAATGAATCAATGGTTAAATGCATACCTACAATTAGAAATCATTGTTTCTCTATATGTTGTAATTTGTTTGAGACTGAATTTTATATGATTAAAAAAAATTAAAAAATATTAAAACCTACATAAACGTACATTAAAAAACAAATGTCAATATCAAGGTTAACACCTATCAACAAAGGTCCATAATTCATATACAAGATCTTGCATCATTTCCTCATTGCGAAGTAGCAAAGGAAAACTTATTGAAATGGAAGAAGAGGTCATTACACCTTAAAAATGTAGTGTTATAACTTCTCCAACTCTATGTAAGTTAGGGAAGACATGTAATCCTTGGGTTAGAATGCCTTGGAAACACTTTTTATAATATAGCACACCTCTTATAGTGGAAACATCCTAAATCCAATGTTTCTTATAAGACAAGTTACAACAGCCACAAGAATTGAATAACATGATGCAAAATGAAATAATTTGGAAAAATCCTAAATTACTAGGATAGTGATACAAATACACCATATTTTTGAAAATCCATGATCTGAATACAACAGGAAAATGGACAGTACAAAATATATAAAAATGTTTTTTCTAATTTAAAAAAAAAAAATCATACTTTATAATTTTATAATGCAGATATTTTCATCCATGACAAATTTGTAGACTAATTGCAGATTATTTACAAAAATATTTGGGATTTCTACTAGATGCCAAAATTGGAAAACATAAATTTTGAAGTCTTCATGTTGCAACAAAATCCCAACATAATGAAATGTTTCTTCCATCAATTCCCCCTATAATATTGTTAGATATAAATTAGGGGAGGTTTTAAATGAGACATATTTTGTCTTTTCCTTCATCTTCAAAAGGAAAAGGGTTAGAAACAATCCATATTGATTATCTATGATGCCTTTGTAAAGGGTTAGAAACAAATTACAGATTTGAGAAACATTGTTGGTTTGGGTTCTCCTCTGTCGCTCAAGCTAGGGCCTCCTCTATACTCCTCTGTCTCATTGTTCATCCTCTATCCCTCTTTGTCTCACTGTGTCTCCTGTTTTGGATCTTGTAGTCAGGGTCAGGTCGGGCTTGTTAGAGTGATTCAATGTAGGGGTCTTGCTCCTATTGGGAGGGTTTTGTTTTTGTTTTTCTTTGGTTTTTCAATTTGATACAGATTTTCAATTTTGGTGGGTTTTATAAAATATGTATTATTAAAACACCATATAATATAAAAAATATATACTATGTAATTTTTATTATATAATATTAATTGTACTATATAAAAAATATATAATACAATTTATAATAAAGTTTTATATACAATACAATTTATATTAAGGTTTTATATATAAAATAATTTATATTAAGGCTATTGTGGTTATAGGGTTTATGGGTAAAGTGTTAGGTGTTAACAATTTTGGGGGTTAATTAAGTGTAAGGGGTTAATGGACTTAGGAGTTACAAATGTTATGTTTTAGGTGTTACAGATATAAGTGGTTAGGCTAATATGGTTTTGTAGGTTAGTGAGTTGGGAATGATATAAAAGGTCATAGTAATATGATGTAAAGTGGTTACAAGGATTAGGTATGTCATCATCGACAATGATGATGAAAATGATGATCATGATAATGATGATCGTGACGATGATGATGACAATGAAATTGATGATGATGATGAAACTGAAAATGACAATAATCATGCTTATGATGACAAAGATCACGATGATCACGATGATGATAGTGACAATGCAGGAAAAAAATTGATGATAGAATTACAGATGTTGATGATGAAAATAACAATGATGATGAAAGTGAAAATGAAAATGAAAATAATGATGATGATGACAATGATGAAAAAAATATTCATGATGATGATGATGACATTGGTGATGATGAAAATGGAAGATGATGTTGAATATGGAAATGTTGGCATTCATGATGATGATGACAATGACAATGATGATGATCACAATGAAAATGATGATGTTGATGACAATGATGATGACGATGATGATAATGACAATGGAAGAAAATAATGATGGAATTGATGATATTGATGATGACAATGACAATGAAAATGGAAATATTGATTATGATAATACTGACAATGCTACCTCAAATATTTACATTCAATAATCTCTAAAAATAATATCATTAAGTGAATAATAGGAATACCTTAATGAGATCCTCTTGATTTTGAGAATAATTTATTATCTACTAAATAGGGCCAACCATGCAAAGGTGGAAGATAGTTTGGCCCCTCCCCCCCATCGCATCACTCTCAATTCCCGATACCCAATAATTCAAATTAATTTAATTTAAAAAAAAATGCACAACTAATAATTTGTAATATAAATAAGTTTTGTCCTAAAAATATTTACAATCAGTTCTTTAATTCGTGTTTTTTAGTTTTCATAAAATTATTTAGTAAACTAGAAGACACACATTGGTCTTCATCCACTTTAGTTTTTTGAACCTCTTATGGTCGTTCTACATGACTATGCATCATATCCATCATTGTACTACTTCTAGTAGTAAGACGCTCCCGTGGGCATTATTTCACTAAAGGTGAATCCACTAAAAACACATAAAGCATTAGAAGGACATGGTTATAAGTTATTATTATTCATATGCACAATGTTTCATTAATACAAATATCATGACTATGATTTTTACCTGGAGGAGTATTCGACATGACTACTGGTGCCAGTTGATGTTGCACGGTTAATGTCATCGATGATGATGATCATCTTGACAATGGAGATGACAATGACAATGATGATGACCATGATGACAATAATGATGATTATGAAAATGGAATACAGTGATGATGGAAATGATGATGATGATGGAAATGACTATGATGATGATGAACAATTACGATGATTTTTGTGTTGGTTTTGTCACTTGGGTGAGAAAAACAACAACACTTTGATATCTAGATGAGCCTGCTAAACAAGACATAAGTTTTTGAGTTGGTTAAACAAGCCAAACACATGTATAAACAATTAAATAAACTAAAACAACTAAGAAATAAAATTTAGAAAGGATGAGAAACTTAGAACCATAAAAATCAACCAATGACCAACATAATTCTACCAATGGATCAATAGATTAGTAGGAAAAACACCGTAGAGAAAAATGAGGACTTATGAGTCCCCTCTTCCTCCTTGGGAGGGATATTGAGTTCCCTAATGGAGAGATCTTCATACAATGGAAGATAATCGAAAATGGTGAAGAACAACAATGCCTATTCCCTCAAGAGGTGAGTGGAATGGGCTATTGCAATGATGCTTGAAGGCTCCTAAGAGAAAAGCAGATTCTCAAGGGAGAATTATAGCAACATAAGAATACTATGAATATCTTGGTTTCTTAGTGCACCCATGAATCTTATTTATATCATTTCTTCAAGGAAAAATGTAACTGGTTCTTGGTGTGAACAAGGGGCCTTTTCAGGCACCCTCTAGTCCTTAACCAACCGCCCATTTAGATTTCCATCAGATATGAAGGTCAAATCGTGTTGGGAGTTATTCCATAAGTGGTTGAGGGGCTGAGAATATCCATAAATGAGTTGTTCATAAAAGTGCATGGATTTTCTCATACATAGTCGCACACTTGGCACATTGTGCTCTCTGAGGGATTTGTTGGGCCTCACATAGTGCACAGTGTGCTAGCGCTTGCTTTGGTGAATTTGTGCATGTCAATTTTTTACCTAATTGTATATTTTTTTTCCTTTTGAATGCATTTTAGTGGTGCAGGTAAACTAATTGTTGTTGAAATTGTTGTGTTTCTATAACCATTTGCGTGAAATGTTGCGAATGATATTTCAGTGATAACAGATGCCCCCTGATGTGTGAGGTTAGGATCATACATATAACCGAAATACATCAATGTTTATTTTACTAAGAGTTCCATTGTAATGAAGAGTGTTGAGGGGAACTG
Organism: Picea engelmannii; assembly: GCA_009831015.1. NCBI lineage: Eukaryota > Viridiplantae > Streptophyta > Pinopsida > Pinales > Pinaceae > Picea > Picea engelmannii. Next base: position 41,787 of record ML784594.1, read on the forward strand.
TAGGAGTGATCTGCCAGAGGGAGAGGGGAAACTATGGGACCCACACCTTTCTCTAGGGATAAAAAATAAAATATGTGTACAAACAAGGTGGGCATGCCCCATGATCGTGTCATGTAACCAAAATGTGGGATGGTAACTGAAGATGTATGTTGTTGTAGATAACTGCAACACCCTCCAGGGTGGTTGATAACTATAGATCACATTTATAAATGGTGAACATACTCTAAATTGAGGCAAGGACGCCTGTAAGAAGTGTCGATGGCTTGTAGGCATTGATGGCCTAATGAATTTAGAAGTATTTGGTTGGTATGGAATAACTGCAATACTCACATAGTCTGACCCAGCGTAACATGAGAGTTTGTTGAAGTCCAATGTTATGGAGGTCAACAGAATCAGAGAGAAATGATGATTCTCTCTGTGTTGTCCAAGAATCCTCATTGTAAAGGTAATGAGAGTCAAGATATTGTCTCCCTTCTTGAAACTGTGCTGATGTCGACAGAAAGGGAGATAGGAATCCAAGAAGAAAAGGGCTTCGTGAAATCCATTGGGATGAGATTAGGTACTGAAAGGTAATATGAACGAAGTAAATATGTGGTGAGACTCGAGACTGCCCTTGGTTGGGGAATTTTGAAGGATGATTAGAAACAACTGTAAAACTGTATCTAGTGTCAAGGGTATGACTAGATATGCGGTTAAACTATGCTAGAGGCTAAAAAAGTGGACAAACTCAAAGATCATGGGTACATGGACTTGGGATACTCAGGGTTTATGAATGATGTCAGAATGAAAAAAAGAGTGGATGCCCCAACCAAGGGCGACATGGGTTTCTTTGCAGGGAAAAGAAGGTCATAAAGTGTGATGACAAAAATCTATATAAATGATGGAAACAAAGGATTTTTACAATTACCAAATAAATAAATAATAATTTGGGTTGAGTGTATAGATACAGAAATGGGTGCTTGAGTGAAACATGGCTTGGCCTATGAGGGCACAAGTTGCGAAAGAGAATTGGTGGAGGGTGGGGACCCCATGGGTGGGTTTTTGTATGAGGTAAATGAATGGCGGACAATGTGTAGATGTGAAAAATGATGGTGGATGAGATGGAGGGATAATGGTACTGCAGAGGTGCAGTCAATAGAACCGAAATGATAGACTTGGGAGTCCATTAGGAAAGTAGAAATATGATGAGAATAAGTGTGGGGCTCATTCTTAGAAGTGTATAATACTATCAGGACTCCCATCCTTAGGGGGTGAAATCAGCATGAGTGTCAAGTTGCCAAGGGGAAGTATGAATGGGACAACTCGTGTGGGGGAGAGTCCTACCGGGTGATAGTACCAAAATGCAACAGACGTGGAGGTACTGCAAAACCAGATGTAAGGAACCTAAAGGTAAACATCAGAGGATGTGGCTGGGGGATGCAATTGATTTATAGAGGCAATCATTACATGCCAGTGTTGAACATATACCTGAAGGTGTTGCATCGCTCTGATGACCAGGTACCTACACACATGAAAACCAAATACCTTACTTGAACAATATCTAATGATAAAGAACATATAGCAGTTATCTAATAATTTTGAACATTAGCATGCATACCTGAACGTGGTGTGAGAAAAATGCTCTTATGGGGCCAGGTTCAGAAGATAGCCCAGGGAGTGTGAATGTGTATATGGTGGGACCAGTATCCCATGGCTGAGAACGGATTAGAAAACAAAGGCTCTGGGCTCTGGTAGTTGTGCATGGAAGTTTGGAAAAAGGGACTATATATGGCTCGTGGGCCCACAATTCCACCTCATTTGTACCCTCCACTGTAGTGATTTGATGAGAGAAGTCTGAGGATATTAGGAGATTACGAGAGCTCGAGTTGACCAATTTAAGAGTTGGGAGAGCCAGTTTAGTGGTCCCATCCTCCCGCGTAATTTGGAATTTGTAGAATTGAGTTAGGGGGTGTACAGATGGTCATACAAGGATAGTTTTGGATAGGGGGGCCACCTATGTGCAAGAGAAGGAAGAATACCCGCGCACATATGCATGGGTCTAATTCATTTTCCAGTGCATAGTGTGCAACTGTGTTTGACATAGTCATGCATGTGGGCGTGGGGGATGGAAGTATAGGCACACATGAGATGTTCACCTATTAATATGACAGCTACGCACTGTGCGCAGCTATTGTTTAGACAACTGCGCATTAGTGCACAACTATCAAGAGAATAGGTGCACACATGTGCGCACCTATCTGGGTGATAGCTACGCACGAGATGTGCGACTATTTTGCAAAAAATTGTGCATGAGTGCAAATCTATGCAAAAAATACGCGTGCACATGTGCGCACATGTATGGGTAAAAGCCATGCACTGGAGGCAAGGATAAGGATGTTGAAATTTTGAAACTTTTGATTTTTTTTATGGATGATGAGGGCTGACCAAGTGTTTTTGTGTGGATGCAGGTGATCAACATATTCCAGAGAGAATGATGTGAGTTCATTGGAGAGAGCGATACTGGGAGCGTCTACGAGATGTGGTGAGACATCTTTCAAGCATTCAGAGGCACTTGGTAGCCTGTGTGTTGCTTAAGTTCTTCGACTTCCCTCTGATACGGTCGTAGGATTTCTTGCTCTAGTATCTTATTGCTATGTGGAGAATTGATCTGTAGTGTTTCATCATTAGGGAGAAACAACTTACATTCTTAGCTATAGAGAATTTCTATTTTTTGATGGGGCTCCCATTCCATGGGATGGTCCTTCCTGCTGACCCCCAGTTGTCGAGGGATGAGAGAGTGGGTGACTTGGTGCATCGCCACTGCACAGGGCCACACCCAATGTCAGGGTCAATCATTAGGATCTAGGGGATCAAGAATCTCCTAATGGAGTGTATCGCCGCTATGGTGGTGAGGATCTACGGATCCTTGGGGACTCAGTGGATCACAAGAGGTCAGTTGAGGATCATGGAGAGGGTCTTGGATGGGGACCATTTTTCTTGGGGGCTTATGCCGCACTCCAAGATGATGGGGCAGATTCACTGGTATTGGAAATACAACTGGTAACATCGCATTTGGCTCCATCCTGGTGGCTTGATTTCTGGAGAGGGTTCCCCTAATGCGCCCCAGGATTCCATTGGAGCCTGTAGGGCCACGAGAGCCACAATTGATGCAGTGGGCCCATGTGATGGATTGAAATAGGGGAGGAGAGGGTGGCCATTACTTCACGACCATGGTGGAATGCATGTGGCAACAAATTCCACAAGTGATACTATAGTACCCATATGTTGGTATGGATTATTGACATCAGCCAAATATGATGTTGCCTCCTAGGGAGGACTGGGATCAAAGAGGTATGTCTGAGTATTTATGTTTCATGAATTTGAAAGCGTAGCATGTGATTATATGTGTATATATGGATGTTGACTCTACCTTTGGTGTTGTTTTGCAGATGTGGGACCCTGAGGCTGAGAGGAAGGGATGGTCAGGGAGTTGTCTTGTCGAGGACCAATATGATCATTGCCATCAGACCCGAGGGTAGAGAAGAGGAGGAGACAGGATGATGCTGGTGCTGGACCAACACATGCACCATAGGCAGAGGATGGTGTGCCGGTAGAGGAATTGCGTCATTGCTTCGAGTGGGTATTTCAGGGTGTACCAGAGGCTATGTGGGCCCACATCTAGCATGAGGAGGTCTTGGAGTAGTGCGTGGACATACCTGTAGAGTGGCAGGCTCTGATCTTTCAGGAGGCTATAGCGGGGGAAACGTTGATTGGTTGGCTTCCCCTTGGACCTGGAGGGACCCTTGTTGGTGGGGCTCCTCCAGCTAACAGAGGACCTGGGGGGAGCTCTAGGGCACCATGAGTGTTGGGGTTGTGTATATATAGGCTCAAGAGTCCATTTATAATAGGGTAGGGGGTACCCATTTTGTACCTATAGGGGGGAGGGGACTCAATGGCCTACAAGAGATGTACTTTGTATTTTTGTAAACACTTATGACATTTATTGATGATATATATATATATATATATATATATATGGGCATATATTTTGTGAACATGTATGTCTCCATGTGTTGATGTTTTTGATGATTTATGATGTTTTTTCTATATGATATGATAGATGTATGATGTTTATGTATATGTGATGATGTTTTGATGTGATGAATGCCAATATAATACTAGGTTAGACATATTATCTACTATTTGATTAAATTTTCTTGGAATATGTGTAAATGTGATTGAATCAAATTTGCAAAATAAAAGTATAACTTGTCAGTATTTGCGAAATAGGCAAGGATTATGAACATGATATACATTGTTGAGCTGCAAGACGACACGTTGGGAATCTAATAGAACGCTAAGGTGATGAATGTGGCGATGACTGGACTTAGTGAGGATACCAATGATGACAATGTATTCAGGTTGGTTGTTGGTGGTTGAGCCCAAACATATGTTAGTGGAGTGGATCAATACATGTGAGGGGGTATAGAGGGACCAAGTGATCGAAGAAAGATTATGGGTCCAACGGCTAGCACCGTTAGCATAACCTATGTGGTATGCTGATGGATGATGAATCTGTCAATAAAATAGATGATAGATCAGACATGTGGAATGGTGGTAGAAAAAAATGCTAAAAAATCTACAAATGTGTACAAAGAAAAACCTAAGGTAGAATGAATACACTTAGGAATAACACTTCTTTAGGTACAACCCGTTGACGGGTTCTTTGAGAGGGTATCCTTTTTGAGAGGCCATGATGTATGCCCCCTTAGTGAGGCATTGTTGGACGATGTAGGGTCCATTCCATAGTGACTTGACTTTCCCATGGTCGAGGGTATCATGGGTGATATCGTAGGCTAAGACGAGATCTCCTTCGCTGAATGAGTGAAGGTTGACATGGTGGTTGAAGGTGGATTTGGACCATTTTTTAGCTGCCTCATTGTTCTGTAATGAAGATCAACGATCCTCATCCAGTGACTCTAAGGTTAGCAAGAACTGCTCCATTAGAGCAGTGTTAGGTAATATCTCAATGGCAGTGTGTAATGTGGGRATTTCTCACTCAATAGGGAGGGTGGCTTTGATCCCATGGACAAGGCGGAATGATGTAAAACCTATGGCAGTTTTGACTRTCATGTGATAATCCCATAACATGGAAAACAACATATGATGCCAGCTGGTCTTATGTTTGTTGACGGTACATTGTAGCATGGTTTTGAGGATTTTTTTGATAGCCTCGACCTGTCCATTGGACTYAGGGTAGCATGGGGAGGAAAACTCATGGGAGAAGCCTAACTTTGAGGATATTTCCACGAATATGTCATTCTCAAATTGTTTACCATTTGCAGACACTAACTCTAGTGGGACTCTGAATCGAGTAATGACATGGTTGAAGAAAAAATGCATTGATGTGTCAATGGTATTGTTGAAAGTGGGCATGGTTTTAGCCCATTTGGTAAAGTAATCTACTGCCACAACAATGTACTTGTGTCCATTACTGGATGGAGGATGGAAAGTCATGAAGTATATGCCCCAATTGCAGAAGGGGTCGACAGTGATGATTGGATGTAGAAGAGTTGGTGGCTCTCGTGATTTGTTTGCATAGAGCTAGAATTTTTCGCATCACTTTATGACATATATGTTGTCATGAAACAATGTGGTCCAGAAGTACCCTACTTGAATGATTTTTTAGGAGGTTGACATACCCAAGAGGTGACCACCACAAGCACCACTATGGAAATCATTCAAGACTCTGTCAGCTTCATCAATGGTCAAACATCGGAGAAGGATGGTGTTGACCTCGTGTCGATAAAGAACATCTTCGATGAGGAGATATCGAGGGGACTGATGGAAAATGCATCGATGATCATCTTGAGAGATATGAGAACCGAACTTTTGTGTTTGTAGGTAGACAGGGAGATCTTTGTACCAGGGGTCATAATAGGGGATGAAGAAGAGGTGTTCATCAGGGAAATCTATATTGACGGGGGATGTTGTGACATCTGAGGGAAAAGACGTAATGAGTTCATAGAGGACAAGCACTTTCTTTCTTTTGGGAGTTGAGAACTATAGATCATATTCATAGAGGATAATGATCCATTGGCAAAATTTTCAATTAATTTTCCATCAGCTAAGAAAGTACTGCATAGGAATGGAATCTGCGATGACCTTGGTAGTTCGAAGGAAGATATAATGGCATAGTTTTTGGAATGTGAGGACAACTGCTAGGGCATGTTTCTCATCATGATTGTATTTTAGGGTTGGCCCTGAAATATTTTTACTGATGTAGTAAATGACATGTTCATGCCCATCATCCCCTAATTGGATGAGGACTCCTACTACTGATATGGTTGAGGATAACAAGTAGAGGATGTAATCACAATCATATTCTGGAGGAAAAATCAAAGGGGATTTGGATAGGGAATATTTTAAATCATAAAAAGTTGTTTCAGTATGTTCATCCCATCGAAATGGGATATCATGATGTATTAGGTGGAGGAAATCATGCGCGTGAGTGGTGTAGTCTGGGACAAAGTGTCATAAAAATTTAGCTTTTCCTTACAATCTTTGTAGTTGGCGTAAATTCCTAGGTGGGGGAATTTCAATGATAGATTGGACCTCGAGGGGGTCCACCGTGATGTCATGTTGGGAAACAATGAACCCAAGGAGTCATCCGACAGTGATGCAAAATATGCACTTGAGGTGGTTCAAGTAGATATTATACTGGTGACATTGTTGGAAAATGATGTGTAAGTCATCTAAATAATGAGGTCACTTTTTGGATCAAGTAGTGAGGTCGTCCAAATAGGAAAGGATGATGCGAGTGGGATCATGGAAAAATTAGGTCATGGTCTATTGAAATGTAGCACCGACATTCTTGAGTCAAAAAGGCATGAAATGATAAGCAAAGGTACCCCAAGGGGTAGTAAAAGAAATTTTATATGGATATGCTTGATGTATTTGGATTTGATTGTAGCTGGAGAACCCATCCATAAAGGACAGTTTCTCATGGCCGACACAATCATCGATAATTTTGTCGATGAAGGGGGTTGGAAAGTTTTCTTTGGGACAAGCATGGTTGAGGTCGTGAAAGTCTATGTAGACATGAATAGTGTGTTATTTCTTATTAACAAGGATGGGGTTGGATACCCATGAGGTGTACACAATGGGGTAAATGGATATGGCAGAGTGTAACTTGTCAATTTTAGATTTGATAGCCGCAACTTTGGATGGGTGAAGGGATCACTTCGTTTGAAAAACTAGGGCGATATCTGGCCAAGTGTCAATGCGATGGTTGATGATAGATGGATCCAGGATGGGCATCTACATATATAACCAGGAAAACATATCTCGGTATTCCTAAAAGATATCTTTTGTAATGCCTATAAACATATATCTAACATTGTTATCTTCACGAGCAATTATTTCCTAACAGCATAATACAATATTTATTCAACGTAACCTCGATCTTCATACCAGCAACTTAAACAATTTAGATTCATCAAATAACGAATTCATAGCAGAATAAATAAATGCATAATTCAACAGGGTACCTGAATTTGATGCTATTTTCGTTGCCAGCTCCTGCTGCACTCCTGCTACCTGCTACTCAACCCACTCAACCCTGTCCTGTTGCAACACACAAAAAAAAAATATGCCCAAAACCATTGTCCACCCTGCCAACTAGGAAAACGACCTAGGTCCAGGATATCTACGGATATCCTAGCCCTCCGAGCCCAAAACCTCTAGCAACCCCGGTCACTGTGTCAATCCCAAACACAAATCTCTCCCCGGTCCAAGACTCAGAGTTCTCCCTCCAAAATCCTTCCTCCCCCTCTCGAATGAATGCCCCCCAAAATATCCTTCTCCACTCCCTTATGCCTCCATCACCGCCCCCCGAACCTTCACTCCTCACCAAACCTTATCCATACATTAAAACCTTATCTGTTCATTTACTCCTTTATTAATGGTCTTATCCTATTAAATATCCCCTTTAACGTATGGGTTACGTTATMCCATATGGGATACGTAACCCATTTAACCTTATTTATATTTTTATTTTATTTTCCCCCCCATTGGTTTATTACATAATTAATCAATTACCTTATTTAATAATTAATTAATCAATAACCATTAGTCTAATACTTAATCATTTAATGTCTCATTTAATAATTAATCCTTAATCAAGGAGTTAATCATACTTCAGCTAAGTATAATCAAAATAATTAATTAATAACTTATAATCACTTAAGGTTATTTAATAATTAATTATAATTTAGCCTATGTTTAGGTTTATTTATGAAATTATTCATAGTTAATAAGAAAAGGGTCATTACATCTTTGTAAGCTGTTAGTTCTTAAGGGAGCATGCTACGCCTATGGTGATTTCTTCTACTATTCATGGTTTTATGGAAATGTTGATTTTGATGATGGGGAAAATGTTGGCCATGTTTCCTTCTTCAAAAGTATCTGGGGTAGGGATAGGGTTATTAAACCAGTCTATGTTCCATGAAGGAATAAAATCCTTGGTTTTGATTGCGGATATGGAAGTTTGGGTAGGAGGTTGAAAGGCCTCTTGTGAGAGAGACAATGCTTGATGATGTAGTGTGTTCCATGGGAAATCAGCGGTAGTGAGTTCTACCAGGATATGTTCATCACATTGAAAAATGCGAGAATATAGGGGATTCTGGGAGGTGACAAGGGGAACTTTCAACATGTGGTTGTCCTCTAGTGGTGAGGATGTAGATGGGATATCGTGTACAGGGTGTAAGGGACCGTTGGACATAAAATGAATGTTATGATACTATGGAGAGGGCCTCGTTCATGCAGGTATGGATGAGAAAATGTATCAAATATCATTAATGTGAGCCTCTATAGAAGGTGGTCGAGCAGGCTCTAGTCGATATGTTTGGTGTACTACGGCTAAGGTTTGGAGAAATTTAGGTAGATTTGGGCAATGATGAGTGTAATGGCCACATTTAGAGCATATGGCACAATCAAATTTGGTTCACAACCCTTTATTACCTATAGTGGAGGAATCTGAAGTAGAAGTGGACATACTTGGTGGAGTGGTGAGCAATGTGGTTTCTCTAGGGAGTTGGATCAGATTATGTAACTCAAGAAGAGTATGACATCTATTAGTGGGTTGTCCCTCTCTTTCGCATAGTGTGAAAGGAGGTTGAACTTTAGGAGGAAGTGGATCTATGGGATCTGTCTTATTTCATTTTCCCCCAACAATGATAGTGGTGCCAACAATGGGGGGCATGGTGGCATGGCAAGAGCCTATACTAGAATCTACATCGGTATTCCCTCTTCTTGAGGAGGGAGATATTGTTGAGGGACCATCGTTGGTGGATGTAGATACCATATAGGGATGGAAAGCACTATGTTAGGAAGGGTAAGGGTTTCAACTACCTGGAATGATTGGACTCCAGGTGGGGGGTATAAGAAGGGAATTTGGGTAATGTCTTGAGGGACTATCTCCCAAACCGATATTTTCCCCTACAGGAGGGAGAATCAGGGATCAGTGGTGCATTGGGGTTCTCACTGGATTCTTGAGGTAATGGCTATCCAACTGGTGGAATGTCGATGTGAGGAGAGGCCTTAGTGGGAGGAATAATGTCTCTGATATATGTTCCATTAGAAGATATTTCACACACTTGTGTTGAGGGGTGTAGGAGGGGTGGTGCTCCATGATATGCCCCCATCAAATATGGATCCTTGAAAATGTCGAGACCCATGTCGATGACTTAATAAGTGTCTAAGATAGTGAGGACAAGGGGAAGAATGTTATCAATGTTGGCGGAATGGTTGGGATCATAATGTGTGATTTAGTCGATGGTGACGATTTTCCCATTGTGGGGGAACATCATCGTTCAAAACATAGAAGAGGCTACCACCTTCATAGTGTAAATGTAGCTAAGACCAAACAAGATAATGTAATCAAGTGGGGTGTCGATAACTTCAATGTCGATGAGGATTTTTTTTTCCCCGAGTTCAATGGGGACTTTGGAAGATCCCTTCAGGGGATGAGGGTCTACCATCATAGGCTCGTAGGGTGATGGAAGATGGTACTAGCTTAGGGGAGCCGAGTTTCTGCTAGACTAATTTGGACATTATGCATGTGGATGCACCTTCATCGATGATACATCTATGTATTGTGTTGTTCCAGATCTTAAATGGTATCTAGAAAGCTACCAGGGCGGAGAGGTGTGGTTCTCTGCTATCGAGATCAAAGGTGATGAGTCTAGTATCAGCTGGGTTTACTGACCCCAAGGCAGAAAGAAAGGATTTATGCTGATTTGGACAGGTTTGGAGGACCTCCAATACAGACATAGTTGAAGGAGACTGAGGTAAGTCATCGACCATACTATAGTTATGGGCTTCCCTAGCATGAGGGGTATTGGCATTCGATCATAATGGAATGCGATGTATGTGAATGTTTAGTTCAGTGTTAGGGTGTGGAATCATCAAGGGTTGTTCAGTTGTAGTTGGAGTCGCTTCTGAAGTGGTTGGGGTAGATTAAGGGGGAACACTGTGTTAGCACTCTATAATTTACCCAAGGCTGTAAGGCAGTCACAGAGGCAACATCAAAACCACTTCGAGTCTTGGATCTAGCCCTCCAAGACTCATAGAGGGATATCTCTGTTTGATATAGATATGTTTTAATATATATTAGGCTAGTTATGAAGAACATGGGTTGGGGTTTTTAAATGATTGTTTTGGAACAACAAGGAGGGCCATTGGGAAAATGGGGTTTGTGCCTTAAACAATGTGACTCACTCTCAGATTTGGACAAAGTTCTTTCACAGGGCAAGGTAGTGGCAATATTGGATCGAATTAAGTATGGATGACATTGATTTGAGGAAGAAATAGGTGAGGTAAAATCCAGGCACAGGAGAAACTAAGAATTCCTGAACTAAGCTTTAGTACAAAACATAAAGATCATCAAAATCTCAGAGGCAGAGTATCTGCTGATAAATTCTGCTTCTATTACTTTCCTTCTGATAATAAGAACTGAAAACAAGCATAATGATCACAAGAAAAACATTAAACAGAGAAAAACACCACCAATATCACCACACAGGAATCCTGTAAAAGAAAACATGCTCATTGTTGATTGATCATCTAAATATTACAAAAAATATTCTCTAGTCATACACAACCCATGCTCGAGGAACCTCACAGGTCGAACCCTTTTACATTAAAATCATCTCAATAAATAGGATAGATCATCCCAATAAGTTTCAGAAGTCGTTTTAACTGCCTCGGCCAAAAATAGTGCAAGATACCAGATATATAAAATATGCAGAACAGAAACGAAATGCTAGAAATGACAGAATAACAGTAAAATATCCAGCATAATCTTCACAATACACAGAAATGATATACGAAATAGCAACAGAAATAGCGCTTTGAATCTGATAGAAATGTTCACAGGCCTCTTCGAGGGGGCAAACTCCAATCGAGCA
>ML784594.1:64595-81155 GCA_009831015.1 Picea engelmannii
GCAGGGATGGAAGGTGGGTGAGGCGTACTCAATGGGGGCAACAGGACAAGGGAGTGAGGGCGCAACGTGGATGAAGGATGCAACAGGATGATGGAGGATCGAGTGAAAAGAATGGAGGGAGGAAACGGGATCAACCGAGCCACACTTCGTCATCACAGGAGAAACGCCAAATCAATAGTCGAAGAATCGATTCACCTATAATTATAGGACCCCAACACACTGTACTGGCGAGTGTGTGTTTGTAGAAAAATTTATTCTTTGCTAGTAAGGAGGATGTTGCGATCGACTGGATTTCCAGGTTGAATGGGACCTGGGTTTTGATACTGACCCATTTGTGGTGGGGAAGGGTGTACCTCATGTTGGGTATTCATCACACCTTAGTGTGGAATGGGGTTTTGAAAAATGACTGGAGGTGGTTGTTGCAAGTACTTTTTTGGGGCATGTTGAGGGGCAAGTGGTGTTGGAGTGAGTTTCACATTCATTGAGTATTTCATCCATTTGAAGTCAAAAATTTGGGGTAAATGGTGTGTTTAGTGTCCATACTCACCACAGAGAATGCAAGGGAAGTTAGTCTGAAGATTTTTGTTGTTCTTCCCTTGTATTTTTTTATTATTTTCCCCTTGGGGGTTTTGGTTGCCTTGATTTTGGTTTCCCCCAGTAGGATGGTTTTGTTGGGGGATATTTCCTCCTGGTCCCAGGTTATTATTGTTTCAATTTTTCAATTTCTTCTTGGCATTATTTGGTTGATGGGATGTATTTTTTTGTATTCAACTGTTCAAAATTCTGAAGCTCTTGGATGGGAGAAGGATGAACATAATTAATTCCATCATGTGGGTGTCCTTCTGGATGATAAATTGGCTATGGAGGACCAGGAAACAAAAAAATGGATTGTTTTGTGGAAACGATCCATACGACACATAGGAAGGCAAATCACTTTCACTAGTGCTCAGGCTATATGTTGAGGTAGAAGGTTAACCCGAGCTTGGTTGAGAGGCCAGATGCATCATGGGTACTGTTGAGGGTCCACTCATTGGTGGGGGGGGAGAAATAGGATATGGTTGTTGGTAAGTGAGTGGAGGGTAATAATATTTCCCTCCATATGGTTGTGGATATTGGGGTGCACCATCAATAGGTGGTGGTTGGTTGTAAAGTTGTTTGTGCGTCATGGAACTAATCAACCCATCCACAAAGTGGGACATCTTAGGTTTCTCCAGGAAAAATGGTGTGGGTCTAGGTGCATCAGGAAACACTGTGTATAAGTAACATGATTGGTCATAGATGAGGTCAAATTGTTGAGCCTTGTCGATGGCCTCTTCTTCTATCTAAAGGAAGGTGGATGCTACATCCTTGGAAATAGCAGAGACAAGTTATTTGAGAAACCAATCAAGACATTATTCTTTGGTGGTTTCTTCTTTACAAAAACTATGACACTGACGCCATTCATGGATGTGATTATCTATATGGATAGCAACAGTTTGTTTGAAATCAAAGAGAATTTCTATGCCAATATCATGACGAACTGTTAGTTGGAGAAAGGACAAAAAGGCCTTGGACAATGATTCAAAGGTCGCATGGGACCCTCATTTTTTGTCCACATACCATTTGGATGAGGAACCAGTGAGAGTGCCTTAAAACAACCTTAAGTGGCTAGAATCATCCATGATGTTCCTTGAAGATCACCATAAGTGGAAGTTTATAACATGGTTGGCGGGATCATCCCTCATTTTCCTTCAAACTTTGGAATATCTAAAGGTAGTTTGGTAGGCATATTGGGCCAAGTGGGATCATGCAAAATGGGATCATTTGTGAGTTTGGTTAAATCAAGAATGTTATGGTATGCCAAGTATGGAATAGGGAGATTCTTTGGAGGATTATTTCCAGCCATCGTGTGAGAAGGTGGTGGACCTGTCCCTTGAGAGGGATTGGATGGGGTTGTACTTCTCCCTTGAGAAGAATTCCCCCCCTGCACCCCTGCCTCCTTGCGAAAGTGAAATAGTGGATGGATGGCCTTGGGAATTGGACCCAATCAAAGTGGAACCAAGTAAAGCTAATCCCAAAATAGTGGCACTCATGGGGGTGTGATATGGTTGATCCGGTGAGTTGGAAAGACTAGGGAATCCTCCTAGAATAGGAGGAAGATTTTGCAAGCATCTGGGACAATGAGGACTTCTATAGGTCCCCTATGGTTTCTGATTAGCAAAGTGAATGTATGAAAATGATGATAAGAGAAATAAATGAAAAACATTTGTGCATAATTTGCACCTTCACAAGATAGTACAACTCACAATTGCATGTTATAAATGATCATCATACATAAATCAACTGTAAATAAGTAAACATGTGGATAGGTGGAGTTTTTCTGCATGGGGGAACAAGAAACAAATGCTTGTGTTCTAAAATATGTATTGTCCTTCATCTGAAATAACATTGGTACCTCCAAGAGCACTCAACAATGGGGTCTGAAGCCACTAGAATAGTAACTAGTGAAGGTTGAAATAATCAGTTATAATGAGGGGTAGAGGGTGCATATCCAAAAAGAGCTAGCGATATTTCCCAATAGCCACACAAAATCTGATCAAGGTGCAATTGCAGCCCAGAATCGCCACCTGGGTAGATGTCCTAAATTTTGGACACTAGGTACCTTGGTCAAAGTGCAACATTTATATTTTCGACCTCAGAAATGAGTCACAGTGTGGATCCCTTTCAAGAGTTGGGTGACTCAAGGGGGGACACACAAAACAACTAGACCTTGACCTTCAACCCTTCATGGGTATCTCCATGAATTATGGTGTAGGAACACTTGACTTGGAGGATTTTTAGAGTTCCCTATTTGTCAACTTCTAATGTTTGAAAATGTGAGAACCAGATAACGGGGTGTCATTTCAATGCCTACCCCCGAGATCCTACCTAGAATAAAAATTTTATTTTGGCACATCCTGTTGAGGAAAAATTAGTGATCTTTTAGAAAAAAATTAGATGTGGTGGGCTGAGAGATTGGGGGTGTGAACCAATCTCATTTGAATTAATGGGTGTGGATAATTTCCAAAGAAGTAGTGGGACTTTTCAGAATTCCTTTGGAGAAAACCTACTTCAACCTCCATTATTCGAAAATAGAAATTATGTGAGTGACGAGTGACTTTCTGTGTCAGCAATTGAAAAAATTGTTCCAAGTTTTTAATAAGTTAGGTGTGAGATTGCAACATGTGGAATTCTTGTGGTCTGTACAAATCTTTGTTACCTAGCTTACTACGTGTCATTGGTACAACCTTGCGGAATTTTAAAATCCTTAAAGAACTATCATGTGGACATATGGGTCCTTACAAATCCTTTAAACTCCCTAAATGTTGTTTGCACTCATAAAAATTGAAAACTATCCTAGATTGCAAGCATGTGGGCATGTATGGGCCAGTTAGTTTGATCTTTAAACTTCCCTAGATTGTTATGTAAAATAAAAAAGCAATTTCAAGAAAATATCCTAAGTTTGAAACATGTGGGCATGTATGGGCCCTTACAACTTTAATATGATTTCAAAAAATCTAAGAGGAACCCTAGGGGGGCTTTGTCCTCTCCTAAATTGTTTTGTTAAGGGAGATGAAATGTCCCTTTAACCACCTTTTCTATTCTCAATATCACACTATGGTGCGATATAAGAGAATAATCAAGGGTCAAAGTTAACTTCTAGTCCCAATGTAAGTGATTTATATATGATAACAATAATCTCAGCTTGAACTTTTACAAGCCAAGCAAGCCATCCATGTGGAAACCAAAGAAAAAGAGGTGAATATATGGTTATTTTTACCCCCTAAGTGTCTATGTTTAGCTAACCTTCCATATGGGAAAGGAATCTAAGTGGAGTGCAAGTGCCTTACAAAGTGCATGAAAGAAAGAATCTGAAGGTTAGGGTCCCTCAAATCATCATAAAAACCCTTACAATTTTGAAAAACTGGATATGTGCATGGGTTACAATTCTGACAGTTGCATAGAGGGTGCATAGTGCGTAGAGAAAATAAATGTGTGGCACGCACTCTGCATAGAGTGCACGTCTATGGGCAAGCAAATCTACGCACTTCCAGTCACGCATCGGGGGAGAATTGTTTTAGTGAGATAATCCTCCTCCAGCTATGAATTTTTCCTTTGGTAGGTTGGGCTAGGCCGGTTTTGGTACCTGCAAGACAAATTGATTAAAAATAAGTGCTCTCTAAGCTCAAATAGGGTGGAATTCGATACCTATCCCCAATATGGTCACCAATGTGTTGTTTTGTTTTTGTCACTTGGGAGAGAAAAACACCAACACTTGCATGTCTATATGAGCCTGCTAGACAAGACAAAAGTTTGTGAGTGGGTTAAACAAGCCAAACACATGTATAAACAAAGAAATAAACTAAAAGAAATAAAAAATAAAAATAGAAAGCATGTGAAACTTAGAACCATAAAAATCAACCAATGGCAAACATAATGATACCAATGGATAAATAGATTAGTAGGGAAAACACCATAGAGAAAAATGAGGACTTATGAGTCCCCTCTTCCTCCTTGGCATGTCTCTTCATTTCCCTAATGGAGATCTCTTCATACAATGGAAGAAAATGGAAAATGGTGAAGAACAACAATGCCTATTCCCTCAAGAGGTGAGTGAAATTGCTTATTTCAATGATGCTTGAAGTCTCCTAAGAGAAAACAGGATTCTCAAGGGAGAATTCTAGCAGCATAACAATACTATGAAGATCTTGAATTCTTAGTGCACCCATGGCTCTTATTTATAGCATTTATTCAAGGAAAAATGTAATTGGTTCTTGGTGTGAACAAGGGGTATTTTAGGGCACCCTCTAGTCCTTGACCAACCCCCCATTCAGATTTCCCTCAGATATGAAGTTCAAATCATGTTGGGAGTTGGTCCATAAGTGGTTGAGGACTCGACAAGATCCATAAATGTGTCATTCATAGAAGTGCATGAATTTTATCATACACAGTCATGCACTTGGTGCATTGTGCACTCTTGGGGCTCTGTTGTCCCACACATAGTCTGCAGTGTGCTTGTGCTTCCTTTGGTAAATTTGTACATGTCAATTTTTGACCCAATTGTATAATGTTTTTCCTTTTGAATGCATTTTAGTGTTGTAGGTGAACTAATTGATGTTAGCATTGTTGTGTTTTTGTAACCATTTGTGTGCAATGCTGCAGATGATATTTGAGTGATAACAATGATGATGATGACAACCATGATGATGATGGCAATGAAAATGACGACAAATGTTGATTATGGTGATGGAAATGAAAACAACGACAATGATTATGGTGATGATGATGACAATGATATCATTGATATTATTTTTCATAAAAATCTACATTTATTTCATCATGTTCAAAATCAATGTTGAAAGGATTGGATAGGTCAACATCATCATCAATTTCATTTTCGATCATAATAGCATTTCCAATATAATCATAGAGAACATAATTGTCATCTACATCTGGTTGAACTTCTTCAACTTCTTCATATAACATTACATATACCTAATTCTTCTATACAACTTATTCTTCTTCAATATCATCTTCTTATGGTACATTATACTTTATATTCCTTCCTCTTGGATCATATCTAATAAGGTACAACCACCCTTCTTTACCTAGAATCTCTGAATAAAAGCCATGTTCACATTTTCTTAGAAGAACATAATTTTCTATACTAGGCTCAAATGTCCTTTTATTGACCACGGTAAATACATTGGCATGCTCAATAACAGTTCTTTCGGGATCACGTCATTCATTTGTAACCTGTACCATTTAACATCGAACATAACTAAATTGAAGGAATTAAAGTTAGGCTTAATTATATCATTCAAATACCTATAATATCTATTTTCAGATATTGTTGGATGCATGTCACTTCTAGAGGAAACATTTGTGACTTGAAAGACTATAATTATCCCAATATAAGATGTTTTTTCTTGTCATCCAAATTTTTGATGCGAAATTTATGGCCATTGCACCACATAGCCTTGTACTGTTTCAACTGCAATATGCTCAACACATAAAAAAATGCATTGTCAATGAATAAGCATATTTAGACTTAGTAAAAATTTATAAAAAAACACACCATGACCTAGATTAATATAATGGAAAATAATTGAAACATGATGTGTGGGATTTATATATATGATTGCATGATTATCTTTTAAACCATATGTTAAATTGATTTCCCTATGAGTAAGATTGGTATCTTGATTATGATGAGCTTCTTTAAGAAATGTAGTCACCCCTTCCCATGATAACCCACCATTACATTGTATATTATATCAATCTATCCATAACTTCATCCAATCAAGATTGTTTGTGATGAATAAATGTAGTGCATGCCACTCTCGACAAACTGTATGAAAAAAGGAATACAAATTACTAACAATAATAAAGCATAATAATTGATGGAAGAATAAAATTTAATTAATAAGTACAATATATGTAACAACCCTAGTTGAATATATGCTTAGGGATTATTAAGCAAAATTAATTAGGTGATTAATTGTCCTAACATGGTTTTACTTAAACAAAGATTGGCATAATAATATTAATTAAATATTTATTAATTAATTAATTGTTATAACTTTTGGTTAAATAATTAATTAATTAATTAATTATGTATCACATTCAATGACTAGGGTAATAAATTTAAGAGGGTTAATAATTTTAATTTGTTTAATTAAATGATTTACGTATGCGGGAGGGGATAAGACATTAAATATAAGGATAAGATATTAATAAGAGGATAAGACATTAAATAAAGAGATAATATAATAATGAAGGGATAAGATATTAATGAGCGGGAAGAGAGTCTGTGGAGGGGCATATGTCAGGAGGAGTCTTACGAAGAGGAGGAGGATTATTGGGGGAAGGAAGCATTTTGGATGGAGAGAGAGTTCTGGTTTTGGGGCTTGGATTTTCTGGTTCTGTGTTGGATTTCTACAGTCTTGGAGGATCATTACGGGGGGCACTGGTTTGCTAGGGGTTTCGGGCACAGGGGCCAGGATAGCCTTATGGTATCCTGGAGCTAGGAAGTCAGACAAGTTGCTCCTAGCTGGCAAGGAGGAAACACGGTTTGGGCAGAGTTGGTCAGTACATTAGGTAGTAGAAAAGCAGCAGGCTAGACAACCAGGTCAATGGAGAAATTAGCATAAGGAAGAGGTAATTAAATTTTATTATGTTAAGTTATTTTCCATGTTGTAAATAGATTTGAATTCCAACATAATTTTTATGCTTGTAGGATGTGAATGAATGATTTACTTATAGAGAAAAGAAATATATGTTAATTGAATTAAAAGTTGTATTTTATGGTTTCTACACATGGTATCAGAGCTTCAGTTTGAAGCACTGGAGCCTTAAGGGCCTACCTACCCGCCTACCCAATTTAGAAATGGAATTGTACCCACCTAGAAATTAGATAAAATTAGATAAATTTGGGCCTGAGGGCCAAGTTCCAACTCCAACTCCAGCTCCAGCTTCGCCTAACCTGCAAGCCAAGCACACATTTATTTTTACACAGATATAAATATAAATATAAATAACATACTAAAAGTTTTTAGCACAAATATGGACATAAATATAAAATAATATATATATATATATATCTATTATTATGCAAAAAAATAAAATTATTTACAAAGCACCTAGGTACGTAATACAACTATATATATATTTATATACAAAAATGAAAAGCTTCTGTATACAACAATAATTTTGAACAGGGACAATGTTACAAATGCCATAAATGAACATTTTTTTTTCTCCTTTGTCAGCCTCACATTCGACAGTCATGAACAATGTTCAATGCCTTACTAACCACACTATCCAAAATAAAGAGATAAATAGACAATAATATTAGACATATGTTGAACTCTTTTCTTAGCTTCAACCATCACCGCTCTATCAGAATACTTGAAGTAAGTTTAGCTTCAATGCTGCGACTTGTTAAAATGGATGAGGAATTACAGTGCCACAAGTGCAAACAAATCCATGTTCTGCGATCGAATCGCGGGAACTAGAATCAATCTTTTCTTCTAGTATTAGCATTATGGTACGTATATTTTGTTTTATTTTTAACCTTATCACTATTCTCTAGACTGGTCAACAAGGCACAATATTCCCTAGTTCGACTCTCACAATGAAGAGCGAGGGTTTCTGTTTCATTTGTTTTCTGAAGAAAAAAAAATGGCAATTAATTCCTACATGTATAATATGGCCCTACAAGCCATAGTCGCCTGAGCCCTTGGTTTCCTTCGATTTTCATAGAACCTCATGTTGTTCTCTTGGAAAACAAGGAACTGTAATAAATTTAACCACCGAAAACTGATACAGAACCATAGAATGATATAAAGAATCTAATATTCTTCGATCGCTGCGGATTTAGCCCGAGCTTTATTCGGCTTTGAACAACTAACGATACTGTGCAAAGAATTTGCAGAAAAATAAATCGTTCGAAAGCTCCAGACTCACCGATCTAGATGGATTGAAGCTCGAGGAGGTCGTCTATGATGGTAGCTATAAAAATGGATGGCTCTGTGGAGTTATGGATGCTGAAACACTCACAAGGGTACATTGAACTAGTAATTAATTAACAATGAAGAAAATCCATCCTCAAGTCCTGAGATGAGTCTCCTAACCAGCAGATTCACTTTCAGGTTCTTTAACCCTTATCCTTTATGACCCTGGCTTCTCAGGCCCTACTATGTATAATGGTGAATCACTCTCTCAGTCAGGCTGTCCCCTATCTCATGGGTATCATTTTCTTCGAACTCTGATGCAAGTCCATGCGACACTCGAAATTCGGTCAAGGTAAGCTTAGGATATCATGGATATGAAGGCAGGCATGGCTATAACTAAATGGAGAGAGGTCGATTGTTCCTATTTGACCCAAACAAAACTCAGAGACAACAGCTACGCAAACAACAGTAAGAATCAGTGCCACATAAATAGTCCACTGACGCCATGCATAAACATCATCGGAGGACTGCAAGAAACAACCATGGCCATCTTTTGAAAAGATAGATATAGCATAAACCCACCACCTCCAGAGCTTCTATGAGTACCCATTTTCATAAATGACTTGCAAACACAAAAAAAAGAAAAGAATGGTAACTATGACTAGAACATAACTACATTCATTGACCACGCTAGGTTCCATGATTTCCCCAACCACACACGTGTTAGCATCCAGACACCATTACAACACACAGGTTGAGAACAAGAGCTGAGCGCACCAAGCCCGCAAGCAGCAAGAAAAAGAAAAAGAAAAAAAACTAGCTCGCAAGCTTAGCTCTAGCCCCATGCGACCTGCAATCAAAGCACAAGTCAGTCAAAAAAAAAAACAACACAAGATCAAATAGCAACAACACACCAACACCCAACACAATCGGAAACATCACAGGTAAGCCAAGACTAACCTGTCAGCACCAAAACTATCAAGGGAGGAGCTGTAGAGTGAGAGAGATCAACCATGTTCGAAGAACGGAAGAATACGGGTTTGGGGATGGGGAACTCGGTGTAGGGTTTTGGGGGGGGTGGGGATAAGAGCCCAGGGGGCATGTGGGCCTCATGCGAGGACCCACAATGCTCTATATATATTTTTTTAATTTAATTTATTTAATCTTATTTTGTTTGTTGTTTTGTTATTTTATTTTTATTATTATCCATTTAAACTTAATTTAATTATAATTATTTAAAAAAAAAAAGAACAATTAAATTTTAACAAGTAATTTTAATTATAAATTTTAACAATTTATTTTAATTGTAATTATTTCAAAAATCAAATTAAAGATTCAATTAAAGTGTAATCATTAATTTTAATAAATCTTAATTATGAAGTTTAATAAAGTTTAATTAGTAAGTTTAAGTAAAGTTAATTAGTTTAATTTAAGGTAAAATAAAATTAAACTACATTAAAAGTTAATTAAAATGTTAGATGGTCAATGGGTTTTGAACCCAAGACCACCCACCAAGAGAAGCGCCTTAAGAATAGCACTAACGCCAACACGCCCTCATAAGTCTTTAAAAATAAATTCTTATACTTAAATAGATTAATGGTAACACTGTAGGATTAGAGTGGTATCATTATTAGGAAGATACAGTATGAAGATTAAGACTAACTGGCTTATTACCTGACCTATTGATCCAGATCCATCTAACCGAGTAGAATCATAATTAGTGATGCACCGGAAATCAAGGTAAAGGCTTATTTAGCATTGCTAATCTTTGTATCCCGAAGTATAAACTCCGATTGTCCAAGCGTCAGGATCACAAGACCTTATACACAATTCATTGAGCCAATCACCGAGCCCTTTCATTCCATTCCACTAGTCAAAGCCAAGCACTAAGTTCCAATGCCGAAAGACACTCTATAATCCTTAAAGACTCGCACCTGCAGCCACCAAGACATGCAATTCAACGCTTATGTACAATGCACCAAGGAAATCTCACGAGTCAAGCATCGGAGAATATTTAGTTGTAACCGAAAAGTTAAAAGGACTTAGACTAGGACAAGAGGGAAGGAGGTGGAATACGCACTAGGAGAGTAAGAAAGAGAAATTAGTGAGTATGGTGCAAGGCTAGCGTAGCTACAGGGAAAGGGAAGCAATAGTTTTTTTTTTAGGGCAAAGAAATCAAGCTTAAACGCTTAATCCTAATCCTAACCTAGCCAATCCCCTAAAGAGAGTAATGTCTATTTTTAGACAAGTAAAGAAAACTTACGCCTAACCCTGTTTCTAGTTTGAGTAGCACCAATTTGAAATGTCCTTGAACTCACCCTGACAACTTTAGTTGATGCAGGTTAAAGCATACAGGATGGTTAGGACTCGAGGGAATCAAGGTAGGGGAGCGTCGTCACAAGCACTGCCAACACCACCATCGCCCGAACTAGCTCTCATATTGTGCTTGTTGGAGGCCATTAATGAGACTTTAAAGGGGCGATAACCAGCATGGACTGAAGTGGAATCCCCACCGTCTGGAACGGGTAATCCAGAAGCATCAAGGGATTCAGGGGGAGGACCTCCACTCGAATACATCACTCAAGAATTGCAGAAGATCAAACTTCTAGATTTTTTCGGGGGTCGCGTCAGTGAACACGCGGAAGCATGGTTGGAAGGCATGCCAAGGTGTTTTTCCTTAAGGGACTATGCATCCAACTCAAAGGCGAAGATCGCAACTTTTCAGTTAAGAGACAGTGCCTTGAACTGGTGGGGCAACCTAGAAAGACAACTGCATCTTACCCCAGACACAATATCTTGGGAACTTTTCGAGGAGAGGTTCCGAAGGAAATATCTTCCAGCCTATTATGAGGAACAACAGGTAGGGGCATTTCATGCCTTAGTATAGGGAAACAGAACTGTAGAAGAATATGAGATCAGATTTATGGAATTGGTCAAATATGTTTCATATATGGATAATGACCAATGACAGGTAGAATGCTTCATCTATGGATTGAACCCTAAGATAAGAGCTATGGTGCGGATGTGGAAACCGTCTTCAGTAGTGGAAGTTGTGGAAAATGTGCGTTATGCAGAGGAACACATGAACTTAATCGGGGGTACAAGACCGACATTTCTGCATTGTTCTATATTCGTAGGGAAGGCCCCGAGGACATTTCCCAGGGGAGGGGGCTCAAGGCAACCACCATATGGTAACAAAGTCATGCCAAGGACAGTAACTGTAGGGATTTCAATGGCAGCAAGTGTAGCATCTTGTTCATTTCCAACGATGCAGACAGGTTCATGGCCATCTCAGAGAACAACTAGTAGGGGCAGGGGTTCTAGGGGAAGGAACTCATTTCAGAGACAGTCACATAACAATGAACAGGTTCAATCTCATGTTACCTATTGGGGGTGCGGAGGACCCCATTACCAACATGACTTCCCAGAGTTACAATCAGGGTTCGTGCATAGAGAAGGAGAGGCACTGATGGGTAGAGCAAGTAGCAGCCACCAGATTTACGCAACGATTAATAATCGCCAAGCCGAACATCAATCCACGGTGGTGGAGTCATCAAGTACACTAAATCATATCAACGTTAATATTTTATTTGATTATGGTGTTACAAATAGTTTCATTTCACCATTTGCATTAGAAAAGAGTGGGTTGGAAGCCTACGATCACGATAACTTTAAACAAGTCAAGATGGCTTCGGGGAAAAAACAAGAAGTAGGACCTAGTGTTGATAATTGTATAGTAGACCTGGGAGTATGTACTGCTAGGTTGAAGGTATACGTCACTGCTCTCGGGGCATATGACCTAATAATTGGAATGGATTGGTTAGTAGCTCATTGAGATTTGGTAGATTGTTTCGCAAAGAGGGTGCTTTGTGTCGATGATGAAGGAAGGCCAGTAGAGATTCAGGGTGTACAGAGAAAAGTGTCATTACGCTTTATATCAACTATGAAGGTTAAGTGATGCTTGAGGCAAGGGTGTTGACTTTATGTAGTGGAAGCAGTGAATGAAAGGAAGGGACCCTCATTGGATCAATACCCGGTATTGTCAGAATTTAAGGATGTTTTTCCAAACGATTTACCAGGATTACCTCCTGAGAGGGAGCTTGATTTTATTATTGAGATAAAACTTGGTGTAGAACCAATTTCCAAAACTCTGTATCGTATGACAGTGCCAGAACTTTGTGAGTTGCAAATGTAGTTGAAAGAGTTACTGGACTTAGGGATAATAAGGCCCAATGTTTCACCTTGGGGCGCACCTGTAATTTTTGTAAAGAAGAAGGATGGATCCTTATGACTGTGTATAGACTATAGGGACTTAAATCGTGCTACAGTGAAAAATAGGTACCCAATGCCATGAATAGATGACCTCTTCGATCAGATGAAAGGAGCAGAAGTATTCTCAAAGATCGGTTTGCAATCAGGGTATCATCAGTTAAGGATTAAGGAAGGGGATATCCCAAAAACTTCCTTTCGAACTCGGTTTGGACATTATGAGTTCATCGTAGTACCTTTCAGATTGACCAATGCACCAGAAGTATTCATGAGCCTCATGAACAATGTATTCCGGAAGTACTTAGATCGATTTGTACAAGTCTTTATAGATGACATCCTCATCTATTCCAAGAATGAAAAAGAACATGAAGAACACTTGAAAGTAGTGTTGTCCTGCCTTAGAGAGAACAAATTGTATGGGAATCTTTTGAAGTGTTCGTTCTTCCAGAAAGAGATTGACTATTTAGGTCATAACATTTCTGGCGAAGGAATCTTTGTGGATTCAGAAAAGGAAAAGGCCATTATGGAGTGGCCAGTGCCGAAAAATGCCCATGAGGTGAGAAGCTTCATGGGGCTAGTAGGTTATTGCCAGAGGTTTGTGGAAGGATTCTCAAAAATAGAAAAATCCATCACCACTTTGCAATGCAAGGGGGTCAGGTATGAATGGACAAAAGAATGTGATACTGCATTCATTGAGCTTAAGAGGTTACTAACCAATGCACCAATTCTACGAGTGCCAGATATGGAAAAGGACTTCACAGTCTGTACGAATGCCTCGAAGAAAGGGTTGGGGGCCGTGCTAATGCAGGATGGAGGAGTGATAGATTATGCGTCAAGGAAGTTGAAGAAACATTAAGAGCTATATGCGACTCATGATTTAGTGTTGGAAGCTATAATGCTAGCTCTGAAAATTTGGAGGCACTATCATGTGGGGTGAAACTTTGAGCTCAAAATGGAACATCAAAGTTTAAAACATCTCTTCACTCAAAGAGATCTGAATGCTAGGAAAAGGCGATGGAGTGATTTTATGAGTGAGTACGATTTTGGTATTTGTACATCAAGGGAAAGGAAAATGTGGTCGCAAATGCCTTGAGTAGGAGACCACGTATCTTTTCCTTGGTACCCTTAAAAGTCAGTCCGAGGGAACTTGTGTTGACACAACTCCAAGGAGACAGTTGATATTTAAAGGTTAATTCAAACCTCCAGGGAGGGAGGAAGTTAGATCCAAAGTATGAAGGATATAGTCTGGAAGGAGACGGACTATTAAGATATCAAGGAAGGATGTACATCCTTGAAAGTGGGGATATTCAAAGCATCATATTGAAGGAAGCCCATAGAGAAATTTATTGTGCACATCTGGGTGTGAAGAAGATGTATGCATACATGAGGAAGCTCTTCTTCTAGGTAGGCATGAAGCGCAATGTAGTCCATTTCGTCACCAAGTGCCTAGAATGTCAACAAGTGAAATTTGATCACCATCACCCGGCAGGGCTCCTACAACCACATGATGTTCCTATGTCCAAATGGGAAGTCATTTCTATGGATTTTGTTTTGGGGTTTCTGCTCACATCTCATAGACACAATGCCATTCTTGTGATAGTGGATAAGTTAACCAAGAGTGGTCATTTTTTTCCAGTTAGAGACACTTACGATGTCACTGATGTGGCACGTGTGTTTGTAAATGAGGTTATTCATTTGCACAAGATACCTAAGAAGATCATTTCAGATAGGGACTCTAGATTCACTTCTAGGTTTTGGACAAGTTTGCTGTCAGCATTGGGGACTCAGTTGAACTTAAGCATAGCTTATCATCCTGAAACATATGGGCAAACTAAGAGAGTAAATCAAGTCATGGAAGACATGTTCAGGATGTATGGCATGGATAATCAAACCCAGTGGGAGAAGTACCTACCTTTGGTAGAGTTTGCCTACAAAAACAGTTTTCATAGCTCCATCGGAATGCCACCCTACAAAACTTTGTATGGAAGGCCATGCAGAATGCCATTGAGTTCGGATAGACTAGAAGACCAAGTAACAGTTGGGCTAGAATTGATTCAAGAGATGGAGGAACAGGTGATTCAGATTAGGCAGAGACTAAAGGAAGAACAGGATAGACAGAAAATTTATGCGGATGTACACAGGACCGACCGAAGTTATGAAGTGGGAGACCAGGTTTTCATTCGTATCAGGCCTAATAAGAGTACCATATGGTTCAGGAAGGGGACAAAGTTGTCACCTTGATTTATAGGACCGTTCAGAATCCAAGAGAAAATTTGACTAGTTGCTTATCGTCTCGTACTGCCACCCCACTTGCATAATACTCATAATGTTTTTCATGTATCTGTTTTACGTCATTATGTTGTTGATGAATCACATAAACTAAATTGGAAGGAATTGCAAGTATCGGACATGGGAACCCTCATGATAGAACCATTACGCATATTGGACTGTAGATTTCGACAGCTCAGGAACCGTCTGATAGACCAAGTTAAGGTCCAGTGGGACAAGTATAGCCCAGGATTTTCTACTTGGGAAGACGCCGAGAAACTACGATGAAACTATCCCTCACTTTTTTGACCACCTCGAGAATATGTTTCTCGAAGGTTGGGTGTATGTAACACCACCTTTTGACCTAGACATCTAGGATTACCTGAGGCATATATACTTTATTTTCTAGTCACAATGAAACTATTAAGTGATACACTTGAACTTTAAAATGTATGAACTTTTATGAATGTTTAAATGTTAATGATGATGATGTATGTAATGTGATCTATTATGTGAAGGTAAATTTTACAAATGTTTGAATGTTATTGATGATGGTGTATATGATGCAACATATTGTGAGAATGTGAATTTAATGAATGTTTAAATTCTATTAGAATGATGTTGGATATGATGCAATCTATTTTGGTAAATGATAATCTTATGAATGGGTGTCGAAATTGAATTATGGGATATTATGAGATCTATTTCTAAATGGAAAAATTTGACGATTAAGTTGTTGGTACAAGGATACCAAATTCAAATGATGATTGTATGCAATTACATGATGATAATGCATAGAAATGTATGAGTTTTTGTTACAGACTAATCTACAGGTTATGGGCTATGAAATAGCCAACGTAATGATGATGAAAGTGGATATCATGACCACTAGCCGAGAAACATTATGGTATGATTATCGTATGTGAAATTATATTGGTTTGGATGCATTGCTATGATATGTGGACCAGTGCAGGATTTCAGGTGATGACACTACCCAAAACCGAATAAACGATGACAAAACCCCCAGCAACACGGTGCCACTGTATATTCCATTGTAGGGTGTGGACCCTAGCTATGATTAGGAGGGGTGGAGGCATTTCCCACCATGTATCCTCCGAAACCTGAAGTCATGGGAGGACAGTGTTAGCTCACGCTCCCCAAGATATGTGATGATGATTGTTAGTTGCTTGCTAGGGAAGCTTGGTCAATATAGTGACACTTCCGCTTACGGGTTCTATTTGGAGTTAGGTCAATATAGTTGACGCTCCAAGATAGTCTAGCAGAGGAAGGATAGGAATGGAGATGGAAGTAAGTTAGGGAGGAAGGATGAGTAGAAATAGTTGAGAAAGTATGGAGACTTGTCTTATGGTGGAATTTGATGTTTTCCCTTCTAAAAAAAAAAGAAAAAGAAAATGTGTATATATGAATATTCATAATTACGTAACTAAACCACAGTTGTCTAAATAAAATTGTTGAACCGGATAATTGTAAATAAAGGATTTCTCAAACAATTGATTGGTTTGTTGTCTTTTGTAAAAGACTAGTCTTG
>ML784594.1:82246-133868 GCA_009831015.1 Picea engelmannii
GACAACCAGGTCAGTGGAGAAATTAGCATCAGGAAGAGGTAATTAAATTTTATTATGTTAAGTTATTTTTCATGCTGTAAATAGATTTGAATTCCAACAAAAT
This sequence comes from Picea engelmannii, assembly GCA_009831015.1. Taxonomy (NCBI): domain Eukaryota; kingdom Viridiplantae; phylum Streptophyta; class Pinopsida; order Pinales; family Pinaceae; genus Picea; species Picea engelmannii. The sequence goes on from ML784594.1 coordinate 82,350, forward strand.
TTTTATGCTTGTAGGATGTGAATGAATGATTTACGTATAGAGAAAGGAAATATATGTTAATTGAATTAAAAGTTGTATTTTATGGTTTCTACAATATAGATAAAAAATAATAATGCAAATTATTATAGCATCTACCATATAATAACTACCTTTCACTTTTATCATTCTATCTTTCTTGAACAAGACCTCCCCTTCAAATTTGTTGATGGAGTTGACATCCTAAATCTAAGGCACCTTCATTCTTGCTACTAATTTAGGAAAATACTGACTAATATACACCAAGGATTGATATACCATATATCCCTCCAACATACAACCCTTAGGACATTCTCTTTGTCTAAAAAAATCCTTCAATGACTTCAAGTGCCTCTCCACCATCCACATTGACCTTGTGTGTATAGGTCCACACATTTCAATCTCCTCAACTTTGTGTATGATGTAGTGTTCTTGAGAATTGAAAAATGTTGGAGGTAGATAATTTATCATTTCACACATTAGCTAAGGAATTACACATTTCAATCTCCTCAACTTTGTGTATGATGTAGTGTTCTTGAGAATTGAAAAATGTTGGAGGTAGATAATTTATCATTTCACACATTAGCTAAGGAATTACTCTCCTCCAATATTTTATATATTCTTTATGGATTTATTTAGATGACAACCACCTACACATGATTATAAAGGTAATTCATACATTTCAACAACAAGGTATATACATTAATTAAAGTAAAAAAGTACATGATGACAAGTTCTGCGAAAAACATTTTTCTTACCTCGTGTATTTCACAAGATCATATATATCTTGTTTTACATTTTTTTAAAATTTGTCAAGGAGAGATAGACGTAGAACACATTTTAATTAAAAAAGAGGTATCATTATTTTTTTGAAAAGAAAACAAAATTACAATACTAAAATTAAGTATTACCAAAATATAAGAAATCTACAAAAATAATTACCTTAATGAAGGTATGCCAGTTGATGTAGATGCTCTATCGACCCTCAGGTCAATGCCCGCTCATAGGATCATTCTTTATCTCCTTTGAGCCAGATCGACTCTTTCGATTCGTTACTGGAATCTCCTTCCTATCGATCCACAGGTCCTTTCGAAAGCTCCCTTGTGCAAACAACACTAGGTGCGAGATCCACCTTCTCCATGTGACCACCGTGCTATGACCAAAGCCTAATCAAGAAGGTGCTTGTCGCCACTCGCCACTTCGCAAGTCGAAGGGTTGAACTCTCATTCCCTAATCTCACGAATCCCTGAGACGTGAGAGGTCAACGGGGTGTTGACTCCTTTCACTAGGTGACACGTGTCCGTCTGTCTAGCACTTGGGCCCCGTTGTGGTTCTGCCACATGTCCCTCATGCCTAGCTTCAGCACTTCGCAACTTCGCTTCCAAAAATGTCGCTTCCTTTGTATCCCAACACCTGAAGTGTCGAGATCTCGAACTCCTCGATACTCCTTATCGCAACTCGCAACTTCGGGGTTTTCAGGACTTAAGATCTCACGACTTCATGACTTTTCCTTCCGAGTGTCTCGACTCTCCAACTACAAAAACCCAAAATTCTGATTCGCCGAATTGGTTGATGGAGTCCTTACCCCATACTTATATCACGTCTCATGATTTTCGGGAATCTCTGGACAAAAGTCTCGACCTCCTATCCTCCGAAACATCGAAATGTTGAATTCTGACTCGTTATTAATACTGGCCCCACAACAGAACTTCTCGCTCTATCAGGACTTCACACTTCGCGATTTCGTGAATCTTTATGCAAGGTTTTCGGTCCTTCAGCTCGCGAATCCCCGAAGTGAGAATTCACGAGTGATCCAATGGCCCTTGTCGACTTGGATCCTACAGTTCGATTTCTCTTAAGATTACACTTGAAGAATACTTACCGTAACTTCCCTGCTCCTTTGCAAGATCTGACGGCTCTTGGAATTTCTTGAATTCTCCACGAAGAATTTCGATCGTCCAATTCCTCTTTAAAAACTCCTATAAAATGAACAAGGTATTCCTCCACGGAACTTGTCCACCCGCAAAACAACTTTGCTACACCTCCTTCCAACACTTCAAGGCACTAGCCCTCTTGAGCCTTTCTTCGATAACTTCGAAGACTCTATCCCTCCTGAGCTTGCTTGAAAATCCTCAAGTACTTTGGGGATAAATCCTGCGTGCACTCCTTGCAGAACTTCTTCAAATATGCTTTAATATTTGACCCTCTTCGACTCTGTGCACTCCTTGCAACAACTATCTTTCAACAATTTCCTCAGTTTGTAAGCTCTGAGACTCTACTCGGCCTGCGCACACCTTGCACAGCTCTTGTGCTTAACTTGCACTTCCGCAAGAATGAGAACAATGTTATCCCTCCTGAGATTGCAGAGATAAAAACCCTAAACCCTTGTCAACGCACTCCTTGTAGACAAACTCCATTGCACTCCTTGCAGGAATTTTACTCACTCAAGTTGAGAAACAATTGAAACTCATTCCTTACTCACTCTCTCAGATTTCAAACATTCAACAATAAATCATTCATACATAGAGTAACAAAAAATGCATAACAGAAAGAGTAAAATAGATATAAGCATAGCATTCGACATGCATACTCAGAGAATATCACAACACCATAAGTTTGAATCAAAGCTTCATGTATTAATTTAGGACCTCTGTACATGGGTGTTTTCAAATACAACTCTCTGCTCTCTCTCGCAATAGATGAATGTTATTCTTCTCCTCTATGCTCTATGCTCAATTGACAATGTTAATGTTACAAATGATACAAGATGAGGGTGTCTATAGTTGGTTTTCCCTCCGCTCCTAAAACTGTCTAATCTGGAATTCAAAGCTACTTACTTACATTTATTATACATAAATGCCTCTACCTACTATAGACGAGAGTAGATCGATCAAGGTATGTTTACAATCTACAAGTATGCCCTTTCTTAACTACTTTATTTATGTTTTTGGCACATCCTACTTCAATAAAATTTAAACACCTTTGAACATGTGCCAAAATGCATTGGCGTTGTTCATGCTCCCTTGTTGTTGATGATGCTCCTGCATCATACTCCCTTTCTTGAAAAAATTTCATGGGCTCCTGTCCATGAGATCTCGCACGGTCTGTCCATGCTTTTGGATCTCTGCTTCATTTTCCCAATTGGCATCTTCAACTGGATGTCCCTTCCATTTCACAAAGTATTTGAAATATTCTTTCCTCCTGGTCTTCTTGCTGACTCTCTTGTCAAGTATCCTCTCCATCTATGGCTTCTCAGCTACAGGCATTTGTTTAGCCTACTGAACCTCTGTCTGTTCACTGTCTACTCCTGCTTCTCCAGGTTTGTAAGGGTACAAATCTGAGATGTTGAATATCGGTGAAATTCTGATCCCATCGGGTAATTCAATCTCATATGCATTCGCCCAAAATTTCTTTATGATCTTGCACGACCCAATTTTCTTCATTTTCAATTTATTATATGTCCCCCTTGGGAACCTCTCCTTCCTCAGGTGTGCCAGAATCAAATCACCAACTTCAAATTGAAGTTTTCACTTGTGTTTATCTGCTCTGCGCTTATACTCTTGGTTCAAGTTGTGCAATCGCTCCTTAACTTGGCTGTGAATTTCTTTCATTGCCTCTGCAAAATTTTATGCACTAGCACTCCTAGTTGTGTTCTGTTCTGAATCCATCAATTCATAAACTCCTCTTGGCTGCATGCCATAAACAATTTTAAATGGACTCTGCCCCGTGCTTCTGTTGATTGAATCATTATATGAAAATTTCGCATGTGGTAGAATATTGTCCCATTGACTGTGATGTTCTGTCACCAAACTCCTCAGCAGGTCTCCCAAACTTCTATTCACGACTTCTGTTTGTCCATCTGTCTGAGGATGATAAGATAAACTGAACGACAAGTTTGTTCCTAGATTTTTCCATAAGGTTCTCCATAAGTGTCCCATGAACTTGGTGTCTCGATCCAAAACTATGCTCCTTGGTAAGCCGTGAAGTCGAATGACTTCTTTGAAAAACAGATTCGCAAGGTGAGTTGTGTCACTAGTTTTATGACATGGTATAAAATGTGCCATCTTAGAAAATCAGTCCACCACTACAAAGATCAAGTCGAACCCTCTTTGTGTTCTCGGCAGCCCCAATATGAAGTCCATGCTTGTTGCATCCCACGACCTCTCAAGTATGGGTAATGGTTGATATAATCCTGCATTCTGCTTCTTTCCTTTTGAATGCTGACAAATTCTACATCTGTCCATGAATATTTTGACATCTTCTCTCATTCCTGGCCAAAAATATGACTCATTTAACTTTGAGAACGTCTTGTCATGACCGAAATGTCCAACCAATCCTCCATTGTGTTTCTCCTTCAATAGATTCTCCCTCATGGAGCATTTTGGAATACAAAGTTGATTACCTTTAAATAGTAATCCTTCTTGGATCATATACTCTATCCATTGACTTCTGTTCCTGAGAACTGGATTCTAAACTACTTCATATGCTTCTTTGAAGTCTAGATCTTCTCTGTACATGTTCCTGAGATCATCAAAACCCAACGTTTTGAATTTGAACTCCTTCATAAGAAAATTTTTCCTACTCAAAGCATCAACAACCTTGTTAGCAGTTCCTGAAATATGTTTAATTACAAAAGTAAAATTATACATGTACTCAACCCATTTTGCATGCTTCTGGTTCAGTTTATCCTGCTGAGTTACAAATTGTAAGGCATGATTGTCACTATACAAAATGAACTCTTTAGGAATCAAGTAGTGCCTCCATTTCTTTAGTGCCTGTATGACCACATAAAATTCTTTGTCATACGTGGAGTACTTAACCTTTGCCTCATTCAGTTTCTCACTAAAGTATGTGACTGGCCTATCATCTTGACTCAAAACTGCTCCAATTGCAAAACCACTAGCATCACACCTGACCTGAAACATCTTACTGAAATCTGGAAACACCAGAATTGGTTGTTCAATAATCTTCCTTTTTAACAAATTGAAGCTTTTCTCTACTTCCTCTGTCAAGTGAAAAGATTTATGTCTTTTCTTCACTATGTCCATCATCGGTGCGCTAATTCCACTGAAATTCCTGATGAATTTCCGATAGAAACTAGCCAATCCATGGAAACTTCGAACTTCAAAGATGCTCTTTGGTGATGGCCAATTCTTAATCACCCTCACTTTATCTGGATCCATCCTCAACTTATCTGCAGAAATAACAAACCCCAAATAAATGAGTTATGTCTTCATGAATGAGGATTTCTTCATATTTATCAACAACTTCTCTTGTTGTACCCTCTTCATCACTGTAGCCAAATGTTTCAGATGCTCTGCCTCTGTCTTACTGAAAACCAGTATATCGTTGAGATACAAAATGACAAATTTTCTGATGAAATCCTTCAGGACTTCATTCATCAATATCATGAAAGTTCTCAGCGTGTTTGTTAAGCCAAATGGCATAACAAGCCATTCGTACAACCCTTCATTGATCTTGAATGTTGTCTTCCATTCGTCTCCTTCTCTCATACAAATTTGGTGATATCCTCTTTTCAAATCAATATTTGAAAAGAGTCTTGCTCCACTCAAGCAATCCATCAAATCATCCATCCTTGGCAATGGAAATCTATATCTGATGGTAATCTTATTGATCACTCTCGAGTCAGTACACATCCTCCACCCTCCATCTTTCTTTGGACTGAGTACTGTCGGAACAACACATGGACTCAAGCTTTCTCTAACTAACCCTTTGTCCATTAAATCCTGGACCTGTCTTTTGACCTCTTCATTCTCCTGCAGCATCAATCTATACACTACTTTGTTTGGTAAACTAGCTCCAGGTATAATATCAATGTGATGACTTATACATCTGATAGGTGGCAACGAACAAGGTAGTTCATCCACTACTATGTCAAAAAATTCCTCCAGTAACTTTTGGATTTTCTCTAGTAAATAATCCACCCTTGTACTAGTTAAAACAATTCTAGGTTTCCTAACCACAATGAATTGTGGATCTTCCTTCTTCTTAACCTCCTTAAGAATTTCCTTTCCACTCATGAGAAGTAAAATGTTACTTATTTCAGGTTTCACCTCTTTGTCCTTAATCGGCAACAACATGTGAGTTCTCCCATTCTTCTCTAGGGTGTATGTGTTCTTCCTCCCATCATGAACCACATTCCTGTCATATTTCCATGGTCTACCTAGCAATAGATGACAAACATCCATGGGAATGACATCACACAATATATTATCGTTATATCCTCCTATTTTAAATTCAACTAAACATTGTTTAGTGACATTTCCCTGATGTCCTTTTTGTAGCCATGAAACTCTGTATGGACTTGGATGTTCAATAGTCTCCAGCTCCAGCTTTTCTACCATCTCTGTAGAAACGAGATTGTCTATGCTACCACTGTCTATGATGACTTTGCATACCCTATCCTTGGTCTTGCAAGCAGTCCAAAAAAGACTATTCCTTTGTACTGGATTCTCCTCCTCCTTTTCTAGCGTTAAGAGAATCTTCCTCATCACCAGTGATCTTCCGCCTTCATCATCCTCTACCTCAACATTCCACCTTTGGGCTTCGGCAATGTGAGTCTCACCACCTTATTTCTTCTTATCTGGACATTCATAAGATTTGTGTCCATTCTTTCTGCATGTGAAGAATTTTATTACTCCACCTCTGCCTCTTCCTCTTCCTCTAGCGTGAGGAAAAGTGTTGTTATCAGCATACTGTCCTCTCTGTGAGCTTCGACCTCTCTCGATTTGAGATTGAGGTTTCTTCCACTCTTCCTTAGGCTTCTAATTCCTATCTTGGACAACTGTTTTTCCTCTGGGCTGACTTCTGCCTCGGCCCCTCTGATTTTTCTTTCGACTTAGCTTCTCTTACGCCTTTAGAGCCATCTAATAAGCATATTCCACCGTTCTGATGGTTATCATGCTCATCTCATCATGAATGTCGTATCCTAGACCATTCATATACCTAGCAACCTTTTCATCATCACTTTCGCAATGACCTTCTCTAATGTCTAGCTTGTAGAACTCTTCAATGTACTCCTTCACTGACATCAACTTCTATCTCAAATTTTGCATTCTTTGAAACAAAGTGATTTGATAATCCTTGGGGATGAATTTTTCCTTCATCTTTGCGATCATTCTATCCCAACTCCTGATTTTCCGCTTGCCTTTGCAGCATCTATCAGCTTGTAGTTCATCCCACCAAAATGTTGCATGTCCTTTCAATCTTGTGACAACATGTTTGAACTTCTTGTTTTCCTCAACATATTCATAGTCAAAATACGTGTCCAGAGCTCTAATCCAGTCTAGAATCTCTTCAACATCCAATTTTCCCTCATATACTGGAATGTCCATTTTCTCCCTAGCACCCATTCTTGCAATAGCCCTAATCAGATGTTCATTTGCTGCATCCTCTACTGCAACTTCTTCTCCTTCATGTCCATCTTCATCTTCACTTTCAGATCCACTGACATCTCCAACACCGGCTATGCGCCTATATTTTATTTCCATGTCCACAAGTCTGGCATGTATGTTACACATCTCTCTTTCCATGGCTAGATTTGGCACCTGCCTACCCCTTCCTCTTGGAATTTCCCTCTCCTCTGGTGGATCGGGTATTTGCCTGTCTCTTCTTCTCAGTGGCATGGCTGTAAAGTTCCTCCTTTCCCTGCTACAAAAAGAAAAGAAAATTCCCCTAGGCTCTGATACCAGAAATGGCACAGATGCTCTATCGACCCTTAGGTCGACGTCCTCTCACAGGATTGTTCTTTATCTCCTTTGAGTCGGATCAGCTCTTTCAATTCCTTACTGGAATGTCCTTCCTATCGATCCACAGGTCCTTTCGGAAGATCCCCTATGCAAACAACACTAGGTGGGAGCTCCACCTTCTCCGTGTGACCAATGCGCTATGACCAAAGCCTAATCAAGAAGGCGCTTGTTGTAACTTGCCACTTCACAAGTCGAAGGGTTAAAATCTTGTTCCCTTATCTCACGAATCCCTAAGACGTGAGAGGTCAACGGGGTGTTGACTCATTTCACTAGGCAACACGTGTTCGTCTGTCTATCACCCGGACCCACCTTGTGGTTCGGCCATGTGTCCCTCGTTCCCAGCTTCAACACTTCACAACTTCGCTTCCCAAAACACTGATTCCTTTGTATCCCAACACTCTAAGTGTTGAGATCCTAAACTCCTCGATACTCCTTATCGCAACAAGAGACTTCGGAGTTTTAGGGATTTTGGATCTCGCAACTTTGCGACTTTTCCTTCTGAGTGTCTCGACTCTCCAACTACGAAAACCCAAAATTTTGATTCGCCGAAATGGTTGACGGCGTCCTTACCCCATACTTATATTGCATCTCATGATTTTTGGGAATCTCGGGACAAAAGTCTCGACCTCCTATCCTCCAAAACGCCGAAATACTGAATTCTAACTCGTTATTAATGCTGGCCCCACAACAAAACTTCTCGCTCTGTCAGGACTTTGCACTTCGCGATTTCGTGAATCTTTCTGCACGGTTTTTAGTCCTTCAACTCACGAATCCCTAAAGTGAGAATTCACGAGTGATCCAAAGACCCTTGTCGACTTGGATCCTACAGTCCGATTTATCCTGAGCTTGCACTTGAAGAATACTTACCATAACTTCCCTGCTCCTCTGCAAGATCTGACGACTCTTGGAACTTCGTGAATTCTCCATAGAGAATTCCGACCATCCAAATCCTCTTTGACAACTCATACGAAATGAACAAGGTATTCCTTCACGAAAATAGTCCACCCACAAAACAAATTTTCTACGTCTCCTTCCAACACTTCAAGGCACTAGCCCTCTTAAGCCTTTCTTCGATAACTTCAAAGACTCTATCCCTCCTAAGCTTTCTTGAAAATCCTCAAGTAATCTGGGGATAACTCCTGCGCTCACTCCTCATGGCACTTCTTCAAATACGCTTTAATATTTGACCCTCTTCGACTCTGTGCACTCCTTGCAACAATAGTCTTTCAACAATTTCCTCAGGTTGTAAGCTCTGAGACTCTACTAAGCCTATGCAAACCTTCCATAGCTCTTGTGCTTAACTTGCACTTCCATGCGAATGAGAAAAATATTATCCCTCCTGAGCTTGCAGAGATAAAAACCCTGAGCCCTTGTCAATGCACTCCTTGCGGACAAACTCCACTGCACTCCTTGCAGGAATTTTACTCACTCAGGTTGAGAAACAATTGAAACTCATTCCTTACTCTCTCTCTCAGATTTCAAACATTCAACAAGAAATCATTCATACATAGCGTAACAACAAATGCATAACAGAAAGAGTAAAATAGCTATAAGMATAGCATTTGACATGCATACTCAGAGAATATCACAACACCATAAGTCTAAATCAAAGCTTCATATATTAATTCAGGACCTCTGTACATGGGTGTTTTCAAATAAATCTCTCTGCTCTCTCTCGCAATAGCTGAATTTTATTCTTCTCCTCTATGCTCTATGCTCAATTGACAATGTTAATGTTACAAATGATACAAAATGAGGGTGTCTATAGTTGGTTTTCCCTCCGCTCCTAAAACTGTCTAATCTGGAATTCAAAGCTACTTACTTACATTTATTATACATAAATGCCACTACCTACTACAGACGAGAGAATATCGCTCAAGTTCTGTTTACAATCTGCAAGTACGCCCTTTCTTAACTACTTTATTTAATTTTTGGTGCATCCTACTTCAAAACAATTTAAACACCTTTGAACATGTGCCAAAATGCTTTGGTGCTGCTCGTGATCGTTTGCTACTGACAATGCTCCTGCATCACCAGTCATGAGTTTTTACCCCACCAAAGTCACCTTTATTCATTAAGATATTATTTATCCTTGAAGAGATTCATGTGGGAATTTAAATTTTTGAATCACCTCTTGTACAACATTTCTTCTTTCTCTGTAAATAACCATGGAAGATTATTTTCATCTCTGACATTTCTATTTGAATCAATCAAATTGTGCATTGCAATGACCACTATTATATAGATTATAGCCATCTTTCGGATAACACTAAGATATTTCTTAAGAAGAATCAAAAGCATGTTTTGAAATTAAAGGAATTGCTCAAAGAACAAGAAGAAATTAAAAGGACTCAATTAGAAGAAAAGGAAGAAGAGATCAAAAGACTAAAGAATGGAATAGGAGAAAATAAGAAGGTAGATTATGGGATTAGCAAAAGTTATGAAGTTATTGTCCATCTCAAGAACCAAATAGAAGAATCCAAAAGGGTAGAAGAACTATTGAGGAATCAAATAAATGAAAAGGAAGAGTAATGTCATAAGTTATAATATGAAGTTGTCAAGATCTTATAAAGAAGGTAGAGAATTCAAATAAATTCTTGAATAGCTCACTAATATTGTATGAGGATTCATCATGTTGTGGTATTGGTGCATGGTTGATGTACTTGCTTGGTAAAAGTGGTGATACATGTTGATATGCATGTTTGTTACACTCATAGATGGCATATGCTTGATGATAGTACACCATCAGTATTACTTGATTATCACAACAACTGGTATTTGTTTGAGATGCATGGTTATGACACTTGGAGGCATATTGATAGATGCACATGTTGGCATATGGTTGATACATTCCATTGATGAGATCTTATGGCACATTGTATGGTATTGATGGACATGGTTGTTGTACATGGGTGTTGTGCATGATGGGAACACAATTGGTACATGATGTACTTGGGTGATGTTCTACTCATGATTCTCTATTTTATTATTGACATAACTTTTGTTTCATGATGGTTGGTATGACATGAATTTGATGCATATACAGGTCCAAGGATCATCATATGGTAGCATATTTTTTATCTTGAAGAGAAGATAGGGGGAGAAATACCCATAGTGGGATTCATTCTTATTCCCATGATTCTAGGAGGAGAAAAGAGCCCTATACTTGAAAAAATAACACAGAGGCATAGTTCCAGGGGGAGAAATGGTCATAGGGGGAGTATGAGAAATGTATCTTCAGCATTGCATCAGAGTGATATCCCTTGTTCAAAAGGGGAAATATTATTTAGAGGAATATCAAAGGCATTCAAACAAGGGGAGAATCCCCAAGGAGAGTTCAAGCAAGGGGAGCAATCCCAAGAGGAGAATGACCCTTTTCCATTGATGTCAAAGGGGGAGAGATAGTCACATTGATGTGATTGATGTTTAGTAATGGGGAGAGATAGTCATATTGATATGATTGATGACTATTGATATAGAGCATGCTTTGTCTACATGTTGACGTTGGTGTTGAAATCAATGTTGGTATTTCCATCAATGCCAAAGGGGGATATTGTTGGATCATGTTGTAATTGATACCAATGGTTTGATTGATTGATGTCAAGTGACTGATTGATGCCAAAGGAATAATTGATTGATGATTGATGTCAAATGTAATATGTATTGTCCTTGATGATAATGATATACTTCAAGTGGAAACGAATCGATGAAGATGGATAAATAATTTATCATTGATATGATGCATATATAAAGATGTATCAATGAGTTGTCATTGATACATGATGACGATGGATTCATTTGTATATGATGCATAGTTTGTTTGATGTAAATATGACTCATTATTTTCTTGTCATGGTTGATAATAAGTACAAATGGATGAAATCCAAAGTGGTCCCCTTGTGGTGAAAGCCCTCATGGGAAGATGCTTTGTGGTTGAGTTATGGTTGAGAGAACCCATGCTTGTATGTGGAATAATGAGATGAATATCAATGATTTTGTTGGTGCAACTATCATAGATGGATAGTGCTTGTCATGCCATTTTCAGTGGTATGTGGAATGTCACATAACTCCTCACTGTTTGAGAGTTATGGCCCTACAAAGTTGACGGACCCCCATATGATGGCTTGAAGCTCCATAAAGAAGTCAAAGTGATTGAGAAGAAGAAATTATTATTAAAATGATAAAGCGAAGTGACAAAATCAAGAAGGATTATTTAAATATTAAATTAAGGTGACAAAATCAAGGAGGAATATTTAAATGATAAAGTAATGGAGAACTTTCTATTTATGGCAAGTGGTTAACCCTAAAATGAGGAAAATAGGTTAAGTGACGTAGAAATGAGTTAAGTGACCTAGAAGTCGGTTAAGTGACCTAGAAGATGAAGAGTATAAATAAGAGGCAAGGGTCTCTTGTGAAAAGTACATTTTTGGGAGTATCTCTTGTGTATCTTTTCTGAAGTATCTCTTGAGCATGATTGAAGATCTATTCTGAGAGAGAGAGAGTGTGAGGAGGATCTCATGGACGCATCAAAGTTTTGGAAATGTATGAGATCTTGATAGAAAAAGTCTCGAAGCTTCAGAAACCCTAGTTTCTAAGCTATACACAGGTTGTAATGGGCCAAAGCACGTACACATGTGGGCTGTATGAATACAGGGAATGTACAGTGGATAAAGTCATGGAGATTTGTGTTTGAGATGATGAATGATTGTTGAAGACTGAAGGAGGTTCTAGAATTGCACTCTATGGGCTCAGATCTGTCACAAAGATTTTGGTATGGTGATATTATTGACTTGATGGATATTCTTGTTTGTTTGGTGAATGCTTAAGGAATTCTTGGTATGGTTGTTATGATATGGTTTGATTTGGTTGATGGAGTGAGAAGCACTCTTATGATTCAGTATTGATATGATGGTTATAGTATACTGGTTGTTTCCACATGTTTGAGTAGCATTTATATTGTATGATTGAGAATCATGAATAATCTATTGGATATCTTGGATGTGTTGTGACTCGCTGGTGGTCATTTTGGACAGTGAAATATAGAAGAGAATGTGATTGCAGGGAGCAAAGGATCTGAGCATGTGAAGCAAAGAAAAACCCTAGTTTCTTAGAAGTGTACGCATGTTTCATATAGACTGAATGCATACATATGCAGGCTGTAGTGAGACAGGGCATGTACACACACGGGTTGCACTAATGGCAGGTCGTGTACCTATGACAGATTCATATATGTGGAGGATTGTTGCCTCATCTCATTTGGTGTTGAGGATGTAAGATGAGTCTTGCATATTGATATGGTTCTCTTGTAGAGTTGTACTCTATTCGGTTGTTGCTGATAAACCCCAAGGATTGTAGTCCATAATAAAAAGAAAAAATTGTACATACACCTTTTGTTCTTTGTGTTCCTTGTGGTGATGAATTATTGATGATATATTGCTGATATATGTTGTTGATACGTGTTCATATCTAACAGGTTATAAATGACAACAATGAGTAATGTGTTGATGGTGATTGCTAACTAATGAGTATTGTGTAAGAGGGAATTTTTTGAGAAAATAACCGCACATTCATTCACCCCCCCCTCTAAGTGTGGTAGGTGTTTCCAACACATATATCTGACAAAATATATCATTACATACGTTAAGATATGTGTGAGACAAGTGTTTGACAAACCACTCAACACCTTCAAGTTCAGAAACAAAATTATACCCGAGAGAACATTTTTTTTTGTGCCTTCATAAAGGGTTGCTATTCCTTCTCAAGAAAAGGTATATCATGAATATCATCAAAGTTGTCATCCTCAACGATAGGAGCAAATTTGTCTTGGATCCATCTATTTTTTCCATCATCTGGCTCAACAGTATAATTGGTTTCATCTTCGAATTCCATAGAATTAACTTGATTATGATGATCTTCAATATCCATACGACCCTATTCCTCAACGTGTACAATAGTATTTCTACTACTACTAGGCACTACATATTTGTCTGGCGACAGACACCTAGGAGGATTTTCCTTTATAATTACAAAAATTAATGTATATAAAAAATATTAAACCAAAAGAAAATTTATAAATATATTCAATAGAAAGAGTACAATATATAATAATATTGAATAACTTACCATGGGACGATATGAGAACCCCCCTTCAATGTGCCCATATTTCAAACAATGTGTCTTAACATTTTAAAATAGAATTCTTCTTCTGTTAAACCGCCTACATTTATTGCAAGGGAATACAAGTTTCACATTTTTCCCTACCTTCATTACCTCCTTTAGCCTAGTAGTCTTCCTTTCATTTTATTCATGATGCATAATGTTGTTATTATTATTTGGCATTTGGATTTCCTATTACAACAAAAACCACTGTAGATGCAATCTTAGTACAATATAGCATTTTTTTTTTATAGTACAAATGTCATTAAATATTGACCCCATTTGTGCGTCTCTATTTAATTAAGTCATTGTTTTAATTGATTTACTAAATCTTTATAAGAGTACTCGTCAACAATTACTCAAGAGATAAAAATTAACCATATAAATATATACATTTTTACCACATAATCTTCAAAGATTCACTATAAGAAAGTAATTAAATCATTAACAATTATAAAACATAACTAGGCCAATATAAGCAATTAAGTAGACATGTTCATAGCTATTTCTTAGAGAAATTAAACCTTTTTTCCCCACAAAAATTAGTTGGCCAATTATGTCATGAGTATTTAAAATGTGAGAAAGAGCTATTAAAAACTTCAAATTTATCCTTCAAAGTACGTCCAAAATCCAAGCTATATAAATCAAGAATTCGATGTGAAACAAGGCATAGGTCATAGAAAAGAGAATATTACATGCGTTGAATAATGAACAATTGATTAAGATTTTATAGATGCCGCACCTACAACTAAATTGTTGAAATATCTATCTTTCAATGCACTTCTAATGATAGTTAACCACGTCATACCCGATTAAGTCAATAATGGTTAAGCACTTTCAAATGGATATTTGGTTTGTTTAAAGACCCTCAAACATTGTCAGTATATTGACACAGTTCAATCATCTGATGATAGTTGACCACGTCAAATTTGAGTAAGTCAATGGCTATTAATCACTTTCAAATGACTATTTGTTTTTTTTAAAGATCTGCAAACATCATTGGGATATTGACATATGTTCAAACTTTCGACGATATTTGAGCACATCAAATATGACTAGTCAAAATTATATTGCTTCTGTATATTGACAAACATGTGCATTTTAGTTGGTATATGGACAAAAGTTTGCATTGTCGTCACTAGACAAATGCATGTTTGAACTCTCATATATATATCAAAAAAACATCAAATGTGCGTCGTTATAGTGATGACCATACCTTCATTACAAGAAGTGAAAATGTTTATGAAAAATGGCTCCCTGACGTTGTTATAACGACGTAGTGAGCAGGGGTGTCAGAAGTATGAAAGATTAGGGAGCAAAAAAAAAATGATTGAAAGTGTAGTAATTTGCGATGGTACGATTAATTTAATGCATATCATCGTAATATTTTGTCAAATTTTTACCTCATATGTATTAGTGATGGTAGTTTTTCCCTTACCTCCCCCTGATCCCCCACCTCAGGTTGCCACGTTAAACATGATTATGGCTATGATGTAATGATCCTCTAAATTGTTTGATCCTTGGGTAGTGCCTATCCCATATGCAATTGAAACACTAGGTGATATCATGTCACTTAGTCCAACAGATTCCCATCTTCCACAAGATCTAGTACCTAAACCTTTCCTTCCTCCGCCTATATCAGTTGATTTTATTTCTTCCTCCCTCTATGCTGAACTTGTTCCTCTTAGTACCCAAGAGTCTAAGTGACACAACCGCACTCCTCAGAGCACGTCCGCTTCAACAAGATCTTCTTTTCCTCTCGGCCCGAAGAACTCCAAGGTTCTTCTATTCTCCTATCGGGAAATCTGCACCCACAGTTCTCTTCGCGCGATCCCCCTTTCTTGACTTATCAGAGGATCAAAACTCGCAGCTTCGCAAGTTCTTGGTTAATCGCTGGGCTCTCGAATCCATGAGACCCGAGATGTCAGTCAACGCTAAATTCCTCTTTCCTCTATCGGGACTTTGACTCTATCGCGGATTCGCTACTCGCGATACCAAGCAATCGGCTCTCTGACTCCCGAGTTCCGATGCGCCGAAACTCTGATGCGATCCTATCATGATTTCGCTACTCGCAACCTTTCTCCTTCATGACTTGGAGTACCCAATACTTGGGCTCTCACCCTGCGAAGTTCTGAGTTCGCGAGATCTCTCGATCTCTGCCACCTGTCTTCCACTTACTCCTACGGTCCCATGCACTACCCTTTGGTTGTCGGGGTATCGTGTCTTGAAATATCGCGATTCCTGTTGCCAAATCTTGGCCCCCTTTTCTCATGAGATCCCGATGGTCGATCTCGTGAATAATCCAATAGTCCTGGCTGAATTGGATCCACGGCTCTGCCCCTCCTAAGCTCCAAACCTTTAGACGTTCGTGCCATAATCTCTTTTCACCTCCTCAAGATTCAACGACCCATGGAACTTTGCGAAATCTCCTCGAAGGATTTTGATCATCCATTCTTCCTTTGCTAAAACTGAAAAATGAAGGAGTATCTCTCCACGAGACTCGTTCACTCGCTCGCCAACCTGCGACGCTTCCCTCAGACTTTTAATAGTAGCTTCCCCACACTTTCCCTTCAGTGAACTTGAAGGTCTATTCCTCTTGAGCTTCCTTGCGATTCTCAAGTACTTAGAAGGAACTTTGCATGCACTCCTTGCGACAAATATTCAACTTTGTCTAAGTGTTAAAGCTTCGACTCTACGCACACCTGCAACAACAGTCTTAATTCCCTTTGCTCAGAATCGCAACTCTGAGTCTTAACTTGTCCTGCGCACTCTTTTCACAGCTCTTCTGCTCAACTGTACTTCTGGAAACTTAGAACAAAAGTTATCTCTATCTGAAGCCCTCTGTCAATGCACTCCTTGTGGACAAATTCAACTGCACTCCTTGCAGGAATTCTCTGGCTCAGAATAGAGAAACAATTGAAACTAATTCCTTCTTCCTCTCAGACTTCAATCTCACCATGAAATCACATACACAACATATAAAAGCAAATGTATAACAGGAAGCAAACATTCACGAGAATAACATCAATACCCAGAGAAACAAACCATGAATTTGAATCAAAGCTTTCTTCTTATTAATTCAAATGTCTATACATGGGTGTTCTTCATACACTTCTCTGCTTGCTCTCTTCTTTCTGAATGCTTCTCTAGATTAGGCTAATGTAACAATGTACAAAGGAGGGTGTCTATATATGTTTTCCCTCTCGATCTCTAGCTATCAAATCTAGAATTAAATTTCTATCTAACTTTTCATTAACTATCTTAAATGCCTCATCTACCTAAGGACGAGAGCTATCCGCTCAAGGTCCATTTACAATATACAAAGTGTGCCTTCATAAATGGCTTCATTAAGGACTTGCACAACAATCCCAAAGTGTTTTTCAAAATTTGTGATGGCTTGTCCAGTTGTCTTCTGCTCCGTGTTGGCTCGCTTGATGTGCTGGCAATGCTCCTGCATCATACTCCTTGGCTTGAGAACTTTCACGGGCTCCTGTCCATGATCTCTCACATGGTATGTCCATGCTTATGTATCTCATCTTCAGTCTCCCAGCTGACATCTTCAACTGGATGATTCTTCCACTTGACCAAATACTCAAAGTATTCTTTTCTTCTGGTCTTCTTTCCCACTCTCTTGTCCAGTATGCACTCCATCTGTGTCTTTTCTGCAATCGACATCTGCTTCGTCCACTGGATGATTGGTTTCTCAGTTGCAGTCTCTACTTATCCATCCCTGTACGGGTATAAATCCGCGATATTGACTATCGGAGATATCCCGATGCCATCCGACAACTCGATCTCATAAGCGTTCTCTCTGAATTTCCTCAGGACTCTGCATGGCCCAATTTTCTTCATTTTGAGCTTGTTGTATGTTCCCCTTGGGAACCTTTCCTTTCTTAAGTGTGCCAGAACTAGATCACCAACTTCAAACTAAAGTTGTCTCCGATGTTGATCTGCTCTGTGTTTGTACTCTTGACTTGATTTCAATAATCGCTCCTTCACCTGGCTGTGAAGTTCTCTCATCGCTTCAGCGAATTCTTCTGCACTAGCACTACTAGTAGCAGTCTGTCCTGAATCCCTCAGTTCAGAAACTCCCCTCAGCTACATTCCATATACAACCTGAAATGGACTTTTTCCTGTACTTCGATTCACTGAATTGTTGTATGCAAACTTTGCCTGTGCCAATATGTTATCCCATCTGCTATGGTTCTCTGTCACCAAGCTTCTCAGCAAGTCTCCTAGACTTCTATTTACCACTTTTGTCTGCCCATCTGTCTGAGGATGATAAGTATAACTAAACGCTAAGTTAGTTCCCAATTTCTTCCACAAGGTCCTCCAAAAATGCCCTATGAATTTAGTGCCCCTATCCGAAACTATGCTTTTCGGCAATCCATGAAGTCGAATGACCTCCTTGAAAAATAGATTTGCAATGTGAGTCGCATCACTGGTCTTCTGGCATGGAATGAAATGTTCCATTTTAGAAAACCTGTCCACCACTACAAAGATGGAATAAACACCTCTTTGTGTCCTCGACAACCCCAATAGAAAATCCATGCTTATCGCCTCCCATGGCCTCTCTGGTATGGGAAATGGCTGATAAAAACCTGCATTATGCTTTCTCCCTTTCGAATGCTGGAAAATTCGACATTTTTCAAGGAACCTCTTGACATCTGCTCGCATCCCCGGCCAAAAATATGACTCATTCAGCTTTTCGAATGTTTTTTCATGTCCAAAATGTCCTGCCAATCCTCCACTATGCTTCTCTTTCAACAGATTCTCCCTCATGGAGCATTTTCGAATACACAGTTGATTTCCCTTGAAAAACAATCCCTCCTGGATCATATAATCTATCCACGGACTCCGATCTCTGAGAATTGGATTCTCAGCTGCTTCATACGCTTCTGCAAAATCTGCATCACCTGCGTACATGTCCCTGAAATTTTCAAAACCTAATGTTTTGACTCGGAATTCCTGCAGCAACAAACACTTCCTTCTCAAAGCATCAACCACTTTGTTAGCAGTACCCGAAATGTGCTTAATCACAAATGTGAAATTCTGCATATACTCTACCCATTTAGCATGTTTCTGATTCAACTTTTCCTGTTGAGTCACAAACTGCAATGCATGATTATCACTATACAATACAAATTCATTCGGGATCAAGTAATGCCTCCACTTCTTCAGCGCTTGCATGATAGCATAAAATTCTTTATCATACGTGGAGTATTTCAGCGTTTCTTCATCCATCTTCTCGCTGAAATATGCAACTGGTCTGTCTTCCTGACTCAAGACCGCTCCTATGGCAAACCCACTTGCATCACATTTCACCTGAAATGTCTTCTGGAAATCCGACAACACCAACACTGGTTGTTCCATGATCTTCTGCTTCAACAGATTGAAGCTCTCCTTAGCCTCTGTTGTCCAATGAAAAGACTTATGTCGCTTCTTTACTGTGTCCATGATTGCTGCACTAATTCCACTGAAATTCCTAATGAATTTTTGGTAGAAACTAGCTAACCCATGAAAACTCCTCAGCTCGAAAATATTTCTTGGTGATGGCCAATTCTTGATCACTTCTACCTTATCTGGATCCATCTTTAATTCATTCGTTGATATGACAAACCCCAAGTAAATGAGTTCTGTCTTCATAAATGAGGACTTTTTCATATTAATCAACAACTTCTCATGTTGTAGCTTCCTCATCACAATGGCCAAATGCTTCAAATGTTCAGCCTTTGTCTTGCTGAAAATCAGTATATCATCCAGATATACGACGACAAACTTTCCAATGAATTCCCTTAGGAATTCTTTCATCAACCTCATAAATGTACTTGGTGCATTCGTCAAGCCAAACGACATGACTAGCCATTCATACAGTCCTTCATTGGTTTTGAAGGTTGTCTTCCACTCATCGCCTTCTCTCATGCGAATCTGGTGATATCCGCTTTTCAAATCAATCTTTGAAAAGTACCTTGCCCCACTCAGGCAATCCATCAGATCATCCATTCTCGGCAATGGAAACTTGTACCTGATGGTTATCTTGTTTATCGCTCTTGAGTCGGTACACATTCTCCAGCCTCCATCCTTCTTTGGACTGAGTACTGTCGGAACAACACATGGGATTAAGCTTTCCCTGACTAATCCTTTGTCCAATAACTCCTGGACCTTCCCCTTGACCTCTTCATTTTCTTGCGGCGTCAATCTATATGCAGCTTTGTTAGGCAAACTCGCTCTTGGTATGAGGTCTATATGGTGACTCACACTCCTCATCGGTGGCAATGAATGAGGTAATTTGTCCACTATGATGTCAGCGAAATCTTCCAGCAGTTCCTGAACGTCATCTGGTAAATCATCCACTCTTGTGCTAGTCAGAACAATCCTCGTTTTCCTGACCACAAAGAATTGTGGATCTTCCTTCTTCTCTACCTCTGTAAGAAGTTCCTTCCCACTCATGAGAAGTATTGTGTTGCTCACTTCCGGTTTCACTTCCTGATCCTTTATCAGAAGCAACCTGTGTGTCCTCCCATCCTTCTCTAAAGTATATGTGTTCATTCTCCCATCATGAACCACATTTCTGTCATATTTCCATGGTCTACCCAGCAATAAATCACATACATGCATGGGAATAACATCACAGAGTACTTTATCATTATATCCACCTATATTGAATTCAACTAAACACTGTTTAGTGACACTTACCTGATGTCCCTTCTGTAGCCATGAAACTTTGTATGGACTCGGATGATCAGTTGTCTCTAGCTCCAGCGTTTCTACCATCTCGGTTGAAACGAGATTATCTGTGATACCACTATCTATGATAACTTTGCATACCCAATCCTTGGTCTTCCAAGCTATTCTGAAAAGTCTGGTCCTTTGAGCTGGGTCCTCCACCTCCTTTCCGGGTGTTAAGAGAACTTTACGCATCATTAGCGACCTTCCGCCTTCTACACCTTCTGTCTCAACATCCAGCCTCTGCGCTTCAGCGGTGTGAGCTCCTCCACTATCCTTCTTTTTCTCTGGACACTCAAATGACCTATGCCCATTCTTCCCACATGTGAAACATGTGATTACTCCACCTCGGCCTCTTCCTCTACCTATGGTATGAGGAAAAGTGTTTGCATCAGCATAATATCCTCTCTGCTCCGTATGCTACCCTCTCTATTCAACATGTGGCTGTCCTCGTTGTGAGGTTCCACGTCTCTCAACTTTACCCTGATTTTTCTTCCATTCCTCCTTGGGTTTCTGAGTTCTTTCCTGGGAAACTGCCTTGCCTCTGGGATGACTTATGCCTTTCCCTCGCTGACCTTGCTTTCGTCTTAGCTTCTCCTCTGCTTTTAGAGGCATCTGATAAGCATCCTCCACCGTCCTAATGGTAACCATGCTCAATTCATCCTGAATGCCGTATCTCATACCATTCATATATCTGGCAACCTTCTCATCATCGCTCTCTCGATGACCTGCTCTGATGTTCAGTCGATAGAATTCCTCAATGTATTCTTTCACTATCATCAGCTTCTGTCTCAGTTTCTGCATTCTCCTGAACAGATTAATTTGATAGTCTCTTGGGATGAACTTCGCCTTCATCTTCGCGATCATTCAATCCCAACTCTTGATCTTCTGCTTGCCTTTGCAGCGTCTGTCTACTTGTAGCTCGTCCCACCATAAGGCTGCATGTCCCTTCAAGCACGTGACAGCATGTCTGACCTTCTTGTCCTCTTCGATCTCTTCATAGTCAAAGTAGGTATCAAGAGCTCTAATCCAGTCTAGTAGCTCTTCTGCATCCAAGTTCCCCTCATAGACTGGGATGTCCATCTTTTCTTTTGCACCCATCCTAGCGATAGCTTTAATTAATCGCTCAATTGATGCATCTTCGGCTGCAACTTCCTCCTCTCGTTCAACCTCAACTTCATCCTCTAAATCGCTGAAATTCCCCGCACTAACTGTGCATCTCTGAGTTGTCTCCATCTCTTCCAGTCTTGCTCGAAGATCTCTCATCTTCCTCTCCATTTTTGGATTTCCTACCGGCCTGCCTCTTCTTCGCACCTCTCTATCCTCTGGATTAGGTGACTGTCTTTCTCTTCTAGGCGGCATGGTGAATTTCTTCTTCTTTTCTACAGAAGCAAAGAACTTCCTCACTCTGATACCAAACCTGATGTTGTGTATCAGAGTACCCTTTACCTCTTGCTTCTCTTGCCTGAAATATACGGACAAGCAATAGGCTCTGATACCAAACCTGACTCAACCGCACTCCTCGGAGCACGTTTTCTTCAACAGGATCTTCTTGTCCTCTCGGCCCGAAGAACTCCAAGGTTCTTCTATTCCCCTATTGGGAAATCTGCACCCAGAGTTCTCTTCGCGTGATCCCCCTTTCTTGACTTATTAGAGGATCGGAACTCGCATCTTCGCAAGTTCTTGGTTGATCGCTGGGCTCTCGAATCCCAGAGACCCGAGATGTCAGTCAACGTTGACTTCCTCTTTCCTCTATCTGGACTTCGGCTCTATCGCGGTTTCGCTACTCACGATACCAAGCAATCGGCTCTCCGACTCCCAAGTTCCGATGCGCCAAAACTCTGATGCGATCCTATCGTGCTTTCGCTACCCGCAACCTCGCTCCTTAGTGACTTGGAGTACCCAATACTTGGGCTCTCACCCTCCGAACTTCCGAGTTCACGAGATCTCTCGATCTCTGCCACCTATCTTCCACTTACTCATGCGGTCCCACGCGCTACCCTTTGGTTGTTGGGGTATCGCGTCTCAAAATATCGTGATTCCCGTTGCCAAATCTTGGCCCCCTTTTCTCACGAGATCCCGATGGTCGATCTTGCGAATAATCCAACAGTCTTGGCTGACTTGGATTCACGGATCTGCCCCTCTTGAGCTCCGAACCTTCAGACGTTTGCGCCATAATCTCTTTGCACCTCCTCAAGATTCAACGGCCCATGGAACTTTGCGAAATCTCCTCGAAGGATTTCGATCATCCATTCTTCCTTTGCTAAAACTGCAAAATGAAGGAGTATCTCTCCACGAGACTCGTTCACTCTCTCGCCAACCTGCGACGCTTCCCTCGGACTTTCAATAGCAGATTCCCCACACTTTCCCTTCAGTGAACTTGAAGGCCTATTCCTCCTGAGCTTCCTTGTGATTCTCAAGTACTTAGAAGGAACTTTGCATGCACTCCTTGCGGAAAATATTCAACTTTGTCTAAGTGTTGAAGCTTCGACTATACGCACACCTGCAGCAACAGTCTTAATTCTCTTTGCTCAGAATCGTAACTCTGAGTCTTAACTTGGCCTACGCACTCTTTGCATAGCTCTTCTGCTCAACTGTACTTCTGGAAACTTAGAATAAAAGTTATCTCTATCTGAAGCACTCTGTCAACGCACTCCTTGTGGAAAAATTCAACTGCACTCCTTGCAGGAATTCTCTGGCTCAGAATAGAGAAACAATTGAAACTAATTCCTTCTTCCTCTCAGACTTCAATCTCACCATGAAATCACATAGACAGCATATAAAAGCAAATGTATAATAGGAAGCAAACATTCATGAGCATAACATCAATACCCAGAGAAACAAACCATGAATTTGAATCAAAGATTTCTTCTTATTAATTCAAATGTCTATACATGGGTGTTCTTCATACACTTCTCTGCTTGCTATCTTCTTTCTGAATGCTTCTCTAGCTCAGGCTAATGTTACAATGTACAAAGGAGGGTGTCTATATCCATTTTCCCTCTCGAACTCTAGCTATCAAATCTAGAATTAAATTTCTATCTAACTTTTCATTAACTATCTTAAATGCCTCATCTACCTAAGGATGAGAGCTATCTGCTCAAGGTCCATTTACAATATACAAAGTGCTCCTTCATAAATGGCTTCATTAAGGACTTGCGCAACAATCCCAAAGTGTTTTTCAAAATTTGTGCTGGCTTGTCCAGCTATCTTCCGCTCTGCGCTGGCTCGCTTGATGTGTTGGCGATGCTCTTGCATCACTAAGCGGGTGCATAAGAAGAGTCGATAGATGAAATGAAGCTTAGAGGGCATGTATCCATCCTCTGGACATCATACCAGAGTTAAGCTTCCATCTTCTTATGATGATGTTGGGGACAAAGTACCAACCTATGAACATCATGTTAGGAAAAAACCCACCAATATGTATCGATTAATGTACCAACCTCTAGACATCATGTTTGGAAGAGGATCTTCCATGGGTATTATAACGAGCATAGTTTATTCTCAATTTAAATATCATAAAAAAGAAACCAACCCCAAGCACGATTTCATTCTCTTTTGCAAGCTAATTAAAAATTGAAGAATACAACCGAGCATAATTTTATGACTTTTTCAAGATTGTAAAAAATATATGAAAAAGGAACTCTTTGGAGTCTCCTTTAAGATCTTTTCACACTCCCTAAAAATGAAAATATTTTCGAGTGAGCTTGTTTCCTTTCACACTCATTAAAACGATTTGAAAGGGAATCTTTTCAGCGTAAGTTTAACCCTTTTCTAGACTGTATGGACTAATTAAGAAAAATGAATACTCTAGTCAACCTTGGATAGAAGAGTTCTCCCTTGTATTTGTTTATGTTTTTTCGGGCTTAGGAGACTAAATTTACAAAAAAGAAAACCATTGGAGTCCTCTTTAACATCTTTTTAGACTCTCTAAACATGAAAATACCATTGATCTTTCCTTCTTTGGGCTCGTAAAATTATGCATTGAAGGAGCCATATAGGACCAAACCCCTCCTTCTTTAGGTTCGATAAACATATGTTGAGGAAATCATAGAAGATGATATACACCAAGCATCTCTTATCCTCCTCAAGTTCGTTAAAAAACAAATAGGTACTCACGAATCATGGTGGGGAAAAAACTAAAGGAAGTGGGTCAAGTTTTTTGGAAAACATTATGGTAGTTATTTGTTGTCGCCTTTGAACATGGCACCTGTTTGCATCATGTATTACACTTTGACAATATTCTTGTCTCTGAGTCATACTAATCCTAAGAGTCTTCAAACTCCTTCGTCTCACCCAAAGAGTGCCCCGATGATCATCGCACTATGTTTTGGTCTATCTCTTAGTTGATTCAATGCTGGCAAGTTATTTTTTCGTGCCTCACAATGTTCAAAGGAACTTTTTCCTCAAACCAACCATTCTATAGTATTACCATATTTAATCCTTGTGTCAGTACATAATCATTTAATACACTATCTTACATCACTTTCTGGTGTCCTTTTCATGTTGATTATGGGGTAAACATCATGGCCCTCCTTCGATGAGTATGTTCATGTTGAATTCAACACATTATCTGGGAATTAGACTTAGAAATCGGTTAGTACATTGGAGCTTCCATGCCTCAATGGAAGGTTTCCTCACCTTCAAGAATAGGTTTACACCATTTTCCTCTAATCGAATGATTCCATGGATGTTCGACTTCACCTCATTTATCCACATTTTCTAGAATGTACTAGACTACCTTGGGAGTCATTGTCATTATTGGTGACTTTCCTTGCACCTGTTAGCGATATACATTAATTGGCCATTAATCAAGTGGTTTCTACCATGTTTGACATCAATACATCTATTCATGTGGCTAGAATCATGTTATTTTTGGATCAAGATGAAGACCCTAGGTTGGGTGCTTACTCTATTATATGCTTTGTTGAGGCTGCATTGGAGATCATTTGAGTATGCAGTATATTATAGTATGACCATCATATTGGAAATCTCATTGATGTATATGTTGTCACATAGATCCACTTCATATTGGTCTATGGATATGTTTTCTTCATATCATAGCACTATTTTGTATTATTTTGTGGATATTATTAGATCATGTCATGGAAGTATGGATCCACATTGTATCTTTGGTGGCCATATTCTTAGTTAGTACTTTCATGGATCTGAATTGTATTTGTCAACAACCATACAGTTTATTCGAGCATAGGTATGCCTGCCTCAGGGATGATACATATATAGTGTTTGATGTTTTTTTGCATCTTCCTCAAGACTCTCTTTCTCTATCACCCTTTCATTAATATTTTTGTAAATTTTTTCAACCATCATTTTCTCCTCTGATCTCACACTTTAGGTGGAATATGTCACACACCTAAATGGCGTACCACCAAATGTCACACTTAAGTGTCATATGCAACTTACTAAGTGTCACATGCACTTTATCAAGTTTTGTATGCACCTTACTAAGTGTTGCATGCACTTTATTAAGTGTTGTAACTTTGACATCATGGAAGAACATTTGTCATAATCCCTACTCATTTTGGAGGATAAGAACTCATCATGAGAAGGCCAAAACAATGCCTTTTTCCTTGATATTTGACCATTTTTTAATATCAATGCTCCCCTACCCATGTATTGGGAGCGTTGAACTCTTGTCAACACTCCTCTTCCCATGTATTGGGAGCGTTGAACTCTTGTCAACACTCCTCTTCCCATGTATAGGGAGTGTTTTCAACTCCATGTGCTTAGTGTTGGGGGAGTGTTGAAGTGGTTAAAGGGAGTTATGGTTATCCCACCTTATTTTAAGGGTTAGTTCCGAGAATATGAAGTCAAGGATTCAATTCATATCTTATGGATCCATCTTAGATAAACCCAATCCCAACTTATAGAGATAATCCTCAACCATTACACAAAATAATTCATGGTGGTTAAGCCTCCAACTCCTATATAATGAGTGCATTCCAAGGTGAAAGGGAAAGAGAATTGAGAGCAACATACTTTTGATCTTGAAGCATTCAAGAGAGGCATAGATATGAGAACTTTGGAGGATTTGTTGCAACATCAATGTTAGATTGTAAGTGCTTCACCATGGATTTATATTAATACATAACTTGGCCTATTCCCTTCATGTTTTGTGTCACTTGTTACATGCATGTCTATTGTTTTTAAAGTCATCATAGATAGATTTATTGTCACCTAACAATATAGAGTAGAAGAAAGGATATTCCTCTCTATTCATTGCAGGTCCTATCTTGCACCTAAGAGATTGGTCAACAAGGTCAAAGGCTGGAGAAATGAGGACAAGCATCATAAAAAGGTATGTCATCCATATCTTTCTTATTACTCTGATTTTTTAAGTAGGTCTAAAGGGAATTTAGTGTCCATTCTTTTTCTTCTATATTTAGATCAAAGAAGGGGTCTTGATCAAAAGGGGGGTTTCACCTATCCACATGGGTAACTTTACCATAACATTAGGCCCATAGGGAGAATTGCAGATGAAGAAAGGGAAAGAGAAGAGGCCAGACAGAAGGAAGAAGAAGAGGTAGGAGAAAAAATGATCCACTGCAACTACATCTATGCAGTCGATATATACTAGGGAAGAGGAAGAAATAGTAGATAAAAAGAGGAGAAAAAAGGAAAAGGTCTATAAGAAAAAGAATTACATAGCTCAAAAGAAGAGAAATATTACAGAAGAGGCTAAAGACAAATCCAAAGTCAATGCAACAACAACCACTGCAGAGGTAAGAGAAAAGGAAACTGTATATAAGGAAGAAATAAAAAATAACAACAATTGAGAAGATGACATCAAAAGAAACAACAATAATATATGCGGCTAAAAAGGAAGATAAGGAAGCAAATGGCAAAGAAAATGAAGAAGAATGACAAAAGAAGGACACTGAAAAAAGAAATGATGATTCTCAATTGATGGACACCAATATTCCATATATATCAACAACATGTGTCAACGAACATACACCATTCAATGGATTACGTTTGGGACTTTGTACTTCATTCAGACCAAGTGAAGCAACCAACCTAAATAAATTGACATACGACAAGGAATGAGGTAGGATTGTGCAATAACAAGTGAAGAAAGTGCCTATGACGAGGAGGAATCCGATTTCAGTTCTCACGCAAACTCCCATAACAAGAAATATTAGTGAATATATGGTTTCCATCACCTCCACTGGCCCCGCTTTCACCAACGCCACAAAAGATAATGTCTAAAAGATACACCAAAAAAGCCTCGATCAAGAAGAAAGGATTAGGGAGATGGAGGAGAATCTTCATTGGGGAAATATCCATGAGGGAAGCCTTCAAAGCTTCAAGGAAAGTACTTAGTTTCTAGCAACTATATGATTAAGGTTTAAGAATAATTTGGTTTAATTCACAACTCATCTAGTAACAATAGTTTTCTCCTAGCTAGGGTAGGGTAGGATAGATTAGAAGTAGATTATATTTATTTGTATACATAGTATTCATGTACATCTTTACATTTCATAACCATTCATCTTTCTCCCTCAAAACCAGTAATGGAAACCGAGACAGAATCCAGATGGGTCTCCTAAGACAAACATTGCATAGTATAATTGGGACCTCTTATCGAGGATTACCCCTTAATGTTGTTGGGCCATTCAGCCACATCAACACCTAGACAAGAGGATTAATTTAGTAACTTGTATTACATCTAACCCCTCACCATCACTAATGGTCAAATCTGCACCAATTGTAAAGCACTAAACAATTAATTGGAATGTATGGCTATTTTAAATTGGATTCAAGAGATGGCATGAAGGAGTTTTGTTAGAAATCACAAGGGATGTTATGGTATTGTAATGAAATTTTTATAAGGTGGGAGACAAAGAGGAATTGTTTCCATGCCACAATCAATCATGTTGTTGAAATATATGTAGGTTGAAGCCCCCATGCCACATTGGATATATGGTTGGGATGGTTGTACCCGCTCCAACTAATCCTTCATTATGTTCTCTTTATACATTTACATATATTCATATATTCACTTATGTATAGTGTATTATAATTTCTAATGTCTTAGTATGTGATGACTATTACAAGGGCCTAAGAGGCCTCCCAATAGTTGTCAATGTAGAGAAAAGAGTATTTTTGAAGATAGTGAATTTCAACAATTTAAAATCTTTGTGGTGGGTTTTGAAACTTGCTTAGAATGAGTTTTAAGGACACGTTGCAATGAAGTTAGCACACAGTGAGTTTTTAAAGGTTTTTTGTAACTTCCAAAAATTTGATTGCGCCATGTTTGAAACTTGCCCCAATGATCTTTTTGAAAAGTTCCACAAGACTATGAAAAGTGTTTTTCTTAGTGTTGGAAGACTATTAATTAATACTCTAAAGACAAAATTAAACTTATAAAGATATTCAAGTAAATCATTTAGCAAAAAACAAATTTCAAAGAAACTCTCTACGTCTGAAATTCTTCAACGATTCTCTTGAACTTGAAATAATGATGACTTAGGATAGAGCATCGATTGTCCAAGTATGGATTAAAGAAAAAAATTCCTTACTCAAAATAAAAGTTAAGGTCATTCTTCTTTATAACTTTCATTAAGGTCAAGCAAAAATAACTTAAGTTAATAAAGGAAACTTAGGCATGATGATGAAAATTTAAAAGGTGGTACCCAAAGTCTTGAGAATTTTGGGTTTGTTGAGATATCAATAGTGCCTTGAAACTTTTATAGCCCATTTTAGGTATTGAATTGTAATTTTTGGAATCATAACTTTATAGATGTAGTTTCCATCCTTTTAAGGTTGATATACACAT
Organism: Picea engelmannii; assembly: GCA_009831015.1. NCBI lineage: Eukaryota > Viridiplantae > Streptophyta > Pinopsida > Pinales > Pinaceae > Picea > Picea engelmannii. The sequence goes on from ML784594.1 coordinate 111,816, forward strand.
GGAGAGATTTCTAATAGTGAAAGGGTCACCTCAATTAGTGTTCATATGAGGAAACTATTCCTCCCTCAACATGAACTATGTTGATAACCACCATAGTACTAATTGTAAGATACATCAATGCCCATTACTCACACATGTGGATCTAGTTCTGTGTGTAATTTTAAGAATATTATAGAGGGTCCAAAATCATAACCCTAATCAATATTTGAAGCATGAAAAAACCCTAACCCTAATTCTAGACAACCATCTTACCATGTTAGATACCAGGCCAATAGGAAATGAAAGGGCTCCATTCTTATGGTAATTATTAATTGTTCCATAAATGAGAAGAGAAAGAGAGTGGGATATTGCAGCATAACAAATGAATTAGAATACCTTGTAGGGGAAATATAGGCCCATAGTGTCCATTGTGAATCCATAGTGATTTCACATTTCTTTGTTTTCTCATTTCATGACTAAGAAGAAAAAAGAAAGGCATATCCCTCACCTTCTAGTTTGGTTTTCTAATACTGGATTTTCCAGGGTACACCTTGCATTAATTATGTGGATGGTTGGTATTTTTTTTAGCTTATTTTATTTTAGTTATATTATTTCAATATTTTGTTCACTACACTAGTAATAATATATGTTAATTTTAGATAAAAAACTGCATAAAAAAGATTTTTCAAACTCTATTGTGGTAAAATTTGTACCAAAATATCAACAATAGTTTATCTCTCAAAGTTAGAACAAGTGGATCAACTTTTTATTCTCTTTTCTCATTAACGCAATTAAATATTTACACATTATACATGGGAGTTTTATATATTTGTTGTAGTTTTATGAGTTACAAAGGTAGTTAAAAAGATGGCATTGAGAAAAAATGTGGTTACCTACTCGATGAGAACCCTCCAAAATTCTCTTTTTTTAGAGGTCAAATTTAGTGGCTGTTTTTACACCCATTTCAAAAAAATGGTTCTCCAAAATCACCCATTTTTTAAAGGCAATTGTTTGACATTTTGAATTTTCTTAAGTATAAACTATTGACGTTCTTTTAAAATGTTATTTTTTCAAAAAACTTTAAATGCTTATTTTTATTTTTTGTTTTTATTCAATTTTTTCCTCATTTTGTCTTTCAATATTTTTAATTACAAAAGTTAAAAAAAAATCCAATCCATTCGATCCTCTTTCACCCCACTTAAAATAAAATAAAAGAAAGGAATTTTTTATATATAAAAACAACATTTATATGAAAGAAAAAAACACCTACTTCCAAAATTTTCAAAGAAAAATATTAAAAATAATGATGATGATTAACATCCATTGAGACCGAATTGGTCTATAAAACCGTAAGAAGGTAAGGGGTTACTTGTGATTATTTATAATTTTGTTTATGTGCTAAAAAATTATTAAGAGAGGTTTTCAAGATCACCATAGTTTTGTTGAGTTAAAAGATTAGGAAGGTTGGTATTGTGAAAAATATTTTGAAATTGAGATCTAATCTGGGTATAGGATGGAAAATCTAAGAGAAAGTTATTTTCATCTTCACCCTCTTAGTGTCACAAAGGTGACACACTCTTTCATCCCATGGCATTTTAGGAATTGACGAATGCTCGAGTTCACTATGGAGCTCACGAGAGTTTGTTCTTATTTTAGCAATGCTTATTTTTTTCTTTACACTTGTAAAAACATAGAGATAATTTTTATATTATACATTAGAGTTGATTACCTCCTTATATTACCTTAAATTTTTTTTCCTCTAAGTCTTTATCACACTACAGTTTCTCCTTAAATTTTGATTTAATAATTTTTTAATAGTATCCTTATTCTACAAAATGGTCTCTTCCATGATTCCCCAATGTCTTAGCCAAGACTCGGCATCCTTATGCATCCCCGCTTGACTCGAAGGTGGTTATGGAAAGATTTTGAAGAAATTTTAGGAAGACTCTTGTCTTCCATGTTGTTTAACTTGTTTTTATACATTAGGTATCTAGTCATATCCATGATTTCAATGGGGGAAAGGCTTGCCTCTAAGAGAAGGATAAGATAGGGAATATTTCCTTTAATTTTGAGATTATAGGTTATTAAATTCTTTTGGATTTTCTTTATCTTTATCCATGGTTGTCGAGAAATATTGCATCTTCAAACTTTGCATCCATATAGAATAATAGGAGTAACAAGAGTCTCAAAGAATTTATTTTTCTTATCCCATATCCAAATATAGACCGATTTAGAATTGTTTTCAAGCCCATAATAGGATTTCCATCATCCATTTATCCTTTTTTCAATGCTATTATTCCAATTGAGCTTGTGGTAAATATCTATTCCAAGATATTTTTTTGAAGTCACTTCCTCCAAGTTTTTGTTGTCATATATGAAAGTATCATATGTGATCTTATTGTATTTAACAATCATGACTTTTGTTTTGTTAGTATTAACAATCATACCCATATTGGAGTGAAAATCGTCAAGGATTCTCAGTTTCTCTCCAATATCGTGAGGACTCCTCGCCATAAGAACAATATCATCAACATAAAAAATAATATCGATGACTATATCAGTGAGGGTTGGGTCGACACAAATTGTTTCTTCCAAACACTCTTCTAACTTGTCAATGTATATGACAAAAAGGATAGGGTACAAGGGACAACCTTGCTTGACTCCAAAATTGTAGTTAATTTCCTTCGAACCACCCTCAGTTTTCTTAAAATTGGAAATAACATTCTCATACAATATTATAGCAACAACTCTCAACTTGAAAGGAACTTTCATCTCTTCCAACCTATCCCAAATGTTTTTCTGGGGAACTATATCAAAATATTTTCTAAAGTCAACAAAAAATCATAAGATATTGGTTTTAGTATTGTCGAACTCCTCTCTAATGATCCTAAATCTAACAATATGGTCTACAGTTGAATGATATCTCCTAAATTCGACCTAGTCTTTAGATCTTTTACCATGACTTTGTAGCTAAAGGATAATTGTTTTTTCCAAAATAATTCCATATAGATTGGATAAAATTGGACTAATCATAATGGTCCTATAAATAGAGGGAATATTTCTATCCCCATTTTTAAAAATAGGTACAATGAGTTTTTGTGTCCAGGTTTTAGGGAAGCCATGCTTGAATACTAAATTGAAGAGCTTGTGTATGTGAGGGATGTTATGTTGATGATATTGTAGCTTCAGGAGGTATCCCCAGATGAGTTCAAGGCATTAGACATGTGGGAATATTCGTTGGCACCACATTATCCTTTCGTTTCAGTGAAATTTTCCTTGAAATGAGGCTAGGTCCTCATGGTAAATTTGGCAGGATTTGTGGGCTTGTGATTGGGTGTTACACCCACAAAGAGGTATACAATATTCTTATTAGTTTTTGAGTTTAGAAGGGGTGCCTAAAATCAGTCATTGGACTTGTATATAAAGGAGAGATATCATTGTGACATTTTCTCATTGTGGAAGAATGGAGTTAGCATAAGTGAGTCTACACTTGTGCTAGGTGGATTGGTGTTTTAAGCAAAGGAAATTTTGCATGGTGGAAAATATGGCCGAGAGGAAGAGAAGTCAAATTTACAAAATTGTACGAAGGTGTCCTTACAATGTTTTTATGTACTTGTATGTGATTTACAAGAAGGAAAAGCATGTATGTATGTGAGTTGCGAGAGAGTGAATCGTGTATGTACACAGGTTGTAGTGGGAATTGTCCCATATACAAGGGTTGAAATAAATAAAAGAACATATGTATGTAGGTTGCAGTAAGGAGAAATGTGTACATAGTTTTCTAGGAAGGAGCGGGTTCGTATAGGCTGACAGGTGACAACATCAGGTCATACAGGTGGTATGCAATCAATTTGTGGGAAGAGAAAGTTTCCAGTAAATGGTTAAGTTTTAGTTTTCTAATTTGTATGATTATTGGAGGAGAAGGTTGTCCTCATATTTTGGTGATATTTGTATTGGTTGAGAGGACAATGGTGTCCTCATATTTGGTGATATTGTACTGGTTGGGAGGGATGGTTTTTCCCTCATAATTTTTGAAGTTAAAAAGATTACGCAACTAAAATTTTTGTCTTATGTGTATTGATGATTCATCTATGATAGTTTGTGTTTTTGCTTCATTTAATTTAGGTCAATAATTTTCAGTGTAAAATTTTTCAATTATAATAGCTAGGGTTTTACTATTAGATCACTAGGAAGCAATTTTCAGATATGAAAATTGATCACATGGAGTTGCATGTGAAATGTGACATGAGCATAGGCCTGCCAATTTAAAAAATTTCATCTTGGTAGCCTTCAATGTCCTTAGCTTTCTCATATGCAAGCCTCTTAACCTTGAACTCTATGTCATCCAAAGAAAAAACTTCATCCCTTATAGGAACAATAGGAATGATGTCCATGGCATTAGGGAACTTGTAAAGACTTTTAAGGTAGGAATTTAAGCCCCTTGAGGGAATCATATTATTTTCTTTAGTATTGTGAATTAAAAGTTTCCTCCATAACTTATTAGTATTAATCTTAGAAAAGTGTAAAACCTGCTCTTGCTTTTTATTTATATAGTACATTTTTTTTCCTATTAACTAGGGATTTGTATGTATTGATATTATCAAGTTTGAAGGACTCATTAGAAGCATCCCTAATGGATTTCCTAGCAATTTTACATTATTTATCATACCAAGGGTTGGTTGTTATATTCTTATTTTTACAAAACATCTCAAAACAAAACTTGTTAATATAAGTGGAAAGGGTAGTTGTAAAATTATAAGTTAGGAGATGTAATTCACTATTTAAGCCATTTAAGAAAGGATCATCTTTACTTTTTCAAAAAGAAGTTGCCTTTGATTATTAGAAATGTATTCAATGGTGCTCTTTTTCATGGAAGGTTTAGAGTTAGGGTTAAATTTCTATGATCCACTAGTACACAATGCGAGATAAATGAAAAAATAAATAACCAAAATCCACATATAAATGACCATTTTTGAGTTGGTGACAACTAGTCATTAATTAGTAGTCACTTATCACGCGACTAAAAATGTGGTCATATTTATCTTGGTCATTTATATCTTATCTTGTGGTCATATATTTGGTCATTAATCGTGGTAATTAATGACCAAATTAATGATGAAATATGACCATAAGATAAGCTATAAATGACCAAGCTAAATATGACCACATTTTGATCGCATGATAAGTCACTGCTAATTAATGACCAAAGTTTCCATTTGGTCATTTATATGCAAATTTTTTTCATTTGTTTGGTCATTTATCTCTCACTTTTGTAGTGGTCATTTATCCCTTTTTAGTGGCTTCAGACTATAAATGACTAATGTGGTCATTTTTAGTCATTTTGAGCTCCTTCACATCACAAGTTAAAACATTGAATTAGTAAAGGCCAATTACAGTAGTTATAAAAACATAAATAGGAAAACAATAAAAGAAGAATATTGAAACCAAATATAATTTGAATGTTGTATTCAATTGGTTCTAGGATGGAGACATTTATGTTCCTCTATGATGATCATACAAGCTTGCCTAAAGCCTTACATACCTTACTCTCCTTGTCAGAGTAAGGTTTTTAGTTACAATGGTTTTCATATGCAGACTGAAGATTTGAGAAGAGAAAATTGAAAACATACAAAATACATTATATAGAATGTACTCTCAACAGCTAATTACTACACTAATACTAGATACAATTGAAATAATAAAATTACTCTGCAAGTACTCAAAGAATTGTCTTTTAGCATGCTCATGTTTTGGAAGATAATATCCATATGCATATGTCCACTTCAGCACACATCTACATTCAACTATATTTACTGAAAATAATAAGAAGAAAAAATAAGCATCTAGTCATCTCAAAAAATAAAATAAATAACCTAGCTTCACTAATTCATGTCTTTTAAGTAATAATGTATAGTGTAGAATTATATGTTCCAAGTTTCTAACCAATTTGTAACTTTACATAGAAGATTTATGAGACAAGTGTGTTCACCAAGAGTAATCCATGTACACCAACATAACTCAGAAAACAAATGAAAAAAAAAGAAGAGAATGGAAGATTATTAATGATAAAAAAAAAGGTACATAGAGGGTTTAGCATCCCTCAAGAAGCTATCAATAGTCTCACACAATTCCCCAGGGTAGATCTACCTTTCTTTGCCTAGATCTCTCTATACAATATGTACACAGTTACATGTTAGGTATGAATATGCTAACGGTGATCCTAATATTCACATAGAATTCTTAGATATATGTGGAAAAGGGGAAGGGTGGAGTGTTTGTGATAGGCCTTGAAGAGATGAACCATACAAACTCTAGTAAATAAATAGAGCATATATGTAGAAATTTTTGTTTTAATCTTAATTCCACGTGTCCAAGTCCATCAATGAAAACACCATCAAATGTGCCATATGATCCAACCTCTTTGACATAACATATTGCTTATTTGATTTGACATTTTCTGTGAATGGATATAATTTATAATGAAGTTCACCAACATCATCGCTAGACAACTTCTTCCAACCTTAAGAACCCACATAGTGCATTGAAAGAAATAAAATTCATTACACATAATATCATAAATAAACTACATTGATAATGAAATATATCAAGTATTTCAAATTATAAAATACTTCATACCACTTTCCACACCCCCGTTGGCACCATCAATAAATGTTGCATGGTATATAGAGAGACGAGCTAGTTCTGCAAATTCTTCCACCAGCATATCACAACGATACTTGTGTTTGTGATCATAAGAGAAGAACAAGTGAGTACAAAGTGAACTTCAAACAATAGAAGATGAAAAATACATTAAAAATTGTTAGAAAACCCTACCCACTGTCGAGGACACCATAAGCATATGGAAAACTAGATCCAACAGAAAAACGCGTTCCCTTAAGTCCTCCTCCTTCACTTTCAACATAATATAGACCAAGGACCTCTGAGTTTAAAGCCAATAATAACATTATTATTCTTGTTAGAACATAATACAAAACACTTCCACTATAACATCAAGTTTTCTATTACGGATTCATCCCATCCAACAATAATTGTGCCTATTGACATGCCCATTCCTCGATATGAGTAGAGGATATTAGCCAAAAATTTAGAATCAATACCTATCACTGATATTCTCCACTTGTTTTCCATCGCATATAACCGACACTGTTATGAGGAATAAGAAAATTAAATGTGAATGCTACACAAAATAATCTTAATACCTTCAAGATAAAGACAGAACACAGATTCCTACAACCAATCAAATACCAAAGAAATCATGATGTATTAACATAACATATCTCATTGGTGATAATCATGAATCCCAAAAAACCTTCATAATGTTATTCAAAAAACCATTTTTTCCCAACAAATTATCAACTTCAAGCAATTCAAAAGGCATAGAAGATCACTTAGTCCCACTATTTTCCAACTTAAAAAGGTGTAAATATAAATTTTTAACATGAAGAGCATCCTTCAGTTTCAAATTTTGAACTATTTATCGCTTCCATGCTTCCATCTGGTTTATTTCATTAACATACTACACTACAATCCAAACATATAGGCCTGAAAAGCACCTAGAGTTTATCTTTGTGTTTATGAAGCAATTTGGTAGCTCCAGGAAGCATAGTGACATGTGCATCATGCCCACAAGCATGGATTTTTCCAATTTTCACACTGTTATGATCCCAATCCATGAGCTCCTTCACATCACAAGTTAAAACACTGAATTAGTAAAGGCCAATTACATTAGTAAAAGCATAAATAGGACAACAATAAAAGAAGAATATTGAAAACAAACATAATATGAATGTTGTATTCAATTGGTTCTCAGATGGAGACATTTATGTTCCTGCATGATGATCATACAAGATCGCCTAAAGCCTTACGTACCTTACTCTCCTTGTCATAGAATTCTTAGGACTGCATGCAAATTAGTATGACCGTAGGTAGCTTCATAAATGGTGTTTATAAAAAACAATATGTGTTGTGCACTCCTATTTAACACACTTCTCATAAACAATTGAGTTGAATTTCTATTATATTGTGAGAGATTACAAATAAAACAGTCTGCACATTGAATAATAGGAAATCACAAAATGCAATATAATAATCACACAAAATACTATTAAAATACTTAATACACACAACATCATCCAGGTGAGTCAGGCCCTAACCCTCTAGGACAATCATAAAATTCACAATGATCAATGCATAGATGAAAACCATCTTGCATAGATGAAATCCATTTAACCATCAAACCAACCTTCATACTGGAAGCTAGCCCTTCGAATCCAGAGAGGGCTCTCTCTTATAACTCAATCAAGCACTGACTGGTTATATAATAGTCACAATGGCTATATCTTCAGTGAATAGGGTTTTAAAATATGGTAGGGAAGAGTGAAGAATTCATTGGGCATGGAGTCATAAAGAAATATATCAATTAAAGGTTTTCAAGATTGGTTGGTATGAATAGGTGCTCTCAAAGGAAAGATAGTTGGTACTATATCATACATTAAACAATTGTAGTATGGTGGTGGTGGAAAAGAGAAATTATAGGTCAATAATAGCAAATAATCTATCTTAGGATGAATTCTGCTATAATATCATAGGACTGGTGTAGATAGATGAATGTAAAGATACCAAGAATTAAAAATGAATTCTATATATGTACACATCATGATTTACAAAGAAAGAATAACACAAAGAAAGAATTCATTCAGAAACAAAAGAATAACACATCATGATTTACAAAGAAAGAAAACATTCACTAAGAGACAGATTGAATATTACCAACACAAGAATCTCCGAAAACAAAAATTCATGTACTTCTGCTCAAAAAATATTTATTGATATCAAAACTGATGCAACAAGTCCCAGTGGTTTTCTCAGCACCCAAACCCCTTTACATTAAAAAATGATATATTTTATAGAAAAATAAATCTATTAGCTATCCCCAAGACTTTAGGAATCAAATCCTATTATTAACCAAAAACATAAACAATCCCTAATTTGTCATAGGAAATTTGGAATTGTTGGAGTCAAAATCCCTTGAATCTGGAAACAATCTTATGCCTTCTAATATTCCTCCTTTAAATTTGGAACAAAAGCCTTCAAATCTAGTCTTCATATTAAAAATTTGGGATCTGATCATAAATGATGATCTATGCAAAGGATACCCTTCCAAATATAGAACTAGAAGACTTTTATGCCTTGAATTTTGGGATTATTGACTGATCTTTTTCTCTAATTCTCTTACCATTCTTTTTTCATGATTGGATGGTAAAACACTTAAAACTCTCATCCACTTGATTATTTGGCACAATATATCCAGCTGGAATTTGAATAGACTCGCATGTAGGATGAATGTACACTTTTTCATCGTTCCTGGTGAATTTCATTGCAAAAACTCTTCCTACAACACTTTTGCAGTGAATCTGGCTTCTTCAGAACTTTTGCAGTGTGGAGTATTTCTCTACAAAATATCTGTTTCAAGAACTTTCGATGTGAAATTGTGTTACAAAACAACGCTCTATGTAAAATGTAGCTAAGACAATTTGGGCTCACATAACTAGCATTTGACCGACAAATGCAACAATAAATTGAGGTCTCTCAATGTCCTTGGATGAGCTTCAAACTTGATGGGCAATACAAGTCATCCTTGTAGTTAGCCTACCACCTATGCTGTGAAAAATACCAGTCATTTGCATGTAGAATTAATTTTGAAATTATTCTATATATTCGCTTCCATGGACTTGTATGATAAGAAAAATTGTTTATTTGAGCGTCTGCAGAAAAGGAATCGACACTTTTTTATACCAATCCTCCATCAATCATGCTACAGCTCCTTTGTATTCTTTATGCATGTAAAGGAAAAGAATAATGGTTTCCATTGAGATCTCACACTTTGTGGATGGGACCAAGATTCTAGAAAAGATGCTAATCTTGTTGATTAGGGAAATATTTTGATAGAACTATAGATTCCAAACCAAAGTAAACTACATCAATTTCTGCTTATTTGGAAAAATGTTTTGATATTTTTGAAACACATTGAATTTATCTGAATATGTCTTCATTGAATTTGGCATTTTCCATGGAAATGTAGTAAATAGAATGCCACCTAGACCTGTACTAATGCCTCCAACTATAGTAGATATTGATAGATCACCCATGATCGGAGCCCTCACACAACTGCATGAATAGCCCTGCAACGGTAAAATCACTATGGTGGTACCCGACATTAATCTTCCCATTTCTATAGCATGGATTATTATTGGGTGTCCCAGGACTTGAAGTTCTTGTCCTGATAACTCCAATGACTGTCAAACCACTGCCTCCTGCCAATCCAGTTATCTTCAATGCACATATGGAGTTATTCACAATCATGACTTCATGTAACATGGGATTCAAGAAATTGTTGTTGCCAATCATGTGGTTCTAGTTATATTTCCTTACATCCTTGAGACTTGCAATGGATTTTGGGCAGTCAGAACGGTTCTTTCTGGTCACAATTATTTTCAAATGATGATGCTTGGGTTCATGCTTAGGCTCTGATTTACACTGCAAGGACTTCCTTAAAAAAAAAACAGACAGTCGACATTATTAGCTGAAGATTATCTTGCACTCAATCAATTTTTGAGATCCATCATGATTATAGAGACTCCACGTATGGATCTTTATTTTCCCTATTTTTAGTTGTTGTTGCTTGTTCATTTACTATGTTATTAGAAGCTTGGCCTTTTTCAGATATTGATGAAGCAATACTTGCCCATTGCTTCTTCTCCTTTCACCTTTCATTCCTCTTTGTAGACTTGTTCTTTCATTTGGACTCCACAAGTGGGTCATACCCTAGAGGGGACTAGGGTATTCCTTTTCTCAAAGAGCACCTTTAGACTGATAAATGACGATTTATTCCCAAGGGACGTATCTTTTTCGAATGCAAATGGGTTTGCGAAGGGTGCCATCAAGCCTCCTTATTTTGTGCACATCCAACAATCATCATTGTCCAAGACACTGCATCTCTTTTACTCATTTTTTCAAACAAATCATGCGATTTCTCTATGCTACCACATTTTGCAAACACATTTAGAAGGGTGTTGTCCAGCATAACATTATACTAAAACTCAATTCTAATTTTCTCTTCATGGATATTCATTCCCTAATTCAAATATGACAAGGACATGGACACTGACATCATGCTTACAAATGTCTTCATGTTGGGCTTCAGACTTGTCTATTGCATTTGTTCAAAAATACTTGGGGATTCATCTCCACAATCATTCCTAGCATACCCTGTTGCATTTGTTCAAAAATACTTGGGGATTCCTCTCCACAATCATTCCTAGCATACCCTGTGATCATGGTTTCCTAAGAAATACCATTTCTTTGACGAATATTTTCAAACACATCATGTGTTTTCTCTTATGATTGCATTTGATTAAAAAGATGCAATCCCCATTATATGCATACCCGCCAATACTTGTATGCAATGAAACCATATTAGGTTTCGGAATTTTATCAAATACTTGTTGAGCATAACAACTTTGGGATACTTCCTAGAAGGGTTCCTTACAGTTTTTGCAACTTGTAATATAATTTTCAATAGGGTCAAGAGTAGAAAATATGCATACATGGGGATGGTTCTTATGCCAGGCCTTCTGCTCCTCGGTAGGTCGACCTTGAGCTATGCCTCCAGACATGTTGCTATTGTTGTTATTTGTGTTTTTATGAATTTTGTTGTAAATACCTTTGAAAATGGCTCCAACACAGCTAAAGAACCTACACAAAGGGACCTCAGTACATCACCATGAATGGAATCAGAAAGGAAAGGGTAAGAATTTATATGGACTATGAAATCTAGAAGCCAATATGAGAATGGGCTTGTGTCGGATGTTGAATTTGATCCAATCTGAGTTGGCACCTAACCAATTAGGAGATTCATGTATCCAAAATCTAAACAATCCCATGTCTTTTGTGTTGGAAATAATTGTGACAAATCAAATCTTTAACTGCATTAAAATTCATGTTTAAATAAATAAATAATAGTAAAATATTATTTAGTTTTTAAAATATTACTAAATTATCAAATTATGTATATTAAGCCTAATGTTTTAAATGATTATTCTTTAAGCTTTAGTTTCATACTTTACTTGGTTGTTTAACATTGTTGAAAGGAAGGATAAGTTGATATGATTAACATTATGCACATTTGAATACTAACAAAGGTATATTTGGTATGGTATAATTATTGTTAATATTAAACGTATTATAACTATAAATATTTTACTTAAATATATTATTATTATATAATAATAATAATAATTGAAACAATTTCATTTATTTTTAAATAAATTTTCAAAATAATACATGTTATTCGCATTTTTAGGTTTCTTATGAACTAGGGTATCACTTTTGAATCATTATTCCTTGATCTTGAAAACAATCATGAATTAATTTTGGGTGTAAAGGAGGATGACTCAATTTTCGATGATGATATGTCAAATATTGTTAGGAACTATCACTCTAGATTGTTTGTCATGTAGGATCCTTTAGCGCTAGGATTAGTGGATATCATAGGGACTAGTATGCCAAATCAGTGTTCTTGGCATAGTCTTCAATTTGTTTGGGATGCCATATGTTCACTTTCATTTGGCTTTGGTGGTGAAGGGTTTAAGGAAAGCATCCTTGTCCTTCTAGATGTTTCTTCCTCGTCTACTAGTGTGTGCAATATAAAGTCTAAAAATTGACTATATGGAGTAGTTTCCCATGGTTGGATATAGTTCAAAGTAATTAGTCTCGGCTAAGGGAATTTTCAAGATGATATATTTGATATATAAGCCATATTATAATTAACTCGCAACTAGGACATCATCATGATAGCTAATTTGATGTCAATTGTTAAGTTGTGAAACATGAGGGGGTCTACAATTTACTAAATTCTAACACTGCAGATGAATTCAGAGATCCCTTGGTAAGGGGTCTATGAATCCATCAACATTGTTAGAATTTAGTAAATTGTACAAATTCATTGTCAAAATTGTAATTTCCCATTATCGAAGTGACACAACTAAAAATGACCAAATAAATGACCAATTGTTATGTGGTCATTTTAGTCTAGTTATATCCCATGACCAAATTTGGTCATTTATCTTGGTTGTTTTTAGTTTAGTTCTTATCCTGTGACCAAAGTGGTCATTTGTCTTGGTCTTTTTCAGTTAGCTCACTTAAAATTTATCAATTTTGGTCATTTATCCCTTGAAAAAACCGTGGTGACCCAATTTTTTGTTCACCTCGTCACTTATCTCTCATTTTGTACTAGTGATCATAGTCGGGTTCATGTTCATTTAAAAGGTCAAAAGTTACTATTTGGTTGAAAAAAAGGATAACATATATCACATAATACATGACACTCATACCTATACCATGAATACAAGTCATCTGGTTGGAGTTTGGTCACTTCATTACTCCATTGAAAATTATAAGGTCTCGAGAACTACAAAGCTTGACTAGCTCAGTACCAAACAAATTTTCAATTAGGTCTTGATAGCTTCTTTTGTAACTATTAGCTAAAACAAGGTCCTCATCTAGCCATAAAGGATTAGGGTTGAAATCATTTCTTAAAATAATAGCTTGGTTAGTTGAAGTTATAGGATTAAAGTCTCCTAGCAGGAGGATATTAGCTTAATTTCTTAAACTGTAAATATATTTTGCTAAAATATTATAGGGACAATTCCTATCTAGATTTTTTTTCATAAAAATAGAATTAATAGGTCCAAAATAGAAAATTTCTATAAACATCTTCTCAGCATTTATGTCTGAACTTTTTATCTAAATGTATTGATTGAGATGGTCAATCTTATGAGGTTGAATGTGAGGAGAAATGTTATTTCTAATATAATAGGATATGTTTCCTAACCTCTACAGTATTATTTTCTTTTCCATGTCGACCAAGAGATAAATATTTCTATGTTAGGGACCTTAGACACTTCATGCTCCCATGCTTCAACTAGACAAATGATCAATATCACTCATGATCCAACTTAACATAAGACCTTTGCAATAGGGAAAGCCATGTCAGTTCCAAAAAAGGATCCTGAGTGTTCCAAAATCTTATTTATTATTATCCTTCTAGTCTCTATCCCTAACAATAGCTTTTTAATTTCTAATGATTGCCCATTTTCCTTCTTTCCTGACTTCTTTTACCTTTTGAACTTCCTTCCTTAATTCAACTTGGTATTCAAGAATGAAGTCTTCATTTATAAATATGCCTAACCCTTTTAAGATCGAAGACTTACTAAGTATGTTATATTTATGGTTAGAATAACTTACTTTGACAAAGATCAACGTATCTTTATGTTCAATTGTTTTTCCTAGCCTCTTTGCTTCTATGAGGTAAGTTGTTTCAATTTGTGAATTAATTTTTAGTTCTTCTTTGGGTTTATTGTTTTTGTTTTTCCATTTCTTGTATTCTATCCTCCATTTTCTAGAATTGCCTCTTGAACCCTACCAATTTATCCGCTATTTTTGTTTCAATCGTATGTTCTAAGAGTATAATTTTTTTTATCAATAATTGCCTCTAACTCTATTTTCAGTTATCCTTCTCTTTCTTAACTCCTTTTTTCTAATGATTCTAACTCTAATTGGAGTTTTTCATCTCTTTCTTCTATCTTTTTTTCTAATGATTCTATATATTCGTAAAAACTCTCTATGGTGACTTTGCCCCCCCGACATGATGAGGTTTTGGAAGTGGTAGAGTGCTCATATTGAAAAGAAGAGAAAACAAAAACACTTGTTATTTTTGATTGACTTTAAAAATGGAAAATATTTTTTTTAATTGATAATAAAGATAACAATTATTACCTCTAAAATCAACTTTTACTTATTAAAATTTTAAAAATTTATTAAAAAAAATAAATTATTTTAATATTTTTTTTTATTATTAAAAATCAAATTTTGTTTATTTTTAAATCTCTTTAATTTTAAAAGATTACTAAATTATAAATATATTTTAAATTAAATTTTGATAAAAGTAAAAACTAGCTCACTTGATTTACTAACACGTGCCCAGGTGCTTAGAGGGTTGAAGAAACCAAAGATATAATGTATCACTACATAGTTCAGAGAGATCACATAGTTCAAATAGCAATTCACATCAGTGCATAGTTCAAAGAATTCACATCACTGCAGAGTTCAAAGACTAAAGAGTTAGCAAAACTACAGAGTTCAAAGACGGTAGAGTTCAAAATCGACAAAAGCGTAGAGTAAATTAAAATAATAATAAATATTAGGTAAAAAAAAAAAAAAAATCATTGGGGGGTGCACCATGGGCACCCTAAATGCCTCCCCTCCATTTCTTATACCTAGTCTCCCCCGCAAATTTCCTCCATATCATGTATTATTTTATTTTATTTTCGTTTTTATATTTTTGGGATTTCTCTCGTTTGTTTGAATTGATTTTTTTATTTTTCTTTTTCATTTCTATTTTCTAATTTTGATTTTATTTCTTTATTATAAATTACTTTTTTAGAATGTTTTTATTTTTATTTTTTAAGTGAGGTTAGAGGGTTAAGGTGTATTGGCTTTATTTTATTTTATTTATTTGTTTTTAAATAGAATTTTTCTAAAAGAACTCAACTGTTTTTTATTATCATGGTTTTGAAAATGTTGCAATTTAAAATTAATAAAGAAATGAAATCCCCTTATTTTTACAAGGGTTGATTTTATGACTTTCATTGCAAAATGGTATTGGTTTTTATAGTCATGGTTCTCAAAATTTTCCAGACGCAGAGGCCCAGAGACTGTAAAAATCAGTGCTAGGGTTTCAACCCCTGTGAGCGAGCATTAATGCCCCCCTCTGAGGGAGGGGATCTGCCCCTAGGATCCCTGTCCCCAGATATGTAGGCCTTCCAGCCCCTCATATCATCATATGCTAAATCTCCCAAGTCCCCGCCCTCCCGTTTCGTCAAAAAGGCGGCCGAAATCCCCAATTTTGTTGTATTTGCACCTTCAACGTGACCTTTGGCACTCAAACTTGCATATAGAGGATTAATAGGCCAATTCATGTCACTATGGCCATCCCCAAAATCCATTCACATCTGGCTGGAAGGAAATTATCACAAGTTGATCAAGGGACAACTGTCGGCAACCTTATGTGGTAAGGGATTCTTCGCCTTTTTGTTTGAAAAAGAAGAAGATAGAGATTTGATTTTCTGAAGTGGTCCCTATTTCATGGGGGCCAAAGGAATGTACCTGAAAAAATGGACTCCATACTTTAGTCCAGAGAATGATATCCCCTCAACAGTCCCAGTGTGGGTGAGGCTTCCCTTCATCCCCCTTTATTGTTGGAACAATGAAACCATTAGAAACATAGGAAACACCCTCGGCAAGTACATCAATCATGTTGAACCCCAGGAAGGCCTTCAAGCCTGTGCCATACTGTGTGTAGAAGTGGATCTGGAAAAAGGTCTCCTAGAAGCAATACAACTGAACTTGGATAGTCGGTGCTACATTCAACAGGTAAACTATGAACAAATTCCCTTCAAATGTAAAATCTCCCACGAATATGGACATTTTGCGAAATCTTGTCCCCAGGCCAAAGACATGCAGGACCAAAATCCAAAACAAGATCAGTGGCAACAACCAAAAAGGAAAAAAAGAAATGGGAAAACCCAACCTATTCCGACTCAAAACCAAAGGGAAAAACCTCTTGATCCAAAAGGAAAAAGTCTTGGATCCCCTCAAAAAGGAGAATCAAGCCACAATCGATATGCAGAGCTCCACCAAGATGACGATCTCAAAGAAGTAAGGGAATCCTAGGAAGAAAAAATTGGAAAGGATCAAGAAGAGGAAGGAAAATGAAATGACAAAGGCCTAGAAAAGGGAAAATAAGTCCTGGATCTAAGTGGAGAATCCTCAAAATCTCTTCAACCCAAAATATGGAAAATCTAGAAATGTCAGAAGAAGTGAGACAAGACTCCTCAGAAAGTGAATCTAACCTAGAATTAACTCAAACTTTAAACACCAGAAGACCTGGAAGGACATCTCACAGAAATAAAAGAGAATCGACAACAGATAGAGAAAATGAACTAGGCATACAAAAAACAATAGAATAAACTCTAAAGAAAGATGGAAAAACTGGGAAGAACAAGGTAACCCAACATAAGGGAACAACTTAACAACCCTCAAGAGGGGGGGCACCCAAACATCTTGATAAATGACGAAAATCATCTCCTAGAATTGTAGGGGATTAGGAAGTAATATCAAGAAACAAGTAGTCAAAAAATTGATACAAGCAAAAAAAAATTCAATCCTCATGCTCCACAAGATGAAAATGAGGGAGCAGGAAACCCTCAAAGACCTGCAAAAAATATGGAACAAATGTGATGGTTGTGCAGTGAGATCCAGAGGGGATTCAGGCAAAATTTGAATTATATGGAAGATGGAAGATTTCAACCTACAAGCTCAAATGCAAACCCAATTATGGATTATGGTAAATATTTTCAATAAAGTCTTAGGTATTCTTTTTTCCATCATCAATGTTTACATGCCAAATAATTATAATGAAAAAATTGAATGCTGGCAATCCTTACAAAACCTTTGATCTAGATTATTTTCGACACGAAATGAGAGTAGATATAGAATAAAGAAATGCACAGACATATCACAGATATTCAATAATATAACATAAATGTATCAGATATGCAACCATAAACACAGATATGCAATAATACATGATTTCTAGTAATGAAATAAATGTACAGAGACTGTAAAAATATAGAGTGAAAGACTCACTAGAATGATGGCAGCTTATCTCTGAGAAGAGATGTGATAGATACTCCCATTCTCAAGAAGATCATTACAATGAGGCTCTGAATGAATTTTTACACTAAACAGGAATGCCCAAAACCCCCGACATCCAAAAACCTAACCCTAGGAGATGAAGTGCAAAAAGCCATGTGGGCCCCATTTCGGTAAGTTAGTACATCAACTTCCCAGGGTCGTAACATTTGCATACGATCTTCGTTTTAGGCGTATGACAACTCGTTGGAAAGGTATCATCGAGGAGATTAATTTTAGGGGCTCAATAATTCCTACATATATCATTGGGAAGCTCAATCCCAAAAAGCCTTCATTTAGGCCCTCAAAATGGCCCCGGAAGTTAAAACTACTAAAAATAATAAATTGCCAAAATTGCCAGAAAAAGGTTTTGAGATAGTTGGAAAAGGTGGGTGGCCACTGATATCCACCTGGATCAATCCTCCCTCTTAGGAAGAAATGGTATCCCTTGCATTGAGTTCCTGGGGGAGAGGAAAAAGTATTTGCTGAATCTGAATCTTGGTGAGTTGCTTGCCTTGCTGGAGACGTCGTGTTACTCGGTTTGTGGAAGACTATCACGAGCATGTGACTGGAAGGGTTGGACCTTTTTAACCAATTTGGATACATGAAATTCTTTTGTGCAGAAGGAATCTTTACACTTTTCTACAATCTTGTCGACCTACTTTTTTTGGATAGAAGGTGCTTGGGTCGAGGCTGTAGTGGTTGTTGTATCCTTTTGTTCACCTTTTGAACAAATTTTGAAGAATCTGAATTTTGTAGTATGAGATACTACCTTGTGACACTTTTTAGGTGGAACAGTAGTTAGAAATACCTTTGGTATTCTGTAGATATGACCTTCGAGAGAAACAATGACACTGCGGAGTCTAGACTCATAAACAACATGGCACTTCCACATACATGGTTGGCCCAAGATAACATCACAGACATCCAGTGGGGAAACATCACATAATACCTCATCCTTGAAGGGTTGGATGTCGTATGACAATCGACACTGTTGGCTGACACGAAGATCTCGTCCTTGGCGAAGCCACCCAATGTTGTATAGCTACAGATGTGGTTTTTTCAACAATCCCAATTGTTTGACGACCTTTACTGAGATGAGGTTCTTCTGGCTTCTGCTATCAAAAATAAAATGTAGTGGGATTCCCTTCACCCACATCTATGAATAACAAATCCTCTCCCCCTCTTCAGGATCTATTTTTTATTCTGGTTCAATTGTTGCGATTGGGACAATAGTAGTGGGGTCTGCATCAATGATCTGTCTGTTACCAATATTTTCAAAATCAGATTTTGAGTCAGGGTTTGATTCCTTGTCTTTGATTTTGGCCACCAATCACTGTTTTGAGCGACATTCATCGGTGTTGTGCCAAGGGCTTTTGTGGAAATCACACCATTTTCCGGTTTCCTTCTTTGTCTTCCTATGACACTTCTTTTCCTATGGCTTGGACTAGTTTTCAGGAGACTGTTTGTTAGGGCCATATTTTTCATACTTTGGTTGTTGTGGATTTGCAAATCCAAACTCCCGTTTTTTATGGTGCTTAAATTTCTGCTCGATTTTACAGCATATCAATAAGCAGCACCGAGTGATGAGATATCCAGAAAATCCATTTCAATATGGATGTATCTGTGTAGGGCCCCATGGTATTTCGAACCAAATGTCGTTTAGAGTATTTGATACCCAACTTGGTGCGAAAGGTATGGAAGGTATTGGTGAAATCCAAAAATTCTTGGCCCCTCTCTTGTCGTAGTGTGGTCCATCTCATGTACTGGTACTCATAGTTGTGAATAGGGTAATATAGTTCCTTTACCGCATCCACAAAAAAATCCCAAGTGGGATCAGCCCCATATATTCCAGACTCTATGGAATTTTTCTCCGAGTAAGTTTCCCACCAATATTTGACATGGGGGAGAGATTTAAGGAGTGTGCAAGTTATCTTTTCCTTGTCAGAAAAATTATGAACAAAGAAATAACCTTCTAACAGATTTAACCATTTGTCTAGGGCATCCGCATCTATCTGAACTTCAAATATAGGAATATCAAATTAAATTATACCTTAAAAGGTGAGGTTCCTTGAAAGTGGCCACTTGATGAAGATGCGCCTGATTTTATCGACAGGCTTTGAAGGATGTGGGAAAAATTATCCATCATTGCGTCCCTCTGTTGCGCGAGATCTTACTCAAGCAACAGATTGACAGAATTGTCTGCTCTGTCATTTTTATTTTCTTCCACCATTGAGGGTTTCTTGAGTGTGTGAGATCATTTGTCCTCAAGAGAGACAATCTCGAGACCCAACTTTCTATAATCGGACCTCGTCAGGGACATGCACTTAAAAACGATCAAGAGCAGTCTGCTTTGATACCACTGATTTGGATTATTTTTGGCAGGAAATGAGAGTGGAGATATAATAAAGAAATGCACAAAGATATCGCAAATATTCAATAATATAACATAAATGTATCAGAGATGCAACCATTAACAAATATATATAGTAATACACGCTTTATATTAATGAAATAAATGTACAAAGACTGTAAAAGTACAGAGTGAAAGACTCGCTAGAATGGTGGCATCTTATCTCTGAGAAGATATGTGATGGCTACTTGCATTCACAAGAATATCATTACAATGAGGCTCTGAAGGCCTTTTTACAATAAACAGGAATGTCAAAAACCCTCTACATCCAAAAACCTAATCCTAAGAGATGAAGTGCCAAAAGTCATGTGGGCCCTGTTTGGGTAAGTTAGTACATCAACTTCCTGGGGTCGTAACTTTTGCATACGATCTTCATTTTAGGCATATGATAGCCCTTTGGAAATGTATCATCGAGGAGCTTCATTTTTGGGGCTCAATCATTCCTTCGAACATAACTGAGAAGCTCGATCCTGAAAAACCTTCATTTAGGCATGTTATCGCTCAGTTTGTAGGATAGGTTTAAGTAGCTTGAAGGCGAGTCTCAAACTAGCGTAACAAGAGCTTCCCCACCCACTGTCACCTCGATGGGGAGATCTTTCTATTCAGGGTGGATAATCCCAAGGGAGACGTCCCTAGTAATCTGGGGTTTGAAGGAAAAGGATCAAGGGTTTAAGACTCAAAGGTTAAGGTAAGCTTTCCCTTCATAGATTACTGCCAAGAGGATAGTCAAGGATGAAGGTATTCCAATGAGAAAGGCACATGTTTGCAAGACAAGGCAATTGAAACTAAAATGTGCATACAGTGGTTAGTGCTTCAAAATATTAATGACTATCTTTAATACATATGAGCAAATAATAAATGTAATTATTGAGGAAGTCAATGATTGCAATTAGAGCTTATGTTTTCTAATGTCACTTCTTAAATAAATACAAAATGATAATAGCATTCAATGTATAAAATCAATCCTTATATTATCACAATGCAATAAATGAGCTCATACATAAATATTGTTGATGCGTCACTATGCAAATTAAGGGTGACGTCATCCTTAGTTCTAGGTTAGTTTTAAGAGGCAAAGAGGTGGGCGTTTTGCAAATTAATTCTATGAAAGCAATCTACACATCAAAGCCAAATGCTAGATGGTAGGGTCACAATGTTTTATACCATTTAAGGGATCAAAACAGGTGTGACGTCAGCCCTAATCTAGGTTAGGTTAGCTAGACAAAAAGGTGAACGTTTTGCTAATTGGGCCAATGAAATTGCATAACACCTTTATGGCTATCAATGGATGACCTAGCCGCAAGTTTTAGACCAAAAAAAAGTTCAAATAAGGCAAAACGTCATCAACAATTAGGGTTAGTAAAGTCGCTAGGTTTAGTTAGGGTTTCAATTTAAGAGTTTGAAAAAGGTTGTTTTTAACACAAAGATCTCAACGTTTTAGGTTTAGACTAGTGTCTTGGGTTAATGGAGTCAAATGGAGAGAGACAAAAGGCTTGGAAATACATAAACTTAAGGACGGGAGAGTTAGGTTCAATGGTGCTGGAATGGCAGGGCCACCAAATCAAAACCCTAAGGGGAGGAGGTTCATTCCAATGTAGCTAAAGCTAGGCCTCATGCTCCTCCCTCTTTCCTTAAGACTCTTTGGCAAAACGGCTAGCTATAAAACATAAATATATGGCTGAAAATTGTTGCTTGGGGACAAGGCTTTTCAAACCCTAAGATTCAAACCCTAGGTGTAAAATCAATTAGGCCTAGGACGTCTTCTTTCTTCAATTTATGTTTCAAACTAACTCAAGAAAAAGATGAACTAGTGTAGCAATGGCTAGGCT